>BPLQ01004315.1:0-476966 GCA_021605075.1 Caerostris darwini
CACTAATGAGAATAACCAATCACTCAAATAAAAGCAGATATTCAGTTTCATGGATAATGAGACCTCGTGAAATTAGCGATTGTCTGTGCGACCTTTAGAGGTCGAAAATTTTACAGTAGAATATGGACAACACCTTGAGTTGTTACATCATGATTGGTGATAGAGGAAGTATCTACTCCAACAAGAAGTGAGTGAAGCACACACCCCTCTTGACGGATTTTCTTAAAGGGAGGTTGTTGGAGAAGAGGTTAAGTAAGAAGGGAGAGATCTACCACGAATCAACAAGAAGAGCTGTTTTTCTTTTCTTTTTCTGAAAGTGATTGAACAGATGGGTGTTTAAACCTGCTTACAAAGTGAGCCCCTTGAGATTTCGTGAATCACACGGTGGGATAATTAAGATCTGCCGCAGAGCTGGTGAAAGATATTCGACGTAGACTCGAGAACCTTGGAGTGAATTGCATATTTGAATCAAATTTAAATCCTTAATTTTAATTTTTTGAAAATAATAATTTGTCCGAATAATCGAACGTGCGGAAGAAAAGATCCCCAATTGCGTCACTTTTCCCCCATCGGTGTGCTCTTTCTGTTTGTAGCTGTAACGTTAGGTAAAAAATGCCTTCCTTCTACTTCGAAGAGAAAAAAAAACTATTTTGCATTTCGTTGCACGAGGCACAAAGAGGATTGAATTATGAAATTAGAATTTGGAGAATTCGACTGAAGAAATTGAAGTGGGATTTTGCAAGGGAATGAAATATCTTTTGGGAAAAATATTCGAAATGAATATTATCTGGAAATAAATACTGAATTTATGATGATTGCAATAGATGATGTTAAACAAAAATATTATTTTAATAAATAAATGTTACATGAATACAGATAACTAAATTTTTTCTCCATTGTTTGCAAAGAATTTTTTGTGTGTAATAGAAAAAGACAAATCAATCCTTTAGAAGTATTTTCCCGAATATATTATTTGTTATTTGTATTGTAGCATTTTTCCCATGGGAAGAGTTGTAGCATTTCATTCCCAGCAGAGAGGAATGTATATTCTCTCACAAGTACATAATGACAACTTATCACTCAAATTTGACAGCAGACAAGCAGTGTTGTGAATATTTAAATTACATGGAATTAGCTTTTTTTGTACTAATGAGAACAACCTGCCACTCATATCTGAAAGCAGATATTCGGTATCATGGACAATGAGACTTATGAGATTAGCGATTGTCCGAGCGCCCTTCACAGGTAGAAACAATTACAGATGGAATATGGACTACCATGAGTTGTTGATTGCTGATAGACCATGGGCTGAGAAAGTACCCACTGCATGAGAGGAAGCTGAAGTGAGGAAAGCTGACACTGCCGCCCTTGACAGATTTTCTTGAAGGGGTGATTTTGGAGAAAGAGTCAACAAAAAGTTTTTTCTGAAAGTGACTGAACAAGCCGGAGTTTCAGCCTGTTTCCAAAGTGAGTCCCTTGGTTTCGTATATCACACCGTGGGATAATTAAGGTCTACCAATTCTCCAACCTGTGCCACAAGTATCTCAACTGAACCACACCAGTTACAATCTGGTTGACCAACTTGCATACTACAAATTAATTTATGAAATTTTGAATTCATATCTTTTGTTTTACTTATAGTTTAGTATGGTGGTCTGTTAAGCTTTCATGAATGACTACACTTTATTTTGTTGGCTTACATTAGTTGGCTAGCAGACTCTCGCCGTAGAGGAAGTAAATCTCGCGCACACTGCGCATAACCGAGTTTCGGTTATTTGGCTTAGAAGTGGAGCCCTTCCACGAATCTACAATTATCGGCCTTTAAATAATGTATGTCTCTAATTGTATGTATGTGGTGTGTCAATAAAGTTGCGAATTCTTCAACCTGTACCACAAGTATCTCAACCCAATCACACCCAGTTATAAACCTAATCACACCAAAACCTGCACACTACAAATTAATTTATGAAATTTCGACTTCAGATCCTTTTTGTTTTACTTATTCAATTCCTTCTATTAGCTCACACTCTCCCTTTATATATATATATATATATATATATAATCTTGTTCAAATTGTTAATCGTTCATAAATTACTTTTTATTCATCCACTCAAGTTCAAATACATTTTTTTTTAACTTGTAGTGGCGGACACTGGATGTTAATACAGTTTTTTTCAAATATTAATTCATTAATTAAATTTAATTAATTCATTTTAGTTTTAAGTAGCATATATCTACAAATAGATGGCGCCAAATAAACTTAAAAAAATGAATGAAAATTATTTATAAAGGACTTTCTGAAATATAGTGAAAAAAAAGTAGGAATTGACTTTTAAAAAAATTTATATTACTTGTAGTATAGTATGGCGGTCTATTAAGCTTTCATGAACACCTACTCTTTATTTTTTGAGGCCTACAACCTAAAATAAAAACCCTGGTTGCTATATATATACATAATGTTCCATCCAATCATGCCTATTTTCATTAGGTAATTACTTTAAGAATTCTGGAATGTTATTAATCTGTCAAACTCAGGCGAAAATCCATTACTTCTTTACCCAAAATAAAAATAACAAAGACCTGGAAAAAAAAGGACCACAGATAAAATGATAAAATTCTATTTTTGAAAAAGACATAACGTTAGGGATAATAAAAGAACCAAAATAGATTTTAATTAAACTTAAAATGTTTCATTAATCAGTAAATTGTTGAATGCGAAGCCCGATAATAAACTAGTCCCGAAATTGTAACAGAGAATCGCATTTTTAAAAGAGGTACATCTTTTTTTTCTTCCATGAAATTTTTCAGTAAGAGTTCTTTAGTGGTAAATAAAAGAACGAATTTTTTATTTTCAAGGCTTTATGTCTGCGTTAAAACATGCTGCTTTGGAAACAAAGGGGAAAAAAGCTTTTTCAGACACAATGAGATTAAAAAGTTCTTTGCAGGCTGTTTTTGACGTGAATTGACGTAGAATTGCTTCGGGCCATGAGAAAAAACCAGATTTGTTTCAGTCGCTTTGCAAATTAAGAACGAGGAAATGTAGTTCAAAGGAGAATCTTGCGGGAAAAAAATGCTGTAAGTCCTAGGAAATAGCTATTGGTTTCAAATTAGGTTGCTTTTTTTTTAGAATTTTTAGCTTGATGGACATACAGGTGAGTTTCATATACCATTTTCTCTAAATTTCTAAAACATTTTCTGCTGTATTAAACAAAGATTATATGTTGTTTCTTAGGAGCACAAACTGTTTTAGGAATTTAGAGACAACACTCGTCTATATGTTCATCATGCTTAAATAGTATAATTAAATTTTCTAATGAGAACTATTTTTTTTATCGGCGGTCAATGGGCAGATCAAAAATGCTGCACATTCAGATATAATAAAAATAAACATGTTTAGATTTCGTTCAGATATATAGCACGTTCAGCTTTACCCAGGGTGGGGGTTTACTACAATGCACATCACTTTGACCCCAAAACTTGTGACGGATGCAATCTGAGCCTATCCCAGACTCGTGGGAACGTGCGCCGCTATTGAGCATTAAAGCGGAGGTTCAGTCCGCTGGCGGCTTTGTTGTAGACACTGTTTCGAAACACGAGGAGTCTTGATGGCATTTGTGATGTTCAACACCTTAACGCGTGAGTCGGACTACATGGTGGAGGTTTTCTTTTCCCATACGATACGCAAATGCGGTGTAGTTCACCCTTGTTATTCTCCCGAAAGGCACTGCCTTCCTTCTTCAGCGTCACGGAGACGTCAGACTTCAACCTACGGGTGCTCCATCTCGACAGAAGCTGCCCCTCTCCCTTTCCCTCCTGCCATGAGACAACACAGGTTCTTGGACTTGCTCTAGATATTGCTGTCTACCAAGTGGGATAAGAAAAAAATTATGATTTCTGACCCTAGTATAATATTATAAGAGTAGAAAGCAATTTTAGTGTACAATTTTTAAAATAATTGTTGATAACATTGTTTTTTTTTATTGTAGATATTAATTTAGTTAATTATAGAATGACCCCACAATTACGTAAATTACATTAAAAAAATTACATCCGATAAACCTTAGCGTGGAGGAACCAAAACGGGAGCTTTACCGGAACACGGGTAAATAGGCGATAGATCAGCCTTCCATGCTCAATCCTAATCGTTGCGCAAAAAAGAAATCGTTCCTCTCAGGGCAAGATGATCGCCATAAAAACTCATTTCTCGGGTGTCAAAAGAGCTGTTTGGGATGATGGATTGCTGTATCGCGAACGTGCGGAAGATAAGATCCCCAATTGCGTCACTTTTTTTCCCCTCTCAGAGAGCTCTTTCTGTTTGCAGCTGTAACGGTAGGGGAAAATGCCTTTCTTCTTCTATTGCGAAGGAAAAAAATTATTTTGCATTTCGTTGCACGAGGCACAAAGAGGATTGAATTATGAAATTAGAATTTTGAGGATTCGACTGAGAAATTGAAGTGGGATTTTGCAAGAAAATGAAATACCTTTTGTGGGAAATATTCGATACTAATGTTATCTCGAAATAGATACTTGTAGAATTTATGATGATTGAAATATATCATGTTAAACACAAATATTATTTTGGTAAACAAATGTTACATCAATAGAGATGACTAATTTTTTTTTTTTTTTTTTTTTACATTGTTTGCATGGAATCTTTTGTATGTAACAGAAAAAAACAAATTAATCCTTTAAAAGTATTATCATGAATATACTATGTCTTATATGTATTTTACCCTTTTTCATACGAGAGTTTTTCATAAGAGTTGTAACATTCCGTTCTCAGGGAGAGAAATGTATATTCTTTAACAAGTACACAATAACAACCTATCACTCAAATTTGACAGCAGACGAGCAGTGTTGTGGATATTTATATTACATGCAATTATTTTTTTGTACTAATGAGAACAACCTGTCACTCACATCTGATAGCAGATATTCAGTGTCATAGATAATGAGATCTCAAGAAATTAGCGATTGCCTGTGCGAACTTCACAGATAGAAACAATTACAAATGAAATATGGGCTATAACACGAGGTTGCTGCATTGTGATTGGGGATAGAGCATGGGCTGAGGAAGTGTCTACTTCAATAAGAAGTGAAGGAAGCTAACATCCTCCTTCAAGACGAATTTACTTAAAAGGTGGTTTTTGGTGAAAAAAAGAAAGAGCTCTGCGACGAGTCGATAAGTTTTTTCTGAAAGTGACTGAACAGGCTGGAGTTTCTGCCTAATTACAAAATGAGCCCTTTGTAGTTTTGTGTGTCATGCCCTATGATAATTAAGGTCTGTCGTAGATCTGGTAAAAAAGATTCGTCGTACAGTTGAGAACTCTGAATATCTCCGTCCATGGAGTGAACTGCACTTGCGAATCAGATTTAATTATTATATCTTAATATTTAATTATATTTTAACATATTCTAATATTTTATTATATTTTAACAATATATTATTTTTATAATATATTGTTTTCTAATGAGATTTAATTTTATTATTTAAGCATAAAATAAGTGAATTGTCTCTAAATTCCTAAAATATTTTTTACTATATCGAACAATATATATTCTTTGTTTGATATAGCACAAAATGTTTTAGAAATTTAGACACAATGGTAAAAAAACTCACCTGTATGTCCATCATGCTAAAAATTCTAATAAAAGCAACCTAATTTGAAACCAATAGCTATTTTCTCGGACATGTAGCATTTTTTTTCCGCAAGATTCTTCTTTGAATTACATTTCCTTGTTCTTAATTTGCAAAGCGACTGAAACAAATATGTTTCTTTCTCGTGGCCCCAAGCAATTCTACGTCAATTCACGTCAAAAACAGCCTGCAAAGAACTTTTTAATCTCATTGTGTCTGGAAGAGCTTTTTTTCCCATTGTTTCCAAAGCAGCATGTTTTAACGCAGACATAAAGCCTTGAAAATAAAAAATTCGTTCTTTTATTTACCGCTAAAGAACTCTTACTGGAAAATTTCATGGAAGAAAAAAAAAAATGGACGTATTTTAAAAATGCGATTCTCTGTTACAATTTCGGTACAAGTAGTTTATTATAGGGCTTCGCATTCAACAATTTACTGATTAATGAAACATTTTAAGTTTAATTAAAATCTATTTGGGGTTTTTTTCTATCCTTAATGTTATGTCTTTTTCAAATATAGAATTTCATCATTTTATCTGTGGTCCTTTTTTATTCCAGGACTTTATTACTTTTATTTTGGGAAAAGATTTAATGGATTTTTTTTTCCTACGTTAGCAGTTTTCCTGGGTTTGACAGATTAATAACAATCCAGAATTGTTAAATTAATTGCCTAATGAACATAGGCATTAATCGATAGATATAAGTAATACATAGAAACTAAGATTTTTATCTTAGGCGTGTGTTTGGTTTGTCGCACTAGGTCATTTTGTGCACACTTTAGGCTAATTATACTGTGACCTACAGTTTAACATGGATTCCGACCACAAACAAACAACCACGCCACTTCCAGAATTCGAACCTGAAACCTGGGGTACCAAAGGCCAGAGCTTTAACCAATTGGCCGCCAAGCAGCCTCGGGCTTAAGCTCAGACTGTATCCATTATAAATTTTGGTGCCGAAACAATGGGAAATTTAGCACACTCCCATGTAGTGCTCTTCACCTTGATTAAAGCTGAATGCACTTTATATATATAAGCAAAATCTAAATATGCTTATTTTTATTATATCTGAAAATGTTCTGTATTTTTTATCTACTAAAGGACCTCAGATCAAAAAATAATTCTTCATTAGAAAACAATATATTATTTTTAAAATATATTGATTTCTAACGAGATTTAATTATATTTCTTTAGCATGATTGTTCATCATGCTAAAATAATATAATTAAATCTGGTGACTGTAAATCTGTATAACTAATCTACAGGTGAGTTATCTCTAAATTCCTAAAACATTTTGTGCTATATCGAACAATATATTATCTTTGTTTGATATACTAGTAACACAAAATGTTTCAGGAATTTAAAAACAACCGTTTATGAAATTCGCCTGTATGTCCATCAAGCTAAATAGTCTAAAAAAAGCAAACTAATTTGAAACCAATAGCTATTTTCCAGGACTTGTAGCATTTTTTCCCGCAAGATTCTCCTCTGAATTACATTTCCTTGTTCTTAATTTGCAAAGCGACTGAAACAAATCTGTTTCTTTCTCGTGGCCCGAAGCAATTCTACGTCAATTCACGTCAAAAACAGCCTGCAAGAAACTTTTTAATCTCATCGTGTCTGAAAAAGCTTTTTTTCCCCTATGTTTCCAAAGCAGCATGTTTTAACTCAGACATAAAGCCTTAAAAATAAAATAAAATAAAAACTCTTCTTTTAGTTACCATTAAAGAACTCGTACCGGAAAATTTCTTGAAAGGAAAAAAAATGGACGTCTTTTAAAAATGCGATTCTCTGTTACAATTTCGGGACTAGTTTATTATCGGGCTTCGCATTCAACAAATTACTGATTAAGGAAACATTTTAAGTTTAATTAAATTCTAGTTTGGTTCTTTTTTTATCCCTAACAGTATATCTCTTTCAAAAATAGAATTTTATCATTTTATCTGTGGTCTTTTTTTCCCAGGTCGTTATTATTTTTATTTTGGGAAAAGAAGTAATGGATTTTCGCCTGGGTTCGCCTGGCTTTAACATTCCAGAATTGTTAAAGTAATTACCTAATGAAAATAGGCATTAAAAGATATATATAGTATATAGCAACCAGGATTTTTATCTTAGGTGTGAGGCCTCAACAAAATAAAACATTGTCGTTCGTGAAAGCTTAATAGACCACCATACTAAATTATAAGTAAAACAAAAGGTATTTGAAGTTGAAATTTCCTAAATTAATTTGTAGTGTGCAGGTTTTTTTCCTTTTCTTACTACATTTTGTGAATAATAACATTTTTTTCAAAATGTTTCTTAAAAAGAGAATTTTTAAAAAACAATTTTACAATGACAAAGTATATTTTTTATTTATTTAAAAAAAAAAATTGTGATTTTTGACTGCACATTAGATAAAAAAATAAATTCAGAGGAAAAAAATTCAAGCTGTTATAGATTTAAAGCTTACATATCACAAACAATTCTTTAACTTTATACAGTGCCTCCAAAAGTTTTCGTATAGACGTGCCATGCAAACAAATTATTAAACAGAAATGCTTTGCTTTGAAGAAATTTACTTTGAATTTATTTTCATTTTATCTGCATATTCTTTTCGATATTTATAATTAGATGCTTACCCAGCTTTTCTTAGGTAGAATTTGGTGTAAAGCTGACTTGGTCATTTTCCTTATTTTTACTTTTATTAATATATTTAAATATTTTTTAATAATTTCATTAAAATACATATTTAAATATTTTTATTAAATAGTTTAATAATTTTTATTTCATATTTTTTATATTTTATTTAAATATTTTTAAAAATAGTCATTGATAGGGTAATAAAAATAAAGACGCTTATAGAATCAACCAAAAAAGGGAAAATAATTGTTACATTCCCAGATTCGAACAAAACTACAATCCTGCTATTTAAATGAAAGAACCTCTAACCTCATTGACCCCTCTTAACTATAATCCCATTATCTAAGCTATTTATTGAGGAAGGAGTAACACTCTGGGCTATCTAACATTCTAGTTCTTCTACCTACTGGCCCTGCGGTACAAACTTTTCAACTATTTTCTCTTTTCAAATTAGCTGACCAGTGACCTGTTGATTAATTGACCAGGCGTTGCCCAGCAGAAAATCAAACATACGTTTTCATTCATGGAATTAACGTGTTCATAAATATATCCATCATCTTAAATGTATAACTCATTTTATTTTTTGTATTTCGCATTAATTTCTTTTTTAACAAACATTTTAATTAAAAAAAAAAATTCATGAGAATTTTTTTGAGAATTCGAAGTTTTTTAGTGTTAATAAATTTTATTTAAAAAAAAAAGTGCAAAGTAATCAAAAGGAAGTCTCAATCTCAGATGCGTTAACGATTAAGACTTGTGGTTTATCAAACAGTACAAAAAAAATTATTACGGATAACTATTTACAAATAAAAAAAAATTAGAAATTAAAATCTAGATAAGCCTTTATAAAAGAATATTTGAAACAAACCAGAAATAGTAAAAAAGAACACTATCGCATAAACTTCAAAAAGTGAATATTTTAAACAATTAGATTCGTAATATTTTAGCTAGCCAGAAGATAAAGGAATAGCAACTCCTGAACACAAAAATTACAACGATAACTGTTATAGTTTTTAAATTGCATTGGAATGCAGTACCTACAAACATACCATTTATATATGTATTTAGATAAATAAATAAATTTATTTTAGGGAGAATTCTAAATCTTTAGAATAATATTTTGAGTAATTTAAAGTCATCAGGTCAATTTAAAGTAGAGTCCTCTATACGTCAATAACTGTAAATGAAATTTTATATGCAATTAATCCATGTATGTTTGAGATTAACTTACCTTTTTCGTTAAGTAAGCTTTCAAATGATGGTCATTTGACCTAATATCAATCAACACTAAAACATCAGATAACAAGCTGAAAAGTTCTTTCGCTGACACATAGATGGCGCTACTAGTACTAAATCCATATGAGTTTTAGTTAGCCCTAACCTTCAAAAGACACGTGTATAAATTTCACAGATATTGCACTATTAGTATATGAGTTATAGAATTTTTAGTGAAGCAACTTTTGTTAGTTTGAAAAAATGGATAAAAAGGAATTTCGCGTGTTAATAAAGCATTGCTTTTTGGCAAAAAAAAATACTATTGAAACCAAGGCTTGGTTTGATAAGCATTATTCGGAATTTGCACCAGGAAATTCAACCTTAGAGAAGTGATTTTCTACATTTAAACGAGGCGAAATGAGCACCGAGGACGATGCACGCAATGGACGCCCCAAAGAGGCTGTTACCGACGAAAACATCAGAAAAGTCCACAAAATAATTTCTGATAACTGTAAAGTGAAGTTTATTGAGATAGCTGAGACCCTAAAGATATCAAAGGAACGTGTTGGACAGATCGTGAATGAATATTTGGATATGCGAAAGCTCTGTTCAAAGTGGGTGTCGCGCGAGCTCACAATCGACCAAAAACTACAACGAATTGATAACTCTAAGCAGTGTTTGGAGCTGTTCAATCGTAATAAACCCGAATTTTTGAGTCGATATGTGACAATGGATGAAACATGGCTCCATCATTTCACACCGGAGTGCAATCGACAGTCAGTCGAGTGAACTTCACGTGATGAACACTAAAAATGCTATAACTCACATACTAGTAGTGCAACAGCTGTCAAATTTATACACGAAGGTTAGGGCTAACTAAAAATCATATGGATTTAATACTAGTAGCGCCCTCTATGTGCCAGCCTACGAACTTTTCAGCCCACTGTTATGTCCAGATTTAGTGTTATCAGTATCCATCCCAGGAGTTAGTAAAATTTATCCATGTAGGTTGAGATTCACACCTCCCTCAAATCTAATGAAGGGACTTTCCATCACACAAATTAATTTTGTCCCTCCACGCAAGCGAATTTTTGGTCCTACTTCATTTATTGACAATCTGAAAATAAAGCGAGCTCTACACTTTGCAGATACAATGCAGTAAAGAATTTAATAAATCCTGTAAAAAAATTCGTCTTTACGCATTACCATAGCAAACTAACTTGGAAATTCGCCAACCTATGACGTTTCAACAGAGCAATATGGAACGGCAGAATCCTTTCCCATTATCCAATCATTTGCCTCTAACTGACAGAAGACTCTCTTTGTAACCAATCGTAAGCCTCCTACTATCAGTATGGATAGAATTTTAAAGAATGACTGGATGCAATTGATTAATAATTTTTATGAATCATTTTATATTTTTCTGAGGGCAAAATTTATGCTAATAACTTTTACATAAAATGACACAATTTTTTTAAAGTTTTGAGATTTTTATTTTACTTGTTAACAAAGAACTTGATGATCAAATTGCAGGATGAATTTGACATGCCATTGATTAAAAAAAAAAGCTATTTTTGCCTTATATTTATTTTAATCATAAGCAATGTAGTTGGAAAAAAAAATCATCTTAACACGATAGAAAATAATGGCCCAACAAACCACAAAAAAAAAAAAAGTTAATCTATCACTCTTTTTTTAAAAAAAAACCACCATCATACAAAAGCAATTTGCTTCATCATCTTCAATTTAATTGAGGCAAAGAATCTTTAATGCTTTATGAAAAAGAATGTCCTCCATTGGAAATCATTAAGGCTTTGTGTAACAGCAACATATTGAAATTAGTGTCAATTTTAAACTAACGAACTCTTCTCTTCTTTCAGTGTTCTTTCTGTTCTTTTTTTTTGCATTTTTGGAATAAGAAAAAAAATTGTTCGAAATTGATTTACGGGATCATTTGTCAAAGCTACCACGACTTTTATTTGAGACATTTTGGTGAAAAATGATTCTTTAAAAATCTTCCGTTTCGACGTTGATAATTACACGCATCGGCGGGTAACAAATGTCGAGGGTTGGATCGAATGTACCAACTGCTTTTAATAGATTGCTAAATTGGAAAAAGCATGCTCGGCTTGGAATATTAATAGTTTGTCTAAATGAGGCAAAGAATAGGGTGAATTCTTTTTTTTTTTTTTTTCTTCTTTTTTATATTTTTTTTTTTTTTTTTTTTGTCTTGTGGAGGGAGAAATTTGAATTTAATCGCACGCATGTAGTAAATGTTTCTTGATATTTAATAAACCCTTCGAATCTTCTTTTTTTATTTGAATTGCTTCGTATAGAACAACAGGCTGGTTTGTTCCACTATAATTTTAAAAATGTTTACATGTTTTTAAGGTTTACAGGAAAAAATTAATATGTTTATTATTAATGCCTCACACCAGTATTATAAGTACATTATACAGTCATTCTTTAAAATTCTGTCCATATTGACAGCAGGGGGCTTACGGATGGCTATGAGGAGCGTCTTCTGTCTGTTACAGACAGATGATTGGATAATGGGAAAGGATTCTGCCATTCCATGATGCTCTGTTGAAATGTTACCGTTGGCAAATTTCCATGTAAAATTGCTATAGTAGTGCGTCTTAGAATAATTTTTGTGATATTTAATAAACTCTTCGAATTTAAAAGCTGCCTTTAATAGATTGCTAAATTGGAAAAAGCATGCTTGGCTTGGAATATTAATAATTTGTGTAAATGAGGGAAAGAATATGGCGAATTCTTTTTTTCTTTTCATTTATACTATTTTTTTTCTTTGTCTTGTGGACCGAGAAATTTGAATTTAATCGCACGCATGTAGTAAATGTTTCTTGATATTTAATAAGCCCTTCGAATCTTCTCTTTTTATTTGAATTGCTTCATATAGCACAACAGGCTGGTTTGTTCCAGTATAATTTTAAATTCTTACTTGTTTTTAAGGCTTAAAGGAAAAAAATAATAATAAACATATTAATTTTGCCTCACACCAGTGTTATACGTGTTTTATACAGTCATTATTTAAAATTCTGTCTGTATTGACAGCAGGACGCTTACGATTGGTTATATGGAGCGTCTTCTGTCAGTTAGAGGCAGATGATTGGATAATGAGAAAGGATTTTGCCGTTCCATGAGGCTCTGTTGAAACGTCACAGTTGTCGAATTTCCAAGTTAGTTTGCTATAGTAGTGCGTTTTAGAATAATTCTACTGCATTTTAATTGGATTCGAATATTTTTTTTCGTGATATTTAATAAACTCTTCGTATTTACCAACTGCCTTTAATAGATTGCTAAATTGGAAAAAGCATGCTTGGCTTGGAATTTTAATAGTTTGTCCAAAGGAGAGAAAGAATATGGTGGGTTCTTTTTTTTTTTTTTGTGGACCTAGAAATTTGAATTTAATCCCATGCATGTAGCAAATGTATCGTGATATTTAATAAACTCCTCGAATTTTCTTTTTTTATTTGAATTGCTTCTTAACAGATGGGCTGAAAAGTTCATAGGCTAACTCATAGATGGCGCTACTAGTATTAAATCCATATGATTTTTAGTTAGCCCTAACCTTCAAAAGACACGTGTATAAATAAATTTGACACTTGTTGCACTATTAGTATACAAGTTATAGCACTTTTAGTGAAGTTATAGCATTTTTAGTGTTCATCACGTGCAGTCCATTGGCTGACTGTCGATTGGACTCCGATGTGAAATGATGGAGCCATGTTTAATCCATTGTCACATATCGACGAAACAATTCGGGTTTATTACGATTGAACAGCTCCAAACACTGCTTAGAATCATCAATTCGTTGTTGTTTTGGGTCGATTGTGAGCTCGCGCGGCACCCACTTGGAACAGAGCTTTCGCATATCCAAATATTCATTCACGATGTGTCCAACACGTTCCTTTCATATCTTTAGGGTCTCAGCTATCTCAATCAACTTCACTTCACGGTTATCAGAAATTATTTTGTGGACTGTTTTGAAGTTTTCGTCGGTAACAGCCTCTTTGGGGTCCTCGGTGCTCATTTAAATTTAGCAAACCACTTCTCTACGGTTGATTTTCCTGGTGCAAAGTCCGAATAATGTTTATCAAGCCAAGCCTCGGCTTGAATAGTATTTTTTTTCGCCAAAAAGCAATGCTTTATTAACACACGAAATTCCTAGAAAAAACTAACAAAAGTTGCTTCACTAAAAATACTATAACTTACATACTATTATAGTGCAATAGATGTGAAATTTATACACGTGTCTTTTGAAGGTCAGGGCTAACTAAAAATCATATGGATTTAATACTAGTAGCGCCATCTATGTGTTAGCCTATGAACTTTTCAGCCCACCTGTTATGTAAAAACGCAGCAAGCTAGTTTGTTCCAATATATGTTGACTTTTTTTAAGGGTTAAAGGAAATAATTTCACACACATCATTTTTGCCTCACTCCAATGTTGTAAGTAACATTCATCCCGCACTTTGATCATCATGTTCTTTGTTAACAAGTAAAATAAAAATCTAAAATTATTTTGAAAAATTTGTGTCACTTTACGTAAAATGTTTAAAGCATAAATTTGCCCTCAGAAAAATATAAAATAATTCATAAAAATTATTTATATATTTTTTAAATAACTAGTACTTAATTAGCCCTTTTCATCCAAAACTTTGATCGATAGTTGATTTTTACACATTTTTTGAGGCACATTAAGTAAAATTACATTAGCGTGCAAAGTGTTAGCACAATTGGTTTTTCGCTTATCATCATCATGTGGATCATCATTAAAACTCATCATGGGAAAAACGTAACCTCAAAATGATTTTAATAGATTAACACATAATACTATTATTAAGCGTGTTTAAATTATTATAGAATAGATCAAATATAAGAAACAATAAATTTTTTAAATACATAATTCTACGCAACATTTATAAATCAAAATATAAGCATTGTAAGTACAAAATCTTGATAAAAATTTATAACAAAAAAAATGTATATATACCAATACTAGACTTATCAATCAAACTGTCTCCTTTTTATATAAACCTCACAGACTGGTAGTTATTTTGATAACAAAGGAAAAACGTGTTAGTGATAGTATATTTACTTCTACACAGTATTATATAAGTTACTTTCTCATTTATAAAGAAAAAACTGCATTTGTATTTTCGAAATAAACGGAATGTTTTTAAATGCGAAAAGTAAGAAAAAAACAGCTTTTTAATATAATTTTTGTAGAAGAAAGGGTGTCAATCCAAAATTGCTATTATTTTCCTTAGTAACTATGAAAAATCCTTAGTAGTTGGTGTTTTAGAATCATGAAACTCGAAATACATAAACAATACTTCGTAATTAATGATTAAAACATTAAACATTAATTAATGCTTTAGCAAAAAAATAAATAGTACACGTTTAGTAAGAAACCAAGCAGAAAAACACTTCACTGAAAGAGTGGAATTGATTATGCTCAAGAGCACTGTTATCTTGCCGCAGAAAGAGTATTGACAAACATATGTCACTTAATCAATCACATTCCAACCAAATGTGACCTTCCCTTACTGCAATGGTTGTGTGACCATCTCTCAAAATCCAAAAAAGATCAAATATTTTTTTGATGTAAACATCCTCCCTTTATGACCATTTGTTTTAATTGTGTGGACTAATGTGGTTGTGCCAAAATCCTCTCGGTAAAGGGGCACACATATATTCTAAGGGATTTAATTCAGAGAAGAAGCTCACCCTTCCATTCGAGTGACACCCTTACTTTACAAAAGCTCTTCCACAATTCCAACTGAATGTGGAGTAAATTTATTCTCCACAAAGACGAAGCCCGCACCGTGGCATTTCAAAACGGACGCTAATGTGGAAGGAATCATCGTTTACAATAGCGATTTCCTTTAGAATTATGTCAACCAATGCGGCCATTTCATCAACAGACATGTTGGACACCATAACCATCTCTTCCCATGATATTGGGGATAAAAATGTCAGCAATTCTCTCTGTGTCTACTGTCGTTCAGAATGATATAGTATATAGTACAAGTCATCTGTAAACAAGACGTAATTCATTAACGAAACGTCCAATTTTTGAGCTCTTTATACCAGTCTAAAAATTTGCATGCGACTAACGGTGTTTAATGGAATACAACTTGAAGAACTTTTAGGGATTTTCTGCTTTAAGGCATCCGCACAAGGTAAAATAAGGCCCTTTGCCGTACGCAACTTATTAACAATGTTTTCTGCTCATTAGTATTGGTTTCCTTTTGCAAGGCGTTTTGCTTGGTCAGAAAGCTTTCCAAGCACTTTAAACGACACCAAACTCTCAACAATATGCAAACCCCAACTCATGAGCATTCTCTAAGCAACTCCGCAAGGTTGAGGATCTTTCTCCTTCTCTGAAGTCATTTGTGTTCTTTGATAATTTCTGCTATTTCAGCTCGTTGGAACCCACAACAAGCATCTTCACCCTCCCTTTAAATATCTTCGTGCATTGGGAAAGCTGATTGCATATCCTTTACAAGTGACAACTTGTAACCTTTATTTGCATACCAATCACTTTTCTACATAACTGAGTGATTATTATTCTAAACGCTAGAAATCATTTTCTCCGGTTTAATTGCTACCTGCTTTAAAATTGTGTCCGTGCTTAGTTTTTGTCATCTTGTATACATAAATAAAAAATGTGCGTGCAAAAATAAGGGTCGACAGAAATTAAACATGTTATATCTGTGGTGGAAAAGAAAAAATTTCAAGCATTCATTAACAAGTCTTATTAAAAAGATATATATAATTTATTAGAGTAATTTAAGTTAGAGTATGAAGTAATTAGTTATTATTTCCGGTACTCAGAAAAAGAAATAATTGTAGCTTCACATTCTGTTGCATCTCATTTAAAACTGCATTTTAAAATTATAGTCTTACTGCGTAAAGGGCGAAAATTGTCAAATTTATGTAAAATTACTGGAATCTCTTCATGTACGAAGCCATTGAGTTTTGAAAAAGATTGAATATTCTTTTTTATGGGACAGTGTTGGCAACAATTACACATTGGATCATTACGACCGTTGAATGCTGAAAATTTTTGAATAATAAATTATTCTTTTTCAAATCATAAGGGCCTTAAATAACTCTTGTCACAGACACAACACGCCGAACCAAATTCATTAGCTATAAAACCTCTTCTAAAAATATTATATGCAGTTTTGAATTAATTATTGTCTGAAAATTGTAAAGTTTCAGACACGCCGGGAGAGTGAAGTGTGGGTGACTGAGCAAATGTGCTTGTTAAGTGTTGCTTATCCAACATACTGACTAAACTAGCTAATAAGTAGTTAGATATATTTAACTCCTTTCCCTACTTTCCCGTACAATTTCAAACGTCACTTTTTTTTTTTATTTCATTTTTAATCTAATTAGATCGTCCTTACTTCACACGACATCGGTATATTTTAAGCGCATTTAAGGATGTTAAAAATTATATAAAAAAAAAAAAGATTTCTAACACAATACAGTAATCATTAATTATGTCAAATAAAAGTAATCAAACTTCCCCGTTTTATTTAACATTTTATTTTATATTAAAAATGGTAGTAGCAAAACCAAAACTGTGACGTTTCAACAGAGCATCATGGAACGGCAGAATCCTTTCCCATTATCCAATCATCTGCCTCTAACTGACAGAAGACGCTTTTCATAACCAATCGTAAACCTCCTGCTGTCAATACGGACCAAATTTTAAAGAATGACTGTATACAGAACTTATGAATACTTGTGTGAGGTAAAATTGTTAATTATTTCCTTTAACCCTTAAAAATAGTCAACATATTTTGGAACAAACTAGTCTGTTGTGTTTTTACATCAGAAGCAATTCAAATAAAAAAGAAGATTCGTAGAGTTTATTAAATATCACGAAACATTTATTACATGAGTGCGATTAAATTCAAATTTCTTGCTCCACAGAATGACTGTATACAGAACTTATGAATACTTGTGTGAGGTAAAATTGTTAATTATTTCCTTTAACCCTTAAAAATAGTCAACATATTTTGGAACAAACTAGTCTGTTGTGTTTTTACATCAGAAGCAATTCAAATAAAAAAGAAGATTCGTAGAGTTTATTAAATATCACGAAACATTTATTACATGAGTGCGATTAAATTCAAATTTCTTGCTCCACAGGGCAAAAAAAAAAAAAAAAAAAAAAAAGAATAAATAAAAAGAAAAAAAAAAAGAATCCGCCCTGTTCTTTCCCTCATTTAGACAAACTATTAATGTTCCAAGCCAAGCATGCTTTTTCCAATTTAGCAATCTATTAAAAGCAGTCGGTAAGTTCGATCCAACCGTCGACATTTGTTACCCGCCGATGCGTGTAATTATCAACGTCGAAACGGAAGATTTTTAAAGAATCATTTTTCACCAAAATGTCTCAAATAAAAGTCGAGGTAGCTTTGACAAATGATCCCGTAAATCAATTTCGAACAATTTTTTTCTTATTCCAAAAAAGAAAAAAAGAACACTGAAAGAAGAGAAGAGTTCGTTAGTTTAAAATTGACACTAATTTCAATATGTTGCTGTTGCACAAAGCATTAATGATTTCCAATGGATGACATTCTTTTTATATAGCATTAAAGATTCTTTGCCTCAATTAAATTGAAGACGCTGAAGCAAATTGCTTTTGTATGATGGTGGGTTTTTTTTCTTTAAAAAGAGTGATAGATTAACTTTTTTTTTGTGGTTGGTTGGGCCATTATTTTCCTTCGTGTTAAGATGATTTTTTTCGAACTACATTGTTTATGATTAAAATAAACAAGTATGAGGCAAAAATATCTTTTTTTTTATCAATGGCATGTCAAATTCATCCCGCAATTTGATCATCATGTTCTTTGTTAACAAGTAAAATAAAAATCTAAAATTGATTTTAAAAATTTGTGTCATTTTACGTACAAAATTGTAAGCATAAATTTGCCCTCAGAAAAATTTAAAAAAAATATTTTAAATTAATTATTAATATTTTTTTTTTTAAATAACTAGTATTTAATCAGCCTCCTAAGTTTATCATTTTTCTTCTAAAACTTTGATCGATATTTGATATTTTACGCATTTCCTGCAACACATTAAGTAAAATTACATTAGATAAGCAAAAAAACAATTCGTGCTAATGTTTTGCACGAATTGGGCATTGCACTTAACTCCGCCAAACCATAACGTGGAAAACACAAAAATACCAACCTCGAACTATTTTAATAGATTAAAAAATAATACTATTAATAAGTGTGCTTAAATGGGGTGCAATGTAGACCAATGTGGTGTACCACAAGGAGGTAGGTCTATATTAAGGTAGGTCCCCTGAGCGTGCTATACGGCTAAGTGGTCTACAGTTTTCGGCATAAAGCTCTCGCTGCTATCTTAATAGTCACCATGTTAGCCTGCGCAATGGAATGCTGGTGACTAGTCTCAATCAAAAACGATCTAATGAACATTTACATCACATTGTGACTTTCAACCCACCAAACTACCCTCTTTTGATTTGGAAACAATAATGACCCGAGCTCATTCCCATCGTTGCTGGCCACTTCATGGCGAATCCGAGACGGCGAGATACTGGCACACTAGAGAACTGTTAAGGCAATGACTTCGGTCAACTTTGTGACTCATCAACCTTTGTGTGTTTTCTTTTGCGTGCATTTTTTTTCTGCATTTTTCCCCTTTTTGTATTATCTTGCCATTGGAAATAAAAGTGTTCTTAAATTATAGATTAGATTAAATAAAGCAAACAAATTTCTTAAAAGCATAATTTTACTCAGCATTTATAAATCAAAGTAAAAGCATTGTAAGTGCAAAATCTTCGTGTAAATTTATAACAAAAAAACTTTTTTATACCAATACTAGCAATGGAACAAACTGGCATGTTCGGTTAGATTTATCACATAAGAAGCAATTTAAATAAAGAAGATTCGACTAGTTTATTAAATATCAAGAAACATTTACCACATGCGTGCGATTAAATTCAAATTCCTCGCTCCACAAAACAAAAAAAATAAATAAATAAAAGAAAAAAAGAACCCACCATATTCTTTCTCTCATTTAGACAAACTATTAATATTCCAAGCCAAGCATGCTTTTTCCATTTTAGCAATCCATTAAAAGCAGTTGGTAAATTTGAAGAGTTTATTAAATATCACGAAAAAAAAAATATTCGAATCTAATTAAACTGCAATATAATTATTCTAAGACGCGCTACTATAACAAACTAACTTCGAAATTCGCCAACTGTGACGTTTCAGCAGAGCATCATGGAACGGCAGAATCCTTTCTCATTATCCAATCTAGCCTCTAACTGACAGAAGACGCTCTTCATAACCAATCGTAAGCCTCCTGCTGTCAATATGGACAGAATTTTAAAGAATGGCTGTATAAAGTACCTATAACACTGGTGTGAGGCAAATTTAATATGTTTATTATTAATTTTTTCCTTTAAATCTTAAAAACAAGTAAGCATTTAAAATTATACTGGAATAAACCAGGCTGTTGTGCTATAGGAAGCCATTCAAATAAAAAGAGAAGATTCGAGCAGTTTATTAAATATCAAGAAACATTTACTACATGCGTGCGATTAAATTCAAATTCCTCGCTCCACAAGGCAAAAAAAAAAAAAAAAAAAAAAAAGAATAAATAAAAAAAAAAAAGAATTCACCCTGTTCTTTCCCTCATTTAGACAAACTATTAATATTCCAAGCCAAGCATGCTTTTTCCAATTTAGCGATCTATTAAAAGCAGTCGGTAAATTCGATCCAACCTTCGACATTTGTTACCCGCCGATGCGTGTAATTATGAACGTCGAAACGGAAGATTTTTAAAGAATCATTTTTCACCAAAATGTCCGAAATAAAAGTCGGGATAGCTTTGACAAATGATCCCGTAAATCAATTTCGAACAATTTTTTTTCTTATTCCAAAAATGCAAAAAAAAGAACAGAAAGGACTCTGGAAGAAGAGAAGAGTTCGTTAGTTTAAAATTGACACTAATTTCAATATGTTGCTGTTACACAAAGCTCTAATGATTTCCAATGGGGCAGGGGGGACAGGACATTCTTTTTATGAAGCATTAAAGATTCTTTGCCTCAATTAAATTGAAGATGGTGAAGCAAATTGCTTTTGTATGATGGTGGGTTTTTTTTAAAAAAAAGAGTGATAGATTAACTTTTTTTTTGTGGTTGGTTGGGCCATTATTTTCCTTCGTGTGAAGATGATTTTGTTGAACTACATTGTTTATGATTGAAATAAACAAGTATGAGGCATAATTATCTTTTTTTTATCAATGGCATGTCAAATTCATCCTGTAATTTGATCATCATGTTCTTTACTAACTAGTGTAATAAAAATCTCAAAATTATTTTTTTAAATTTGTGTCATTTTATGTAAAACGTTTCAAGCATTAATTTGCCATCAGAAGAATACAAAATAATTCATAAAAATTATTAATTAATTTTTTTAATAATTTAATCCGCCTCCTCAGCTTAGCCTTTTTCATTTTAAACTTTGATCGATAGTTGATATTTTACACACTTTCTGTAACACAATAAAGTAAAGATATATTAACATGCAAAACAGGGGCCTGAATGGCCGAATGGCTAGCGCTCTGGCGTTCAGTACCACAGGTATCGGGTTCAAATCCCGGCTTTGCCCATGGATGTTTGTAGTGGTTCGGAATCCACTTTAAGCCGTAGGTCCCGGTCCTAACAGGATCGTAGAGCGCTGCGGGGGCATTGTTACTCCGCGTCCGTGGCTTACCATCAAGTTACACGCGCCCCCTGGGTAATGCAAAGTGAGTAACATCGGTGCAGCCCTTATGGCGAAGATCACGGTCTATTTGGACGGCCTGAATGGCCGAGTGGCTAGCGCTCGGTACCACAGGTTTCGGATTCGAGTCCCGGCGGTGCCATGGTTGTTTGTAGTGGTTCGGAATCCACTTTAAAAAGTAGGTCCCGGTCTAATAGGATCATAGAGCGTTGCGGGGGCAGTTTTACTCCGCGTCCGTGGCTTATCTTCAAGTTACACGCACCCCCTGGGTAATGCAAAGTGAGTACGTCTGTGCAGCACTTGCCTTAAGGCATCAAAGACGTCCATGTCTGTGTTTGCCAGCTGCATTAGAAAGAAAAAATATGTTAGTACGAATTTATTTTTCCACTTAACTCCCCAAAACTATCGCGTGAAAAAACGCAAAGATATCAATCTCAAATGATAATAATAGATTAACACTTAATAATGCTAACACGTGCGCTTAAATTATTACAGATTATGAATTAAATATAAGAAACAATACATTTTTAAATGCATAATTCTACTAAACATTTTTAAATTGTAATATAAACATTGTAAGTGCAAATTGTTCATGAAAATTTATAACAAAAAAATTTATTTATATCGATACTAAATTTGTCCATTAAGTATGTTATATCTGTGGTGGAAAAGAGAAAATTTCAGATATTCATCAATAAGTCTTATTAAAGATATTAATATAAGATATTCTTATAAATTATATCAGAGTATGAAATAATTATTATATTCGTTTCTCAGAAAAGAAATAATTACCTTGTGATAACTCTAGCTTCAAATTCTATTACATCCGCATTTAAAAACTAGTCTTTCTACGTAACGAAGAAAATTGCATCGATTATTGTCAAATTTCTGTAAATGCATTAGAATAGGTGGAAATACGAAGCCATTGAGTTTTGCAAAAGTTTAAACATGCTCTTACATTACAACATAAAAGTTTAAACATGCTCATGTTTGTTTACTTTTAATTCTCATATAAATCTTCCTTTAACTTTTAATTTCTAACTTTCAATAGCAATTAAAAACGGCTGGATGTCAATCATGAAATGTATTATTTCTTTTATATTATCCATTTATATTAATTTTGTATTTGTATCAAAAAAAAGATGTGCTTTTCCTGACTTTGTCAGGTTTTTTGCTCAATGTTTTACCCATGGACTGATGGCGCCATCAACCGGCGTCCCAGCCAACTACATGCTGATTGTAATTGTATGTTTATATTTATTTTGTGTCAACTGTATCTTCACTTTGTGCAAACCTTTTAATTCTCTATGTTATTGTTCTTAACCTTAAAATTTTTATTTTTAACTTTAATCTTTTTATTTTTGGGCATCGTCAACGGACTCCTAATTGTACCTAAAGAAAGAAACTTTTTCGATCTCTTGCTTTAATTGTTCTCAAGCAAGAGATGTTTTTCCTAAATTTTAATTTGTTTTATTTTTGTTCAATAACATTCTATAATTTAAGCAACTTCATTTAATGCCGATTTTCTAATTACCTTAAGATGTGGAGGTATTGTGGTTCTTAAAACCACCTTGGAACTCCGTAACAGGTACGCCCGTTGCCCTAAACATGATCTTTTGTGAGTGATTGTCGACAACAATTACACATTAGATCAGTGGCAGTCAACCTGATCCTACCGACCACTAGTGGGCGTTCCATCTTTATGGTGGCTAAGATTTTGTCGATTACTACAGCTTCTTTCCTTTTTTTTTTTTTTTTAAATTTAATTTATTTTTTAAATATTGAAATAGAAAAATTTTCAAGTATTGTTTAATAATGCCTGTCATATCCAAATATGTGGAAAATGATATTCAGTTTATTGATGCCTTTCCCTATTCCATATCTTGTGGGCCTACCTTGTGGAATCAATTTTTACTGCTGTTAATTATTAACCAAAGGTGGTAAAAAGATGAGGCCTTTTTGGCTCTTTACAAAAAGTAAGATAGATTTACATTCACAGCATCAGTATCAGGGATCTCATTAATAATTTAATTAATTAAATGTAACTTCATCAAACTTCATGCTTGTATGGAAGCAAAATATAAATAAAAGATTTAAAGTTGTTTAGTAAATATTTATTCTGCTAAACATAGTGAAAATCCGACATAAAATATTTGATAAAGAAATTATTATATAGTTTAACTTGCTATAACTATGGCTTTATAAGTTTTATAAAGTAAAGTTACTTCCTTCTTTATAAATCACCACAACTGTGGAGTGGTTAGAAAATTTTTCTACTAGCAAAGATTTAAAAGTGGGCAGTAGGTATAAAAATGTTGATTATCCTGCATTAGAGCATTACGACAGTTGAATACTGGACATTTTTAAATAATAAGTTCTTTTTCAAATGATAAAGGTTTTAAATAACTCTCGAACCATAAACTGTCACGGACACAATCCGCCGAACCAAATTCATTAGATACAAAACCTCTTTTAAAAATATTAAATGCAGTTTTGAGTATTAATTATTGTCTAGAAATTGTAAAATTCCCAGACACTCTAACTCCAAGTGGCTGAGCCATTGTGCTTGTTAACGGTTGCTTATTCAACATGCTGCCTAAACTGGCTAATAAGAAGTTAAATGTATTTTGCTCCTTTCCCTACTATCCGGTAGACCTAGTCACTTTTTTTAATTTCATTTTTACTCTGACTCACTCATCCTTACTTCACTCGAAATCGGTATATTTTACTCACATTTAAGGATGTTAAAAATTATTTTTTTTTTTTTTATTTTCTTCTTTTCAAACACACTGCAGTAATTAATTACTTTAAATAAAGGTTATTAATTTCCCCATTTTATTTTATCATATTAAAAATAGTAGTAGCAAAACAAAACAAAAAAAAAATTAAATACTTTTGTGAACGTGGATGTAGTTGTTATGCAATTATTGTGAGAGTTTTGCACGTTAGGATTTCGCTTGTTAGTTTGGCGATTCTTTTTTCCCTCGCGATTTTCGCAAAGTGCCCTTGTTATTAGACACGGCAAATTAAAAACTCTAAATCTTACAAGTTATAATATTTAATTAAAAGCTTGGAATTAATTAATTAAAAGCTGTTGATTAAAATAGACATTTTGATTCTACTTTTAATTGTTATCTCAGTAACTTCATATTCAGAAGCTAAAAAAAATTAGTATAGGATATCATGATGACAAACAAAATGGTCGTGACAGTATTTTTTTTCACTGACCTTTGGCGATTCCATTTGGCTTGGAAAAGAGACTTGGCGAAATCGGAAGCCTAAAGAGCAGAATCCGCAAATTCCCATTAATTTATTAATGTTGCTTCTTAATGCCCGGCATTTGTATCTGGATTAATTTGTTACTGCAGTGGCAGATATGTAGCAGATTCAATTTTATTAAGAGAGGCCCTAGTACACTATAAATTTTTGCCTGCCACATTTTAAAACTCCTCCAAAGCGGTTCACACCCTTCTCCCCACCTCTTCGATTCCAAGTGAAACGCTTTTCAGTTTATTAATTTATCGTACAAATTTTGTTTTAAAAACAGGAGCTTCAGTAATTCTTGGCATAATTTCTAGAACTCCAACTAAGATCCCGCAGTTCGAATAACCAAAGTGATATACATCAACAAGCATAAATCAATACCCTTCACAAATTTATTCCCTCTATAAAATTAAAAAGAATTTTTTGTCTTCTGCTCACCATTGGTAAGCCGCTGAGTGTCCAGGCCTGTCTCTTCAAAAAGAACTAGATCTTTCCAGACAACCATCACCATATACGATTTTTGCACACTTTGGGCTAATTAGGCCAGGACCTACAGTTTTACGGGGATTCCGAAACACCACATCACATCACATCACTGTGCCTAGAGCTGAGTTACCCCTTTACAATTTGGGAATGATATGGGTGAGAAGTCTGAATGAACTTTGTGACGCTCTACGATCATATGAGACAGGGACCTACAGCGTAAAGTAGATTCCGAACCTTTACAAACATCTATGGCACAGCCGGAACTCGAACCCAAAACCTGTGATACCAAGCACCAGAGCGCTAGCCAATTGCCCATCAGGCCATCACCAGATTCAGAAGCGAGTATCTTCGATACACGAAATTCATAAAAAGGATGAAAATTTTTCCTCCTTGTACTTGTTCCCTTCTTTGACTCTCCTACTCACTTCTTAATTGATTGCAGCCTGATGGCTAATTAACTAGCGTTCTGGCCTTTGGTGCCACAAGCTTCAAGTTTGAATCTTGGCGAGACATGGATGCTTGTTAAAGGTTCGGAATCCGCATTTAAACTGTAGGTCCCTGTCTAATTAGCCTAAAGTGTGCACAAAATGACCGTAGAGCACCAAACCAACTTCTTGATTGTATTGGTGTCTCTTTGAGTCAGCGTGTCAATTGAGCAGGATGTCTGCGATTCTCTTTTGCGGCAGAGTCTTTTGGACGTGTATGCTTTCCTGCTCCAAGGGGATTTTAACAATAACAGCAACCTCAAGATACTCCAACATAAAAATGGCAAAGGCAAAAATATATATGGCCTTTCTTGATAAAATTAACTCATTGTAAATAATCCACAAATAAGTCTATGTATCTATTGCAATAAAAGAGATTCTTTCAATATTAAAATGCCCAGGTTTACTGCTGGACGTTTGAATTATTACTTGGCAGTTTACATTGAAGCATCATTAAGCAGTAATTATGACTCTTTAGTACCCATAAAACAATTTTTTTTTTCTATTGGAACACAAAATTTCCATTAACAAAGTTTTATAGAAATGCACGGAAAAAGGAATTTAGTTTAAACTATATAATCTTACACGAAAAATATCATTAAATACGCAATAGTGCAAAGCTATATTGTAAAAGATTAGTTAATTTTCAATCAATGAATTAACGGAATTAACTTAATTCTTGAATGCAAAAAGGAAAAGTAGTACCATGTATGTGTATAAGTCAGGAATTTTTAGAACTTTTCCTAAACTTAAAATACACAGGTCGACTTATATAGAAGGGTACAAGTAATAAATCGTCAAATATCGCTAATTATAGCATGGTTTTATTTATTTAGTTTATATTTATTAAGTATATGAAACAAAATTATTTCATTTCAAATTAAGGTATTTGTTTTAAGAAAAGGAGTTGTTTTATTTTCGAAATTGTTTACATTGCTGGTTAGTTGCGTCGTCGCCAAAACGAAAAATCTGATGCCGGCGAAATTTAAGCCCGTCTAACAGAAAAGTACCAAAACGCATACCAGAAGTAATAATAGAATACTGTAAATAATTAGCACAAACAATAACAATAGAAAGGGAAAATTACTTTGATCTCTTAACTTATTTTTTTGATGTTTTGAAAGCAACCTTTATGAAAAAGAAAAATGTCAAATCTTTTAAAATCCGTGGCAGAAGCCAAATATTCGAATAGTTCATCCAATTCTTTTATTGAAAAGTCTGGGAACATATCATCATCATTTTCAGTGCTTTCCAAACTAGAATTTATGTCCTCATCACGTCCAAAGGTTGTTTTTTTACTTCGGCACAATTAAATGGCAAAGTTAAAAAAAAAATCACTACTCGATTTATACGAAGATCGGCGTATATTCGGAAATATAAAGTAGTTATAAAACAAAATATTTCATCCTCAAATTACAGTTATTAAGCATGAAAGCAGTCGTGGTTTGTTATTTTATTAAACAAATATCTTCGCAAACTTTCATTAAAATATTTAATTGTATATATATCATTTTTGTGAAGTGAAATTAAAATGGTTTGTTGAAAACGACTATTTTTGAAACCAATGCGTTATTATAAGCAGAACAGCCAATTGAATTCTTTGTTTATTCCTTCCTATTCCAAAAATGACACATTTGTTTGGCTCAAGTAGCCAGGGCTGGCAATGCAATTTTTATCAAACTTCCAAGATCCTAGCTAAAAAAAAAAACCCACCAAGATCGAGAAATATTATTTTAAAATTATTAAATTAAATTAGCACTTACCTTTAATAATTAATTCTCTGATAGTTCTTGCTTTAGCAGCTTCAAATGTTCTTTTATGGATCATAGAATCATAATGCTTTGATAGCTTGGATATTTGTACACGTTAGAGATTCCTTTTACAACATTGGCAGTAACTGTGAGTCTTTATTTAGTCAGTCTATAAATTTAGTTTCAGTTAGCCATTCCACTTTAAAACACTGGGCACAAACTTTACGTTTCTTTGACGATTTTGTTCGCTCAATTTGAATTAAAATGCATTTATTAATTATAACTATTTCAAAATCTGTCAACACAATTTAAGGCAACACAAAACAGTAAAAGTAAATAAAAAGAAAAAAAAACCTTAAGCACACTCAACAGGTCTTGACTTGACTTGATTGATTGATTTGAGATTTATTCTCGTTAGCTACTTTATCTCTATTTATCCAATTGCTCTTAAGAAGAAATCAGAAAAAATGAAACAGGAAATGCTTTTGTTTTTTTTGTTTTTTGCAAACACTTAGACAATTGTCTTAAGTATGTATTATCTTGTCTGACAAATGTCAATAAGGCAAGCGCTGCACCGACGTTACTTACTTAGCATTACACGTGCGTGTAACTTGAAGATACGGACGCGGAGTAACAATGCCCCCGCAACGCTCTATGATCCTATTAGGACTGAGAACTACGGTTTAAAGTGGATTCCGAACCACTAAAAACATTCATGGCACCATTGGGATTCGAACCCAGAACCTGTGGTACCGAGTGCCAGAGCACTAGCCAGACAGCCATTCAGGCCCCAATACGAAATATCAATACCAATAAAAAAGATTTTCAAATAATCAATAGGGTTTGACTGTTTCCAAAAGTATTAAAATAGAAGCACCGAAATGTGGTGTTATATAGAACTTTTGTCACTAAATAATACAAAAAGTTAACACACACACACACAAAAACTACGTAATTTTTCGTAGGAAATTAATTATTGCTATGGTTTTGTAATATGGTTCGTCGCTCATATCAAATAATTAAGAATAGAATAGGATTTTGTATCCAAAAGCCTGTTTCAGTTTTTCTCTTTGTATGTGATATTTAATGCATTGAAATAATATATGTTCCCCTATTTCAGGTTTATTGCAACTTAGGCATAGTAGTGAAGATGTTAATCCAAATCTATTGAGTCTAGACGTAACAGCTAGAATCAGAATTGCCTTGATTTATGTTATCATTTAAAGCATTTGACTTGACTTGATTTGACTAGAAGCTTTGAGATTTATGCTCTCTATATTTAAAGCAGAAATCAAAATGGCAATATTGTAACAACTTAATGGCTTCGGAGAATGTTAACTCAAACTATTTTGTTCTAGTAAAACTACAATATAACCTAAATATACACTGAAGTGACAAAAGTCATGGGATAGCAATATGAAAATTTTCAGATGGCAGTAGCATCGCGTAGAACAGGTATAAATGCGCAGTGCTTTCGCAGAGCTTTCATTTCTGTTCAAGTTATTCATATGAAGAGGTTTTGACGTGATGATGACCGCACGACGGGAATTAACAGACTTTGAACGCGGAATGTTAGTTGTAGCTAGACGCATGGGTCATGCCATTTCGGAAATCGTTAGGGAATTCAACATTCCCAGATCCATTGTGTCAAGAGTGTGCCGAGAGTATGAAATTTCAGGCATAACATCCCACCATGGACAGCGCAGTGGTCGACCGCCTGCACTTAACGACCGAGACCGGCGACGTCTGCAAAGAGTCGTAAATTCTAACAGACAAGCAACACTGCGTCAAATAACCGCAGAAATCAATGTGGGACGTACAAGGGACTTGTCTGTTAGAACTGTGCGGAGAAATTTGGCTTTCTTGGGCTATTCCAGCAGAAGACCGACTCGAGTGCCTTTACTGACAGAACGACATCGTTTGCAGCGACTCTCGTGGGCACGTGAGCATATCGGTTGGTCCCTAGATGAATGGAAAACCGTGGCCTGGTCCGATGAGTCACGATTTCAGTTGGTAAGAGCTGATGGTAGGGTTCGAGTGTGGACCCAAACTGACAGCAAAACACTGTTCAAGCTGGTGGTGGCTCCGTAATGGTGTGGGCTGTTTTTTCATGGCATGCACTTGGTCCTCTGGTGCGACTGGACCGAACATTGACTGGAAATGCTTATGTTCAGCTACTTGGAGATCACTTGCAGCCATTCATGGACTTCATGTACCCAAACAACGATGGGATTTTTATGGATGACAATGCGCCATGTCACCGGGCCACAACTGTTCGCGATTGGTTTGAAGAACATTCTGGATAATTCCAACGAATGATCTGGCCACCTAGATCGCCCGACATGAATCCCATCGAGCATTTATGGAACATCATCGAGAGGTCTGTTCGTGCCCAAAATCCTGCACCATCAACGCTTTCACAATTATGGACGTCTATCGAGACAGCATGGCTCAATATTTCTGCAGAAGACTTCCAACGACTTGTTGAGTCCATGCCACGTCGAGTTGCTGCACTTCGCCGGGCGAAAGGAGGGCCGACACGATATTAAGAGGTATCCCATGACTTTTGTCACTTCAGTGTAATTTTCTCACATTATAATAAGTATTATATGTATCTATGGGCCTAATGGACGAGTGATAAGCGCTCTGAAGCTCGGTTTTGGGTTCGAGTCCCGGAGGGGCCGTGAATGTTTGTAGTGGTTCGGAATCTATTTTAAACTTTAGGTCCCAATCCAATATGACCCCAATATCCAATATCCAATATGTCCCAATCCAATATGTAAAGCTGACAACCCTATCACGTAAAAAAAAAAATCTCCTGTCTCGAAATCTGCCAGTAAGCAGACGGTCTGAGGCCATGGGGCCGCTGTGCCAATGAAGGAGAAGAATATCTATCTATTTTCTCAATAAGACTCAAAATCTCAGATTTTGTATAATTTTCAAAATAAAAATTTAAAAAATCAAGATTTGAAGTAATAACTCAATATCTTGGAGGAAAATCCTAACATTGACAAACGGGATTTCACCTAGATGTGTAACAAATTCTCGTTACGCAGGGTCCACCACAGAGATTGCTACAAGTAATCAATATTGTACCATCAAAATTTTATACGAATATTCCCATTGAAAAACAGTTCAGGATTCTCATTTCCTTCTCGAATCCAACGGAGAACTGTTCTATTCTACCAATTTATCGTAATCTAACCAGACGCAATTTTTTTTTTTTTTTCAACTTCTACTGTTCGAAAAAAAAAAAACGAACTCTACCTGGCCAATCCAATACTATAAAGAGCTTAAAGATGTAAAATCTGTTCTACCTTATAAAATAGATTCTCATAGTTCTTATAAAAATGTTTTCAGAATTAGTTTCAATAAGGGATCATGGTATGGCAGAATACTTCCGTGTGATCCAATCATATACCTCTAACTGACAGAAGACGTTCTTCACAACCAATCGAGAACCTCCTGCTATCAATACAGCTAGAGTTTCAAAGGATGACTGTACATAGTGTGTATAGCTCTAGTGTCATCCCAAACCGACATTTAATGTTAATTGTGTCCTTTAACCATTAAAAATGCAAATAAAAATTGTTAAAATTATCCTGGTACAAGCCAATCATACTACATACATAAGAAGCAATTGAAATAAAGCTGAACTGAATAACTGATTCGAATCATTTAATGAATGTCATGAAATAATTACATGCATGCGTTTAAATTCATATTCGACAGACAAATAATTCACAGTTACCTTTCTCTCATTTAGACAAACTATTAGTATTGAAACCAGAACATGTTTTTCCAATTTAGAAATTTTAAAAGCAGTTGAGAAATTCATTATTATCCGAGTCATTTTTTTTATTTTATAAATTAAAAGTAGTAATAGCAACTGTAAAGAAGATTAAATTGTGAGCGTAGAAGAAATGAGCGATTTTGTGAATGTAGAAATTCTTTAAGTAATTAGTTTATTAGTATTATTTGCTAATGCCTGATATAATCAATCGTGGTAGATGTCGTACTATTAAATTCTGGAAAATTGTCAGGTTTATTGACACCAGGTGAAATTATTATTTGGCGTTTTGTAATGAAGTACTGTTGAACAGTAACCATGACAACTTTTTGAACAGATTTTAATGTTTGTTTGTTTTTTTTTTTTTTTTTTTTTTTTGTACTGAAACACAAAAGCATCATTAAAAAAAAAAACTTATAGAAATTTTGAACAAAAGGATTCAGTTTAAACCATGTGTAACCTTATTCAAGACTATTCTAATAGAGAATGGAATGTAACATTATATTGCAAATAATATAATTAATTTTGTTAGCGATAAATAGCTAGAAATATATTTAACTTAATTCTTAAATGAAAAAAGTTAAAGAAATAATTAATAAAAAAACATTTCATCCATAAGTTGCAGTTTGTAGGATGAATTTGCTTGTGATTTATCATTGTATTAAAGATATATCTTGGCAAATATTTTATCAGAATGTTTTCTCTAATTGTGCCTTTTTGAAAAATAAAAATAAAACAGTTTATTAAAAAATACAATTCTTTTTAAATAGGACAAAATAAATAGAGTAGCCTAATAAATGCTTCTTTATTTCTTCCCTATCCAGAAATGAAAAATTATAGTTTAAAAAAACTGAAAAACACGCTTTTAGAGTTAATCAAACTAAAAAGTAAAAAATAATTGTTAACATAAGAATAAAATGAAACGTGAAAATGAATGTCACTGTTCTAAAAGAGTGGGGTGCTTTGTAAGACATTTTTTAAACTAACTCTGCATTTCGGAATAAAACTAGTGAAAAATTATAACGATTGATATCGAGCACCCCACGCTTTTAGAACAGTGACATTCATTTTCTCGTTTCATTTTATTCTTATGTTAACAATTATTTTTTACTTTTTAGTTTGATTAACTCTAATAGCGTGTTTTTTTAAACTATAATATTTAAATGAGGTCCCGGTACGGAGGACTGGAACTATATACTATAGTTCTACAATAGAACTATAGTATATAGTTCCAGTCCTTATAGTTCTTACAATAATTATTCTTACAATAATTTAATAGTTCTTACAATAATTTAATTTTGAGTAAAAAAAAGGCTAAATGCGAATATGTCGAGTCAGCCAGGATTCGAACAGGGAATCTCCTGATCCGTAGTCAGGCGTGTTATCTGTTGTGCCCCTGTCCCACGTAGATTTGAATGCCTTAGGTACTTTCATTCTACATGGGTTAAATTGCTCTTCATAAGTTAAAATAAAATCACTCATCCTGGCGATCCTAATCATGATGAGATAATAAACTTATCAAACTATTTTAGTGTCGTCGGTCCTTGATAAGTCTACAACGTTTAAATTAAATCTGATCGCTTAAAGTAGGGCAAAATCGAGCCCAAAGAGTCAGTTACAGACAAACAAACATACAGGTGAAACTAATAAAAGCGTATTAAAAATAGATTTGGCTCGCAATTTGTAGAAAACAGCCTGTTGGATGTTCTAATAGGAGTTGGTCTCTTAATTTGTTTTGTTAAACCAGACGAAATATGATTGTAAAATACATAGAAGGCTGAGAGAGGATAATTAAATGGGAGGAAGGGGGGGTAGAGCAAAGAATAATCAACTGTATGACCATTTGAAAAAGTGGTACATTCTTTTTTTTAAAGAACAAGGTTCCCCCCTCCCCCCCAAAAAAAATGATTACTTCCCCACCATTAAGTTATATGTTTACAAAAGAGGAACAAAATTTCAAATGTTCATAAAATTTCTTTTTAAGGTAGACTGAAATTCATGCAAATAATACAATTCAATAATAAAAAATTTTACCTCAATAAAAATCTAAAATATTCAAACACAATTTTATGAAACAACATTAAAAAATTAATAATAACTTTTTTTTTGATGTTTAAGAATTGAAACCCACTAAAAAGAAATGAACATTTTTTATTCAAATATTTTTGTCTGTCAAAATATGAACAAATAATTTGTTTTTAAGAAGCCAAATGACTCAAGTTACCTGAATAATGCATTAAAAATAATTTGTTTTTACACCCTTATTAAAATGGAACTTCTGTCATCACAAGACAGAACTTGAAAAAAACAAATATATTCACTGTTAAAGATATTTATTTGATTTTTTCTAGCCCTTATTAGTTCACAAAAAAACCATACTTATAACTGAAATCTAAAAAAAATTTTTCATTGTGATTTGCATCTATAAACAATATCTTAATGACACTTATTAATCAACAAAGGAACCATATTTATTATAATCTAAATAGGGTCAGATAAATAATAATTCATTTGAATTTTGAATTATTTCTATAAATAAAATCTTAATGGCCGAAAATGCTGTACAAAATATTTTAAATGATTATGGTTAATCAACATGGTTCATAACTAAAATTCATAAATATTGAATCCTATTATGAGACATAATTGAAGACAGCAATGGAATATATATATATATATACACATGTACAGTATATATATATATACACATGTATAGTATAGTATATATATATATATATATATATATACTCATGTATATATATATATATATATATATATATATATATATACTCATGTATAGTATAGTGTATATATATATATATATATATATATATATATATATCGCAATTTTCAATGTTATCTTTATAGAAATTGTGTCCTGAAAAAATTTCAAAAATAAGTTTGGTGTTACAAGTTAAATATCTGAATTTTCTTTAATTTAACATGAAATTTAATTTAATCAGATGAAACATTTATTAATCAATGTCATTTGAAGTGCATAGAAATTTTTGTTTAGCAAAAAGAACTTAAATAAATATAAAAAGGAAATCAATATCATTTATAATAACACAAAACTGTTATAAATTAAATATATCACAATTAAAAAATATATATATTTGTTGGTATAAGAAACTAACATCCTGGCTGTTTTGTAATAAACATTTAAATTAAGAACATGTTATTAAATTAAACTTTTACTATCTTATTCCTATATTTTAATTAACATACAAGTTTTTTTCTTTTAAGAGGGAAAGAAAGAATTGCTTGTTTTCTTTCATTAGCAGGTCAGGAGTCGCCTGATGGCCAATTGGCTAGCGCTCTGGCCTTTGGTACCACAGGGTTCAGGTTTGAATTCTGGCGGTGGCCTGGATGTTTGTTAGAGGTTTGGAATCCCCGTTAAATTGTAGGTCCTGGTCTAATTAGCCCAAAATTACTTTAGAGCGACAAACTAAACCAAACCAAGCAGTTCAGGAACAGAAATGTTTAAGAAAAAAATATAAATTTATTTATATAGTTACATTGCTATGCATAAATTTTTCTATCCCAAGTCATGTATATAAAGTAAAGATTAAAAAATAATCCTTAGATAATTGTCTTATTTTGAGGCAGTTCATTCAATGTAAATATATATATTTAAGCTTTTCGCAGTTAAATTGCAGAACATTTGAATGAATATGATTCTGAAAAACTGATGCTAATAATTTTTGGATAAATATAAATTAAATTGATTAACATTTTAAAGAAATTTAGTTACATAACTATTTGATTTTGAAAGCATTATATATTGAATTTTTTTCCAATGAAGATATTTTTTTTTTTAAGAATTGTTATGTAAATTACACACATTTTTTTTTTTTTTTTTTTGTCAAATGTTATTTTTCCAAGTAAACATTCTTTACTAAAATCTACATAAAAATTTTATTATAATTATTAGGAATATATATATATTCATTTGTAATTTTAATCACATTCTGGATTCTTATCAAATATACTCTTCTTCTCAAATGTCTCTCATGTATATGCTTTTTCTTTATGCAAAAAAAAAAGTTTTCAAAATTGAATTAAATTAATATAAATAAATGATAATGATACGAATTTAAAAAATAAGAAATTCTTCTAAAACTTCCAATTTTAACATGGAATTTGAATTCCTATAAAAATCACTTTAGTTCAATATTAAAATGATGTAAAGATAATAAATGTATAATAACAAAAGAAGGGAAAAAGTATTTCCAATGTTTTCATTTTAAACTATTAAATATTGTTTTAATTAAATCTACAAAATGTTATAACATTAGAATAATATTTTTAAAGTAATACAAATCTATTTCATGGAGCCACTTAATCATTGCTATATTTCTTTGAGAACGGATTTGTAAATGGAAACCAATTTTATTTATTAATAAAATGATTTAAATTTTTAAGTAAACAATGTGAAGATAAAATATTAACTTTTAAACATATTTATTAGTACACTTCAATGTTGTGTATAAATTATGTTAAATGAATTATCTAGTTCATATTGTAATATTGATTTAAAATTCATTAAAATGTTTTCCCCATGATAAAAAAAATATATTGCTTTTAAAAAAGCAGTATTATAATAAAATTTTATTTAAGTTATTTTTATATAAATAAACTTCAAGACATACGAAGAAGTTTGGTATTAAAAACTTCTTTAATGAAAGACATACTGTACATATAAATAGTTTTCATTTCAACAGAAAACAACAACAAAAATTCATTTATGGTTTTTAACAGAAGAAAAATTAAACTCGTTTTTTAAAATTTTTGCAAAAACAAACATTTGTAATATTAACCAATAGAAAACAATTTTTTAATGTATTTTAAATAGTAAAAATATGACTAAATAATATGCGATTCATTGTGACACTCTAAATTCTAACCGTTCAGAAAACTTATCCATATCCATTTTGGAAATTAATACAATACAATACAACCATTTTTGTTAACTACAAAATTACATTTCACTTTCCAAACAATATGAAGCAAAAATTAACAATGAATAATTTTTTTTAGCATCACATATTTCTACATGTAACAAACATAGTCACAAAAAAAAAAAATTATTTAATTTCTAACTATGTAAAGTTTCTATTAAACAAATTTTCAGCAAATTTCAGCAATAATTATCATTCTAAAGAGCCTTCATAGTTTTCCAAATTAAGTTTGCCCAAAGATGAAGATTCAAAATAAATTAATAGACGTCCCATCGAGGGTTGAAAGATGTAGAAATGGAATGTTTACTAAACTAAGGACTACGTTTATTATTTTTTAGCACCCAGAACATGATAAAGGAAGACATGAAATTATAACAGTCTATGCTATTTATAAAAGAAAAAAAATACTTTATAATTATTTCATTACATATAATAAATGCTTAGTAATGTATTTTGCAAATTAAATAATAAATGTCATTTATTTTGCTAGAGAAGATATAACTTGATTAAAAAATACACATACACTGACAAAAAGATTTAACTTGAATGCATGCTGATTAAATATAATCATATTTCAATTCACTATGTTCTTTATCGATAAATTTTTAAATTACATCAAATATTATATAACAAATATTCCCTATTATTTAAAACAGAAAATATTTTGTCAGCTTAATTTCATCATTATTCATGTTTAATTATTTTTAGAAATCTTACATTGCAATAAATATATCAATGTTGTTGTTTTATATTGTTACAATAAAATAAATTTGGCCTATTTCAAAAGTAGTTTTCATTATACATAAGAAACACAGTAATGTGTAAATAAGTATTTAATTTTAGCTAATATTATATATACTTCAAAAATATTACATTTTTTGTATGTATTAATTATAACTGTTTTCATTTAAAATTATGCTGAATTTCAAGATAAATAAATCAAGCATAAATATCATTTAAGACAAAGGAAAAAATTATTTATTTTCCTGAAAATATTACTTTAGTTATTAATTCAAAAGAAAACAACAATTTTTCTGAGCAACTTCGTGCAAATATTATTCTAAACTAGGCAATCTTTATTTTTAACTGGGATTTATCATAGCGCAATTAATAAAATATATCAGAAAAATCTCAAAATAAGAATATTTATTTAAATATATTAAAATTTAATTTATTCAAATATATAATTCTATTAAAATTAATTAAAATACCTTATATCATTGCAAAACTATCCATTTGTATTTATAAAATAAAGTTAACAAAACAATTTACATTTGTCCATTTTTATTATCACAGCAAGATTTTCCAATTAAATATATATGAATAAACCGGCTAAATATCACATATTTGTAAGATAGAATCTCGTTAAACAAACGATGAAAAATCTTCAATGTTTTCTTTTATTTTTAAAATTAAATATTTTTTAATGTTTGCTTTCGATTTAAATTATTTGTAGGTTAATTTATGTTTGTAAATTTGTTATTTAACTTCATTTTAACTGAAATGGCATTATTAAATCCTAAAATTGAAAGTGACAGTTATTTGCACAGAATATTCTCACTGCATTGTATAAACACAATCACTAGTCAAATAAAAACGTACACTGAAACATTTTAATATTATATAAGATTTTTTTTTAAATTTTATTTATTTGTATTGCATGGGAAATTATATATATATACATATATATATTTTTGTTTTCAAGCAGTTTACATGTCAGTGCTTCCTAATAAACATACATACATACATATTAGGAAGCACTGATATGTAAACTGTTTGAAAACAGAAAAAAAATTATCAATAAAAATTTTATATGCATATTTATATTATTAATATATTCAAATTTATGCCATCTAAAACTTTTTCCAAGATGCTACTTAAAAAATATGCATATACAGTTAAATTAACATAATCAAATTTAACTTTTATTACATATAGTTTTAAAAAAAATTTTTAATGACAAATTTTAACTCAGAAACTATAATTTGCTTTCAACGCAATATTTTTTTATTTTTCTATTTATGAATATTGCATTTGCAGTAAAAAAATATATTTAATGTTTAAAATGCCAAATAGATTCTTTTGTTTTGTTTTAATAAAAAGGTGAATTTATAATGCAACAAAATAATATTCTTGAATAAAGATTAAGTTTTTGTTTTTTATGATGATTATAATTAAAATATAACATTTTTATTTTGTATCTTGAGATTCACTGATAAGATATATTATTTTAGGGAAAATCAAATACTCTTACAGTACAATAATCTTTTTTACCAAAAAAATTCTATTAAACGTACTTGTATAACATAAAAAAAAAATTTTAATGCTGGTTAAAAGGATAAAAAAATTTTAGCTTAGTACGTCAAAAAGGAAGAAAAAAAAAAAATTTATTCTTCAAATCAAAATAAATATGTTCAATTCTTTAAGTAAGAATCTGATTTCATTAAATAACCAGTAAAAAATATTATTTCATTTAAGTTCAAAAGGAAAAAAATAAAAGTACACCCAAATTTTTTTTTTTTTTTTTTTTTTTTCACAGTTTAGAAAGTTTTAATTTTGTTTCGGCAGTCAAACTTGTATGCGCTGCACTGAGTCCTTTTCCAGTATCAGAAAGGAATAAGTTTATAATACATCATCTCTGGGTTCCAGAGCTGTATTTCTTTGGGCAGGAATTTACAAATATATATAAATTTAGTGTTATAAGTTGTCCTTGTGCCACACCCATCTTTTGTTGGTATGATCGAAGCTGTGGTTTATCCACTGCTGTTGCAACAAGGAATATCGCTCTTCACTGAGAAACAATGGTTTGCCCCTCCTGGAACATAACAAAGATCACAATTTTTAAAAAACTTATTATTAATAAAAAATAAATTAATAATTTAATTAAAAATATTATATGAATAATAATTATATCAATATAATGTTTTTCAATTCCTACTATTAGTTCACACTCTCCCTATATATATTTATATATTTTGTTCAAATTTTCAATCGTTAATAAAATACTTTTTATTCATCCACTCAAGTTCAAATACATTTTTTAAAATTTGTAGTGGGCGACACTTGATATTAATATAGTTTTTTCAAATATTAATTCATTAATTAAATTTAATTAATTTTATATGGAAGAAAAAAATTTCTCTTATATAAGATATTTAGCAGGATATAAATTTAGGAATAAATTGAAACATGTGAATAAATTAGTGAGAGAGACGAAAAGTGTGTATGTAAGAGAGAGAAAGTGTCTGTGTGTGAGAGAGAGAGAGAGAATGTTTTCTAACTTACAAAAATGAATGAAAATTATTTATAAAGGACTTTCTGCAATATAGTGAGAAAAGAAATTGTTGACCTAAGTAGGAAATGACTTTAAACTTTTTTTTATATTGCTAGTTTAATATATAATCCATAGATAATGGTCAGAAAATTATAACAAACAAATTTAAAAAATATCAGTGAAAGCATAGACTGAACTTACTTTAGATCCCGATCTTCTTCTCCAAAGCTATCTAGATACACAGAACCCCAGAGGCATGCCCTCTTCCCTCGAATCACAATAATAGTTGATGAATTTACAGCAAGGTAAATGGCAGTACCTGCTCCACAAAGCACAGAATGCTAGAAAGATAGGCAGAAATAATATAAGAAATAGCAAGAAAAGTCTAAAATACAAATAATCTTGTATAAATAAAAATACAGGGTAATTTGAACAAAACAAATTTTCTTATTTTCCAATTGCTAGAATTTTTATTAAAATCACTAATAACTATTTGTAATGTATTAATCTTTTAAATTCTTAGAAGCCCTCCAATCATACTTCAACTTTATATTCATATATAAAGTTGTAGTATGCTATATATATACATATATGCTATATATATATATATATATATATATATATACATACATACATAAAGATAATAAGTATAACAGCAAGTAAAAATAAATAAATGAAAATTACATATTTCTTAAAATATATTTTAGGATCAATCAATGTTCTGCACTATCACAAAATGATTTAAATCCAGAAAATAAATGAAAAAATTAATTTGTATTTATATTATTAATTGTAACTACTACTTTATTTAATTAGTTTTAAATAATTAAATAAAGATAAATAAGATTTTATTATAATTTTTTAAAAACTAATTTAATTAATTATATAAATAATTATTTGCAAATTTCATTCTAGCCCTATTGTAACAAAATAAGTTACAATAAGAATGAAATTAGCTAGTAGAAATTTTATATACCTCATAATTTTTGCAATATTCTCAAGGTTTTAATCAACCAAATTTAATTGTCTTTAATAATTAATAATTAACTATTCTTGAAACAGGGATGAAAGTGGTTATCACAGAAATTTTCTGAACTGCATATAAACTTTTGCAAATTATGAGTGAAAGACTAACAAAATTGCAGCTTAAAATGTGAAAAAAAGCATTACATGGTCCACTAAATGTTTTTTAACTATGTTACTTTTCTTTACTGCCTATAAAATTCATATGAACTTTTTAAGCATATTTATTTTACAGATGGTAAAAAAAAAACAATTTTTCTCATTATTTACATGACATTTTTAGAATAATAACCTTCAAAATTGATAGTTTCAAATTTTTAAAAATTAATCATCACTGTCTTGTAAAACATTAATTTAATAACCCACAACTAAGCTATTTTTTGTTTTCCATCCGTGATAACTTTGAATTCATTGAGAGAAAAAAACACATACACAATAAATATATTGCACTGCAATTTTTTTTTTTTTTTTTTTTCATAATGCAGCTAGCAAACACTTACACAGTTGTCTTTTATACCTTAAGGCAAGCGCTGCACCAACGTTACGCAATTAGCACTACTCAGGAGGTGCGTGTAGCTTGAAAATAAGCTATGGACATGGAGTAACAATACCCCCACAACACTCTACGATCATGTTAGACGGGGACCTAAGGTTTAAAGTGGATTCACAACCACTACAAACATCCATGGCACGGACTCGAACCCAAAACCTGTGATACCGAGTGGCTGAGCGCTAGCCACTCGGCCTTCGGGCCCTCTGATAAAAAGAATACACCATAATAAAAAAATTTATACATACTGAAACAGCTTCATAATGTGCCACTCGACGACAGCAGTTCTCCCTCAAGCACACCATAGTACCACATATTAAACACAACGAAGGGTCTTTTGGTTCACTATGGCACATAGTACAAGTTTTTTTGTGATAATATTTGAAAATGTCATCATAATTATGAGGAAGTAAAAGCAAAGATGGAGGATACCACTTGGTATAATAAGGAAGCAGTCCCTATAAGAAAAAATTATAAGTATTCTTTTAATATATTAAAATCTTTATTTGTATTTTTAAAAAAATAGCCATTCTTTATTAGTTAAAATTATGTATTTGTTAAAATTATGTCTACTAAAAATTTCAACAAAAACAAAAAATTTATGTAAAAAGAGCTGAGCATTTAAAGATTGCTTTATTGCATTTTAAGATTTAAAAGACATTTAAAACGCATTTTAAGACATTTAAAGATTGCATTTAAAGACTGCTTTGTCAGGCTGGCAAATATTAAATATGAATGGTAATTTACTTCATATAAATATTAACTAACAGAAATCCTGAAAGCTTTGAATAAAGGTAACTAATTGTTAAAATTAAATGTTTTTAATTTTTGCACTCCTTAGAGCTCAAAATTTTCTTATATAATACATATTTTAAGTATCACAAAATTGTATAATCTAATTTAAACTATGCATAAAATTTCAATCAATATCCTTTATTCTCATTATGTATATTCAAAATTAAAACTTTATGTTTCCTATAACAAAATGAAAGTTATAACACATTTGAAAATAAAAAAGATCATAAAAGAATTATTAAGCCTTAAGCACATGCACAATTTATGACACTAACGCAAGCATGGTGTCAATTCTACCCCAATTTTCATGCTCTTCTCACATCATCATATCATTTCTTTTAATGTAAAAATAAATTACTAGTAACATTTGATTACTGATTTTACAGACGTATTATTTCATTTAAATAGCAATTTAAAATAGAGAATAATAATTTAACTTACCTCAATATTTTTTTTAATCTCTTTTATAAGGTTAATTTATTTTAACCTTTTTTACACAATCCTCTTATATGTAAAATAAATATTAAATATGAATGGTTTATTACTATCTGGTTAAATACTACTATCTGGTTAAAATATTCTCAAATTATAATAAAATGTTTTAAATTATAATTGCATTTGAAAATTTTGAGGAAATGAAGCATGAACATCTACTATTCAAAATCAAAAATCAGTTTAGAATTCTGATTTAATTTTCTTGCATACAAACAAATTATGTTATTTTTTTATGCTTTTTTTTACTAATAAAAAAAAGACTATTCATCATTATGTTTTTCATAACAACTTTTGCCTTTGATAAGGCAATGCATTTTACTAAAAGTTTATCATATTTTTCACTAGTAAATGAAGACTTTCTATCAGATTTTTTCAGCCACTCTTTACACAGACAAAGAATTGCTATTTTATACAATGCTTTTTCTCTGGGTTTTTAGTAGCCTTTTTACAATTTTTGTTACTTGTGCAATACTTTTATTCCTTGTTCATTTTAAAAAGATGATCTTTTAAAAATTCAACAGTAAATTCTTTCAAATCATTGCATTGTGTCATATTCTTGAATTCTTTGTAAGAATTCTTTTAATATTCTTGTCATGAAGTGGTAAGTATGACACAATACTGACAAATCGCATTTTTACACTTTGGGGAAGGGTTTCTGTCCCCCATCTTTCCCAAAATAAAACTCATTACTAATTTTTTCATTGCTTGAATCTGAACCTTCAAAATTTATTCTCTATTCTGATTCTGTGTCATACTCACGTTAAGAAATTCCTCTCATTTCAGAATAATCTGGACTATCACCAAATTCGTTATCCATGTAAACACTCACGAGACAGTCTCTCAGTCTCTGCTACATGCTCTTGTATGCAGTCATTGCCTCTAATGATAATGCATGCATGATACTCTTATCTGAATAGAATTTACAATTCTTTCTTTTTTTTCTCCATCTGCCCTAATGCTCATCAGTAGCGCTCGTTGTCACTAGTCAGAAATTTTTTTTTTAATTCCTATGTTGAAAGTACAGGAAGTATCGAAGACAAATATGGAAATTATTGAAATTACTAGAAATTTCACGAAAAAAAAAGAGTAGGATCTTTTTGACAATTAATGACAACTACTAATGTTAAAAACAAATATTTTAGTTAAAAAAATACAATTTAAGAGAAGTATTTGCAGGACAATTTTGGATTAAAATTGAACTAAAAGAATTGTGCAGTACACAATCAGTGTCCAAATCATTATTAGCATATTATTTTTGCCACTTTGGCATGCACTATTGAATATAGCTATCCAAATTTTCATCAATCGCAACTTTACAGAGCATTAAGAATTTAAAAAGCTTTTGTTTGTTTTTCCCTAAAATGGAATAATAATTTCCCTCTATCTTTTCAGATTACAATAATAACATTTCCATTAATAAATTGCAAGGTTTAAATAAACATAATGAACCATTTTGTATGATACCATATATGTCTATAAGATAGTATTATGAATATTTGTTTGAAAGTCAAGAAAAAGAAAACACTTACTCTGGCTGCAATCACAGACAAATTAATGAAATGTACATAATCTTCTGACCATGTTCTGATTAAATCCCGAGCATCAGACGTGGTCCATGTAATGCAAGATGCTGCAGCAATTTCACATCTTGGTAGATTGCTTAAGTCAAGGTATTTACAAAAATAATGAAATTCATCATCCCCGAGCTGCAAAGATTTAACGAAAAGCAATAAATTATTGATTAGACATATTGATTTAAAAATAAATTTATTTCACAAAATTATCTTTCATTACACTGAAGTGACAAAAGTCATGGGATAGCAATATGCAAATTTTCAGATCTCAGAAGCATCGCGTAGAACAGGTATAAATGCGCAGTGCTTTTGCAGAGCTTTCATTTCTGTTCAAGTTATTCATGTGAAGAGGTTTTGACGTGATGATGACCGCACGACGGGAATTAACAGACTTTGAACACGGAATGTTAGTTGGAGCTAGACGCATGGGTCATGCCATTTCGGAAATCGTTAGGGAATTCAACATTCCCAGATCCACTGTGTCAAGAGAGTGCCGAGAGTATGAAATTTCTGGCATAACATCCCACCATGGACAGCGCAATGGTCGACCACCTGCACTTAACGACCGAGACCGGCGACGTCTGCAAAGAGTCGTAAATTCTAACAGACAAGCAACACTGCGTCAAATAACCGCAGAAATCAATGTGGAACATAAAAGGGACTTGCCTGTTAGAACTGTGCGGAGAAAATTGGCTTTCTTGGGCTATTCCAGCAGAAGACCGACTCGAGTGCCTTTACTGACAGAACGACATCGCTTGCAGCGACTCTCGCGGGCACGTCAGCATATCGGTTGGTCCCTAGATGAATGGAAAACTGTGGCCTGGTCCGATGAGTCACGATTTCAGTTGGTAAGAGCTGATGGTAGGGTTCGAGTGTGGCGCAGACCCCACGAAGCCATGGACCCAAACTGTCAGCAAGGCACTGTTCAAGCTGGTGGTGGCTCCGTAATGGTGTGGGCTGTTTTTTCATGGCATGGGCTTGGTCCTCTGGTGCGACTGGATCGAACATTGACTGGAAATGCTTATGTTCAGTTACTTGGAGATCACTTGCAGCCATTCATGGACTTCATGTACCCAAACAACGATGGGATTTTTATGGATGACAATGCGCCATGTCACCGGGCCACAACTGTTCGCGATTGGTTTGAAGAACATTCTGGATAATTCCAACGAATGATCTGGCCACCTAGATCGCCCGACATGAATCCCATCGAGCATTTATGGGACATCATCGAGAGGTCTGTTCGTGCCCAAAATCCTGCACCATCAACGCTTTCACAATTATGGATGTCTATCGAGACAGCATGGCTCAATATTCCTGCAGAAGACTTCCAACGACTTGTTGAGTCCATGCCACGTCGAGTTGCTGCACTTCGCCGGGCGAAAGGAGGGCCGACACGATATTAAGAGGCATCCCATTACTTTTGTCACTTCAGTGTATTTTACCTAACATACATTAAACATTATCTACATTCAACTTTCATTTATGTATGCATGAAAGTAATAATCTCTCCATACAATGGCTATTTAATTGCATTATTATGAATAACCTATTGTCATCACCATTAAATTGAATAAAATGCATTGCCTAAAAGCAAAGAAATTTTGGAACTTATTTTTTTTTAATTCTTACTATTATTCTTCTTATAGAAAATACATAAAACAGGACAATAATAATGAAATAAAATTAAAACTATATGAAAACATATTTTCTGCTCTTTAATTTTCCAAAATATATAATAGTTTATTTTAATAGTTAAATAGTTATCTTTTGCAAAATATTTTGGAATTGAGCAGAGATTATTTCATCCTACCTCCTCCACCTTGTCCCCTGAACTCTTTGACATTGAATGCAAATCTTGATCTTATGCAATGAGTCGTTAAAAACGAAATGAGCGATTCACAATTAAGATCTATTAAAATTGATATTTTTTTTATCCCCAGAGTGAATGATGCGTGTCTATACTGAAGGCACTATGTTTGAGAGAATGAGAGGTGCTGGAGTGGGTGTCCATAGTGAGCTTTTTAGTTTCTATTTTCTTGCAGGCCCTCTTACTTTGGTGGCGAAATCGAAGCCATTGCTGTGGTTATTCAATGACTATCGATTTGTAGCCACTCCTTTACAAAGGCAGCCATATTGTCTGACTCTAAGAGTGCACTTTAAACCCTTTTGAATAATAATCAAAATAGTTCCCAAAGAATCTTGGACTGTAGGCTTTTGCTTAAGACACTGGCCCAAAGAATTTCTCTCCAGTTAACTGTGGAATTATGGGCAACAAAAAAGCTGATATACTGGCTGAAAGGAACTTTGATAGAGCAATGCATTAATCGACTGATTTCATTTATACATTGTTTGTTAACTTGACTCTTAAGAAAATTCTTAAACAAGATATGATTCAACGATAACAAGATATGATTTAAATAAGATATGATTTTAAACAAGATATGATTCAATGCACTATAGATAACAGATGGAGAATTCTGGGGGAAGAGAGAACTATTCCCAGTTTTCCAAGAAAGACGGTAGCTCTATTTAGATGTTTGACTGGTCATAACTGTTTACGTGATCACCTCTATAGAATTGGAGTGGTGGGTTTCCCAAAATGAGTTTTGAGTGACTCTAGTTTTCCTATGTACTTTTGATTTAAATAATTGTAATGCACTTTCTTGGCATCAGGATAAGGACAAAAAGTACAGGAGAGCACGTGAAATAATGGCTTAGACGCCAATGTTCAGCATTTGAAAAATAAAAATAAAAAAAAATTTCCAAAGTATTTCTTAATTCAGTGATTAAAATTGCTTTTAAAAAATTAATTATTATTAAGTTACATTATTTTTGCTAATTGCTATGATGGATATCTTAAATTAAACATGTTTATTTATTAACTAGCATTCTACATGTAGTTCACGTTTTTTTAAGACATCAAGAACTTTTTTTCTAAAAAATGTGGCACAAAAAAGACATTTTTGCTCTTTCTATTTATAGAAATTAAGCAAAAGTTTTCACATACAAACATTTTTGTTTTTTTTTAACTTAAAATGTCACCAAGATCATTTTTTATAAAGTTTCCTAAAGCTGTCTGCTGTGGGAAAAAAAAATAATAAATAAAACAAAAATCTAATCAGTCTCTTTTATTTATTAATATATATATAGATAGATAGATAGTTTTAAATAAAAGTTTATAATTTTACATTATATAATTAGGATAATTTTTATAGTGTTATTCATTTAATGTCAATTATTTTTAAATTTTATCTATCTTCCTATAGTACTAATATTTTTTTTCTTACTTATTGCAATCCTTTTTAACATTAATTTAATTACTGTTCATGTATATTATTGAATGTTTGTTTAATATCAAATATATTAATGAAACCATGTTTTAAAAGTTACTTATTGCACAATATTGACAATTTTCCTTTGTGGATTTTAATTAATAAAACTCCACGAAGAATTTCTTTTTAACAGTACATTCTTGAAGAACATAGAAATTCTTTTTTAACAACAATAATGATTCATAGTTGCCAATATTACATTTTAAAAGTCGTACTACCATAGTTCTTGAAAGATTTCATTGGAAAGACACCACCAAGAAAATTGTGGCCATTCTGCAATATTATTACTTCAGATTCTGCTCTCTTTACTTTTAAAATATCATTTTTTTTCCCCCATGTTTTCATATGTTTTGTCTTTAATTTATCCATTGTAAAATAACTAAAAAAATCCTTCATATCCCAGAAAATTCATATAAGTTGGCAACTTTGCTTGTTACATATAATGTTAAAATATACCTTTGTATTTCATCTGAAATAAATGAAACATACCTTTAATTCAATATTTTCTTCAAATAAATGACTTTGAAGAAGAGCAGCTATCTTCAAGAAATGTAAACAATATTCTCGTACATGCTGTTCTAAGCAAACATCTTCTATTGATGAAATACTCTGTAAATATTAATTTAAATTTGTAAATGTACATATATGTATATATGTATAGAGAGAGAAAGAGAAATTGAGAAGCATGTAAAACACCCAAACAGGAGAATTTTTCTTTTCCCCTCATATGCTAAGGAGAGAAAATTATATTCTTCGCCCATTGTAAATAAAGAAGTATAAGCAATAAGATATAAACACCAAATCTTGTTATAAACATAAAACGAAAATACAAAAAATGATACAAAATATAAGTAAAATATTTGTGAATCAAAGGACTTTCAGTGTAAATACTGAATTACATTTTTAAAAAAATTGTAAGACAAATTTTGCAGAATTTTCCTACATCATATTGTCATAAGTTCATATTTGTGGCATATTCAAATGATATATAATTTGCAGCTGCTAATCATAATGGCATTAGCTGTAATTAGTTCAGTCTTTCTGAAGAACTTTCAACAAATATTGAAAACAGCAGAACCAATTCATCCCTGGGGAGAGGGATCTATAATATCCTAGCAACATCTCATAGTTAACTGGTTATAGATAAATACTAATAAAAATAAAATTTATGAACATGCCATATTTTAAAAAATAACTATTAACTTTTAATAATATACATATCACTTTACTTAATAAAAAACCTATATGGCATTTTGCATTAGTAAATAAATTGAATATTAATTAATAGGCATAATTTATTTATTCAGAGATGAAATGGAATATTTGAGTTTTAGAAATGTCACAGTGGCAACCTTTAAAGAAATTTTAGTCTCAAAAAAATCTTACTAATATAAAATGTGAGCAGGGGTTGAAGGGACAAGCTATTTATTTATTTTGTTTTTCAATGCAGTAGATAATTAAAAATTCCTCAATACTATAAAAATCCCTCAGTTTTTAACCGTAAAAGATTAAAACAATTTCAACAGTTGGCAAGAATCAATATGTAACTGTTTTTTCCAAAGTAGCCTAACGAAGCCAGGATTAAGCCTAGCTTCATATAATATATAAATAAATATAAAACATACTCCCTTATAAAAATATATAAAGTTTTCCAAACATTTTGTTACAAAAAAAATAAATAAATACCTTTGTGGAATCCATTTCGTCATCTTCCACATAAAGACTGCTAAATTCCAAACGACCGATCACAAAGCCAAGCACAATTTTTAGATCTTTCATTTTGCTCTCCAAATCCTGTAAAAGATGCACAATTTAGTTAAGTCCTTAGCAACATAATTAAATGTAAAAATTTTATAAAATTATCTAAAACTAATTTGCATTGCCATTTCATAGTGAAAAAATGGCAATGCAAGCAAGCAACTTACTTCACAATCCTCATCCTCAAACAGACTTACTTGACAATCTCCATCTTCCAAACATGCTACAACCCCTTTGAGTTTCTGGGCAGCAGTTTGGTTCAATTCATTTCTATTGCTACTGTTTAGTCTGCAACTGATTTGCACCAATGATTGAATAAATAGGAAATTATATAGAACTTGAATCACGCATTTGAAATAAGCTGGAAAAAAATATAAAAAATTAGCTACATGAAATCAGGAATTTAAGTAAAGCTACAATAGATTTGGTGGAAACAAAAAAAAATAATAATAATGACAAATAAGGATAATAATAGTCTTAATAAGGAAAATATAATAAAATATTTAAGAGTTTTTATACTTTTTTATGTACAGCATCATCTACACTAATTAGAAATGTCAGAAGTTTAAAGCATTTTCTGGAACAAAGTTTGCATATGGATAAAACTATTTTTGGGACATAAAATTGTAATTATTTTACATTAAATATCTTAAATTATGATGTTATTAAATAACTTAAAACAGGACTACTTATTTGAATTACTTACTTTGTTTTATACAATATTAGTATCATTACACAATTTCAAAAATATTTTTTTTATATTCAAAATTGAATGGCTCATACTTTTTTTTCTTTTGCAGTGACTTATTCACTTTGATATATTTAACACTTATTTAAATATCATTTATCATCGTGTCTCACGATTTCCGCATTTGATTGTAAGTTAATATTAATGTGCCAATTATTTACTTTTAATGCATAAGTTTTGACTATAGCTATCACCCCCCAAGAAAACATGCCTTGATTATTATTTTAAATGAGAATAATGGTGTGATTTACACAGAAACAGAATAATTTTTTTCCCAAAATTCTTGGAATTAATAATAAAATTAAATGTTAAGTAGGCAATTCAATAATACAACCCGTAGCAAAAATAGTTACTGCTTCAGCAGCAACCAAAATACATTTCTGAGAGATTTTAAGAGAGAGGTACTGAGTCTCAGCACCGATACATAAAAAGCTATCTTATTATTAAGAAAAAAAATAATAAAGATTTAATATATAACAAATATAACAGCTTTTTTCTTAAAATGTACAATTTTCATTTGTTTGTCTTCAAAACTATTCCACATTACTATATTATATTTAAATATACTAGAGAACAAATGCATTTTTTGTAAGCAAATTTAAAGTACAAGAACATCCTTTAAATCAGTCCAAATACTACATCTTTAAAGTTGCAAAAAAATACTTTTGTTATGCTAAAACTGCTTTATAGATATAAGACTTTAATTAAACTCATTGAAGTTTTTGCCCAACTTCCTACCCTTGCAGGTAAATATTAAAATTCTTTTGAACTAAGTAGAATTATTAACCAATAGAGATGAACAAGATCTGTGGATATAAAATATAAAAAACCGAATAGAAGAAATAGGAAGATCACAAAAAGAGATTACAAGCTCTTTTGTCAGGAAGAGAGTAAATCCATAAAAAGCTAACCTAAGCCTTAACTGTGAACTTCACACTTTTGGAATTTTAAAGACAACGCTAGAAAAAAAAAATTTTAAATGTTCAATTCTTATTTTGATAAAAATGTAATTTGTATTCCATGGGTCAATTGAGGATTGGAGAAAAGTTTAATTTCATATGAAACTATTTCATATTCTAGCAACAACATACGTAGTATGTGCAACACTAGGCCATGGAACAATTTCTCCTACTTATTTGGGGAAAAAAGTTTTCTTAAGAATTTTATCTATAAATTTATTATAATTATTGTTATTATTAAAGCACACTCAGTACCAGCAATAGAAATCAAGAAATCTACTAGAACATTGATAATTTACAAAACAATCATTTCTGAGCTCAAGATATATCTTCTTAATGACTAATAACAATGTGATATCACAAAATCTAAAGAACTATAAAAGATAATTCAATTTTATATCCACAGACCTTAATTCAATTCAATTCAATTAATATCTAAAATGACCTGATACTGTGATAGAATAATATTAAATCTCTAGATAACTTATTGGTAATTTATAAAAATATACATGATCAGATACAGATTTTACAACAAAAGTTAACTTGTTAGAAGTAGTATATAGGGTACGATTTCATGTCGAGAAAAGTACAGAAAACCACTGAAATCATCAATATGCAACACAAGAATTGAAAAGGTAAATATAAATTGGAAATCATATTGTTTATTAAATTTACATTTAGTATATTTGAGATTTGAACAAAATAAAGACATTTAATTACGACTGTGGGAATGCTTTTTTCAAGTTATTAGTTTTTTAATTGTTGTTTGATATTTATTATTTAATGTGGTATTTCACATTTATTTTATAAGTGTTAGGGATACTTTATTTATTTTTTTAATACTACAGATCAAGTTATTGCATTTACTATCAATAAAAATGCATTACTATTTGTTAAAAAAATCCCAAAATACATTATAGAAACACATATCAAAATCGATTTTACTTATTACAGCTCATTAAAAGGTTCATGTAATATTTGAACTTATCAAATTATGCATTGCTACTTTTATTGAATAAATTCATATTTATTTAATTTGTATTTATTTGCATCTACAAAGTGATGAAACAGGGATATATTGCAATCTTGGAATCTGTTATAAAAAGTACTTGTTTTATTGTAATTATATTTTAAGAAATGTAAAATACCTTTATCTATATTTGTTGGTAAAGCTAAAATAATTTGTAACAAGATAGCTATGGGATCTCGTAAAATAAGAGGCACTTCAACATCAAAGGAGGTCAATCTATAAAAAAATTAATAAAGAAATAATTTGTACTTAATACATCATAATAAAATATTTACATATATTTTTATATTCTAATAAATAAACTAGATCAAGGATCTTTAATTCTTTATTCTATGAACTCCTTTACTTATTAAGTAAAGGCTACAGAGTCCTTCCTAGAATATATTCTTAAAACTATGAAATTAAAATTAAAAGTAAAAAATGCATAAACAAATGAAAATGAAAATATGCTACAGTAATCTATTTCCATTAGATGATAATTTGTAAATACAGCAGTTAGTAGAACACCAAAGAGAGAAGGTAGTATATCAATCCCTATTTGATAGTTTCATAATTAGGATTGATGAATTACCAGTAATTTGTAAACAACAGTGATACAATTACACATAATAGTTTATACACAAGAAGGTTCCATCTTGGTGTTAATAACTGCAGTAATTTCAAAGAAGCTAATTCTTTAGATATGAAACAACAGAATATGCAACAAGAAAAACAACTTTTCTTTTATTGTTAATCATAGACTTGCATATAGCTATAGAAAAAAATGTTAGATTTAATTAAAAGTTAATAGATATAATGAGTATATTTTTTTCTCATAGGATTTGAAAATCTTCACGGGAGAACTCTTTTAAAAGTTTGTGGACTGAATATTAAAAATTACTGAAATACACGACTATAAATGAACAGGGTTTTTTTTCTTTTTTTATGGAACTCAGATTACAAACTTACGAATTGCGATTCACTGGTAGTAGGCCAGTTAATCTACTCCAAACATTTACTGCATAATCCATTTGTTGATTCTTATCTATTGTTTGGGACAAAAGCCTGGAGTGCAAATATAACACATTCAGCAGTGGAACTGAAAAAATATATTTTGATATTATTCTCCAAATTTTTTTGTAATTTTTATAATCATTTCTTATAGGTATAATAAACGAATTTCTTATTTTTGTACATTTAAATGTTTATCTGAATAATTATATAAAAGCAATATAGATTTAAAAATAAATGTAAATGTACAACTTTGTTTGAAAATTATGTAAGAAATTATTTTTTTAAAATAAAATTAATTCAATTAGTTAAAACTGATTCATTTCTAATTCATAAATAATATTTTCTATTTATGTTATTTCAAATAATTAAATTAGATGAGTTAAGTGAAATTAGTAAATTGCTATTCATAACAAATATCCAAACATGAAATATTGTAAAGATTAACTGTGATACAGATAAAATAATAAATTGTGCTTAAATCGAGTAATTAGACAGAAAGAAGCATACCAAAGCAAGACTTTTTCTTTAATGGTTCAAAATGTTGGCCTCTTTGAACTAATTCAATTTCCAAATTTGTTCTGGGAACAAAAAATAACTATAAAAACATTATATACACAAATATATTTTTTACGTATCGAACGTTTTATAAAAATTAATGGATCACAAGTGAAATAAATTATATATTTAAATTCTTACCGAGCTATTGAGCACACAAATAAAAACAAGCTACTAGGGTTGGGGGCACACATAGACCGATACTGAGGATAAGTGGCATTTGTCATGTCCTCCATAATGCCACCCATATATTTTTTTAATAAATTGGAATCCCGCTGAAACAAAAAAATATGATGAATAATCTTTTCTTAATAATAATTTTTAAAAAGTTATAATTTCAAATTCACATGTTTCATGAAAACAAAATATATTAATACCTATAAGGAATCAATTATGCAAAAATTTTGATAAAATATAAGCATAACAAACAAAAGAATTATTGGTTTTATCATAGAGTAGTAACAAAATAGAGTATGCATAAGGATTGCTAGTTTGAAATCAACATAATCGTCATATGATAGATAGATCAGTTTGGTTACTCTTCCATTAATTTGTATAGACTTTGTCGCTTTGTTTAGTTGCATTGCAGTGAATAATGGTTTAATATAGCTCTGTGAAGCCATGTATTAAGAAATTTGTGAAATGAAGGTCTTATATTTTTCATAGATACATAGGAATTTGTTATATTGGATGAACGTAGAAATATTTTAAAGACAATTTTATTGAATGCATGCAACTCATATCTGATTTATTCACGCCTGTTACATATTGTAGCATGTTACATTAGTAATATTTATTTTGATGAATATCTATGATACTAATCTACAGGTTAGAAGTCACTTTAACCAATTTAGAGTTAGTTTTAGGAGTATATTCCAAGTTTCGAAACTCTATATATGCGATGACAATTTTTGGTGATTACCTATACAACTGGCAAAAAAGAGGGAGACGGGAGTTTTATACAAGAATTTTCAAAACAAATGCTTCATTTCTTTAAACTGTAAAATATATAATTAATATTTCCAAATGCTGCTTTTATTCCATTAATAAATTATTTTTAATATTTTGCTCATCTTAAGAAAATTTATGTATAGTATGTTTATTATTAAAACATATTAATTTGTATAACAAGGTGGCTACAGAAACTGTGAGAAAAATTTCTCTGACTAAACTCGTAACATTTTCCTGACTTACAGCTTCTAATTTTATTAGTCCCCTAGCTTTCTCTTTACTCAGAATCACCGTATGTGTACAATATATATTATTAAAAACAATTATACCAGTTATTTAATATGAAAAAAATAATATATTTTTATGAAATTTGATGTTTAAAAAATAGAACAATCCTAAAAAAAATCTTTTAAAACAGTATATTACAGTATTTTTAACAGTATTTATAAACACACACACTAGTCATAAGACATGTTTAAAAATGAGATAAATCATAAACTGAACAGTCAGTCATAAAAAAAAAAAAAAAACAGACATAAGATTGCCTTAAAATGAGTAACAATCCAAGTTGTCAAGCATGCTCGGCTACAAAATCGCAGAGGGCGCACATTGTTTTTGCAGTGACCCCATAAAATCACTGATAGCTTGCACATTTAATGCAAAATACTCCCATCAACAATTTCACCTTATTTTTAGATATTTTTTTCTGTTGCCAACAATGAATTATTTATTGGGTACATTTTGTTTCTTTATTTATGGGAAATAGAATTTATATAAGTGTAATTGCATATTTTGATTAATAAATATATGTATATTAGTAAATAACTATATAACTGTCTTTAAGAAACATGTGAGGAACTTTATTATTTTAACAAAGCATCAACAATTCTAGTACAAAAAAAAAAAAAAATTGGGAAATACTGGCTTCAACATTCTTCTCTTTCCAAATAAGGAATTACTCTTATTTATTACTATTCTATAGGTTTAACTCTTGTTCAGTAGCAATTAAATATTTTTATAGCATCAAAAGATATTTAACCCATTTATATATGAAATTTATTGCAAATGATGTGTTTTACAACTAAAATGCATAAAAAAATGTAATATTTATTTAAAAATTTAAAGAAACAAAAGAATAACTCTTCTGAAATGTTTGATATATATTGCAGCTTTGTTTTATAAACTAAAATCATGTCTGATTTTTTTTACATGTTAAAATTTTTAATGTGCATTTTCAAAAATTGATAGATACATAAAGCACAATGTAAAGCAAAATCAGAAAAACGGATATATTATTTTGATTTTATAATAACATATTATGTAGAAAAAATGTATTTATTTATCGCATGAAATTTCTTAAATAAAAATAATTACACTTAAAATTTAGAAAAAAAAATGTGTCAAGTTTAATAGTAAAATTTAAAAATTAAATTACCAATAATACATTTTACAGAAAAATATTTAATTATAATTATAATTATTTTAATTACAATACTTTGATTTAAAATATTAACAAATATCATATACCTCTATCATGAAATTTAAACACAATAAAATATGGGAAATTATGAGATTTGAACAATAATAAAATATTAGAAAACAAACTGTATCAGATTAATAATGCTTTGTTAGAAATATCCAAATAACTTTCATTTCCATTAATTCATTTATATATACATAATTCAATAAATTTCACTAGTTAACCTAATATCAACAGAAAATAATCCTCCAGCAATCAATTCCTTGCAGAATTTAAGAAAAAAATTTTTTTTTACATCATATAACAATCTAAATTCACATAAAATATGTTGAATTTAGAAGTTTTATGAAGTTAAATAAAATAAACATTAAAATTTATTCTAAAAAAACTTTGTCTTCCAAAATTAATGTTCAAATCCAAAATACTTACAGTTACTGAAATTATGCAAAAGAAGAAGAAAAAGAGCATATAAAGTTAAATGAGCATAATGTTAAAAGATTAAAAGATGTAGAACTCAGTAACATTCCACAATCGTAGAACTCAGTAACATTCCACAATCATATGATCCATATAGCACTTTATGGTTTTTTTAATATTTTCCCAAAAAGTAAGCTTTTTATAAAAATTATTATAATTTTTAAAAAGGTTAAGTAATAAATTTAAAATATTTGCTTCAAATATGTTAATTTTTAATTATTTGAAAATTACTGAGATAAATCACAAAAATATCTAATTCAAAAATCAGAAAAATATACATCATAATATATATGTATATTAAATGTAACAGATATACATTACAATGCTAGATTAATTCAGAAAGAAAAGACTAATTTTTCTAAATATTCATTTCCCTTAAATTTCTACTTTTAAAATGGAAATGTCAAATCTTTAGATAAAATTAATGAGATTAATGTGCATTAAAAGAATCTCAGGAAAAAGAAGACTCACATAGGTACAATTTTTGCATAAATAATATAAAACAAACCTTTCAACCAAACCACCGTGTGAAAAAAAAATAATGAATTTAAATTAATCAAATTAATTGAACGATACACATTCAACACAGCAATTAATTTTTAAAAAGTATAACAATCATTTGTGCTATCATTTATTTTTAAATTAACATTTTTAAAAATATGGAATACTAATCTAACAAAAATTAAAACATCTCAAACTGTTAACATGATACATATCATTAAAATTAACTTTATTATTTTACTATAAGAGATACATTAAGTATTTGTAAATGATAATTTTACTTTTAAAGAAATTAAAAATAAACTTAATAAAACTATTTTAATAAAATAGGAAGTATAATAAAAAAATTAAAAGTAATTTTACTTAACTTCTTTAAAAAAGCATTCGATTAACATGATATTTTATGATGATCAAAGATTTATTCAAAATGGGACAAATATCGCTTAATTATCATAATCTTCAGGTCAATCAGTTAAAAATATCTTAACACACATATATACCCCATTCATACATGCATATATATTAAAAATTGAAAAGCATGAATAATATAAATATATATATTAACCAAGTACATAAATTTTTAATTTAATATTTATACAAAGTTGTTGTTGAATAAGTATATGCAACATACAATTAATAATCATTAATACAAACACATATTAGCAATTCCAGAAATAAAAGTTTTTTTAATGAAAGATAAATAGCACTTTCTTTAAAGAGATAAAGAAAAAGGTTAATAAAAAAAAATTTTAATTAAATTTAAGAATTAAAACAAATTCTATATTTAAACCAATTATAATTTTAGCAGCAAATATTAAAAACAAAGAGATGATCATTTTTATCATTCCAGGTAAATAATAAAAATTAAAGTAAAAAAATATGAACTTTGAAAAAAAAATTTGAAAATAACAAATATATATATATATATACACATTTTTGTTCAATTTTATCATACTTGCATGAAAGAAATGTGTAGATATTTTATAATTTATTTTCCTTGATTTTTATAATTTTTCTAACTAATGGACAGTTATTTCAATGTTATTTAAATACTTTGTAAAATTGATTATCAATATTTATGAATAATAATGTATTGATGATCTCTTAATATTTCTAAATATTTATCCTGTTATAGCAATAAATATAAATATTATGCTTGATTGTATCATGGAAAACACATTGACTTGTATGTATCATATCACGGAAAATATTTAATAATAATCATTATTACAATTATAAGAAAGCAGGAATAAAATAGATTGGATACCAACATGGAAATTTTAAGATGGAGAATCAAAAAAATTTTAATTAAACCAATAATCTATTTTTAAGATTTTCTATTTCATCCAAGAAGGAGAACAAAAGTTTTTTTTACAAAAAAGATTAATATTATCAATGAATTTCCAAAATTATAAGCAGACAAGAAAGTCAATAAAGACAGAATTTCCTGCTTAATTATTAAACATTTTGAATGCAGTCTTGTACCTAATAAATCCGTACAAACTGAAATAACTGTTTATTTAATATAGAAATTTGAATAATCCGTTTACAATTAATCATGGTTCTGAATAAAATGATCAAAATTTCAGAAACAGTGGTATTGGCATGACAATGCTAGGGGGGCGGGGGGGAGGCGTAATTGTTTTTAAATTTCATACAATAGTAAATTATCTGCCCAAAAACAAAAAAGCTCTGCATTATATAAACAGAAAAAAAGAGAATAAATCAATTTAACGATAACTCTTAGAAAGATGAGATATATTTTAAACACATAAGTAATTTTAAGATCGATGAAAATTTTAATTTCAAATGGTGGTACTGAATTTAAAATTCTTACATAAAAAGAATAACATATAAATATTTCAGCTTTGAACCTTCTATTATCCATTCAATTCATTATTTGTGCAAATGATAATCATTAATCAAAAAGACAGTAAAATTTGGTAATCACACTGATAAGATTTTAAATTATCTATCACTACTTATTGAAAAACTATTTCAAAAGGAACTATATTTTTTTTGGAAATCTGTTTCAAAAAATAATTTTGATTCAAATATCCACACTTTTCTTTCAAGAAAATATAAAAAGCTTCTTACCTTTCCCTGAAAAATGGAGTGAAAATAAAGTTCATTAGGGTTATTAACAAAGACAGAAGATAACTTGTTGTGCACATTAGAATAAATCTTTTCCAATCTGTGTTTATACCTTTCAAAAGTCCATTGTAACTTATGGACAACGCCTTCACCTCTGTTAGCGGCTACTCTTTCATACATATAACTTTGGCCGCAACTTAGAAGGAATTTCTGTAATGATCAGCATTCAAGCAAGTTAACCCTAGCACATAAGATCTAGGTAATTGCGGTAACTACTGAAGTAAGTAGTGTTAAGACACAGTTTTGAAAAACGAAACCACATGAAAAATTTCTGGAACAGGCAAAATTCTCAACAGAACCATGCCGTAATTTTAAAAAATTTTATTTTCTGAATTCTAATCAAAGCATGCATGAAGTTATAAACCTGTTCATGCAAAAAAAAAAAAAAAAAAAAAATAGAAAAAAGAATACAAACTTAAAATTTCTCAGTATTTAGAAAACTATACAGAAAAAATAATTAGTAATGTTTTCTAGATACTACTTTTTAAAATGAAATTAGATGTCTGTAATAGATTATAAATTGAGACTAAAGCCACTTTATTATGTTATATATGTCAAAAAAGTAGAGCTAACTAAGAAATTTAAAAAAAAAACATATGCAATCATATTTAGAAAAAAAATCAAGATTAAAAATAAGTGATTATTTACGGTTTTTACAATATTGGAAAAAATGTATATCATAAGATCATTTCACAGTCAATTAATAAGAAATAAACTAACCAAGAAAATTTTTGGTAAAATTTCTAATGAAATGAACTACAAAATAATAATCGCATACAGACATTTAAATTTAAATTAAAAAGATATGCATATTTCTAAAAATTATTAAATAGATGTGAGCAATTTTACAGCTTTAAATATGTATAGATGGTGCAGTTCTATTTATTTTATTCTGGTTTTGATAATATATTCTATATATATATATATATATATATATATATATATATATATATATATATATATATATATATATATATATATATATATACATACATATATATTAAATGAAGCAAAAGGAATATGAAAATTTTTCGGAATTGGAAATATAATCCAAAATTTAAATTTTTTAGGTTTCTTAGCTAAAATCCGTTTTTCTGATTTTGGCTTGAATAAAGACAAACTCTTAAGAATTTTTTTATTTCAAATAATAAAATTGCAAGCTGAATACGGTTGCATTAAAATCTAAAAATTTGCCCCATTCTCTTATCACTAAGTTAGACTTAATAAAGTACAAACATATTTCCGTCATAATTCCATCTATCTTCTAAAGACAACTACAAAATCAAATCTAAAGAACTGAAACATTTAACTCAAAAAACATGTATGAAAAATTAAAATAAGAAAAATTGTATAAAAAAAACACTTACTTCTGAAAGAGGTGAAGACAAGTGTTCAGATATTTCTGAAGAGGTACATTTAATGTTGCTTTTAGGGCATCTTACAAGAGGAGCTGATTGTCTGTAACCCGGTCTCAAAGGAATTACAGAGTTGGAGAGTTGTCGGCAAAGTGGACAATAATACTCTCCATGTTCAACAGCTAAATTTTGCAATCTTGAAGACAGCTGATTTTGATTCTAAAAGTAAATTTATTTCTTAAGTTGTTTTTTTTCAAATATATATATATACATATATATATATATATATATTGAAAACATTAGGAGATTGATACATTTAGGAGTGTTGCTATAATTCATTATATAGAGCAACATCCAAATTCTTGACAATTTGTAGGTTAATGCATAATTAAAAAAAAAAGAAAAGAAAAGAAAATGCTGTGGAAATAAATTAAAATAGCAAAGAAAATTAAAGATTTAACAATTAAAAATTTACCTAAATAATATTAGAAAGAGAAATATAAAATTGTTAAAAAATTAACCACAAGAAAGAAACTTCATAGCTTTTTTTATTTCTAAAATATTACGTAAAAGTCAATACAGCTGAATAAGATGATAATTAAAATTATCTTTAAAAATGTAAATGTTTCATTATGTTATTTTAAAACAAAAAAAAAATATTACAATGTGGGAAATTTTACAAATATTTTCAGCAGAATTCTTAAAAATTGAAAGATATCCACAAAATCAATAACATAAAAATGTATAAAATGCTTTAAAATCAGAAAGTTGCAATAAGAATAAAAAATGCATTTCTTGCTTTTTCTTTCTTGTTATAATAACTAAGTTTTTTTTTTTTTCCTCCCCTAATGCAGCTGGCAAATACTTAAGACAGTTGTCTTTTGTGCCATAAGGGCTGCACTGACATTATTCACTTAGCACTACTGAAGGGATGAATGTAGTTTGAAGATAAACTACGGATGCAGAGTAACAAACACCCCCACAATGCTCTACGATCATGTTAGACTGGGACTTATGGTTTAAAGTGGATTCCAAAACACTACAAAACCCATGCCACTGCCAGGATTCAAACATGAAAGTGGTACCAAGCGTTAGAGCATATTCTAGTCATAATGACTAAGTATAATATGAAAAGATCCAAAACTAGAATCTGTTACTGAAAACTGTTATAAAACAAGGACAGCATTATATTAGGTATTAATAAGATATCCTATACAACATAAAAAAAATCATCTCAATGTTATTTAACAATGAATTATTTTACAACTTGTTTTCAATATAAGTCAGTTTAACATTTGTTATCAAAAATAAGAAATACACATATTTCTTGAAATAAATATTGGATTAAATCACATTACTTCATAAATAAATAAAAAGTTTATGTATAAAATTCAAAAAAAAAAATGTGAGGCATAATTAATAATTTAATATTAAACTAAGCAGAAAAACTCGTGTTTCAAAAATACTGTATGAAACATTTTTCTTCTTAGCTCTTAAAATTTTGAGAATTAACTCACATGAAATCAAAAGCCTAATACAAAATAAACTTTTAACAACACAAATTTTATTTAAATAAAATTTTTTAAAAAAAAGAAATCTATATAATGAGCAATAAACTATCAAGCATATTATCCACACCTAATAGTTATTACTAATATAAAAATACTTTATTTTATAAATACCTTAAGTGATAAGATGTATGCTTTATGGCAGTCAATATGTAAATAATGACCACAAGTTTGTACATGAACTCCACCTTCCCAACCAATATTCATTACCATAGGCCAATTTTGCTATAAGAGACAGATTTATGAAACATGTATACATAGTTCATATTTGATCTATGATAATTTAAAATATGATTTCATAACAAAAAATATTGACTTTTTTATAATATTAAAATAAAGAAACTATTATTTCAAATAAAAAATTATTCATTTTGAAAATTAAAAATCTTAAAAAGTTATTTAAAAAAATTATGAATTTAAAATTATTAAGGTGATACTAGACTTTCATACTTACCATTGATTTATTATTCTAATTTTAAATACAATTTTAATAGCAATTTCAAATCTTCATTTTAAACCATTAAATAAAACTTATATTAAAATCATTTCGTTTTGTATGTTGATATAAGAAAGGAAAATAGCAATACATAATAGATATAAACCTTGTGAATAGCCGATTTGTTTAAAGATGAATACAGTCAAAATAAAAAATAAATCTTACGCTATTAAAGTAGCGCTCAAGAAGTTCAATCTTATTTTTAACAACAGAAGACATATTTTCTCCTTTCTGAAGTTCTCCACGATCCTTTTCATCACACGGTAATGTACGATTTGGAATTTGATGACTATGTCCAGCAACTAAAGAAATTAATAGCAATTAAGCAATCTGAAGTTGGTAATTTTGATTAAAATTGATCATACTTCTAAAATTTTAATAATTTAAAGTTTAGCATTTTATTCATAATTTATAACATTACTATTTTTTTAATATTATTATAAAATTTTTACATTATTAAAAAAAATTGAAATACAAATCACACACTAATTTAGGAGAGTAATTTTGAAACAATGCTGGAAAAAAGTAGGGTTTCTTCCCTCTACATATCTTAATATCACATGAGTCAGGACTTCAAAGGTATAACAGGATATATGTTTTATATTAAAATATATAAAAAAAATATTTGTAAAAATTTTCTACAAAACAAATACCGTATTTTTTTAAATATAATCCGATCCTTGTGTATATATCCGAGCCTAGAATGTGTTTTTTTTTTGTCTTCAAAAAATTAACCAAATTTCAAACCTGTAAATAAGCCAAAATGAAAAGACATTTCTGCAAAATTCACTATAATAATAATTCTGTTATTTCTGCATTTACTTTTGTACTTTTCTGTAAGATAAGTATAATTTTAACAACATTAAATTTTTCATTTTGACGACGAAGCAATAAATCAGTAATATAAGCAATTTAGAAAAAAAAGTAATTTTCATAGAATGAACAATTCATGCAATTTAAAACTAGTTTTTTTGTTTTTATCATTAGCTCAAGAAATATAAACTAAAGAAATAAAAATGTGCTTTATTTAGAGACATTTGGAAATTTACACTTGCATCAACTAACAAAAAAGTATATGTTTTCACAAGATCAGTGAATCCGTATGTATATAAGTTAAACAAATAATAAAAATAAACAAAAACAGCTAATTCTAAAACTTTTTGCCTTTTATATATGATAGGTATATTCAAGAATAACATCATAAGAATCTGCCAAATTTATAAGAATTTGGCCATATATATCCAAAAAAATTTTAAATTTGATACTAAGGTCTCTGAATAAATAATAAAGAAATTTGAAAATTGTAAAAAATGAAATAATTAGTAATAGTAGTTATTCGAAATTTGTAGAAATTTTCATGTACAGGTGTGTCAATTTAAATGCCACAGGAGAAAAGGTCAGAGCAGTTGATTAGAAGATTATCTTAAATTAAGATAATCTAGATTAATTTAAAATTAAGATTAGAAGATTAATTTAAAATTTTAATAAGAAACATTTTTTCCTTACATTAGGATAATTTAAATTTGCAGTAGGTGATAAAAGCTATCTATATGCAATATCAAAAGAGTTTCATAATTGTATGATATAAGAAATCCAAAATATGGAGTTCATTTTGAAAAGTAAGAACTTTTACTTAACAATTAAAAATCAAAAAGTCTTGGCATTGCTATTGTAACCAATAATATGTATACAAAGTTACTAATCTAGAAAATCTGCACTCCAATACACAAACTCATTGGTAATGAAAAGCATTTATTTAAAAAAAGGAAGAACAGTAGGTAGATAGGGAGAAATCCAATTCAGAAAATCATTTATTGATTGAAAATATGCTTTTTATTTACACACAAAAGTTTTGAAAAGTAATCTAAAATTAAAAAAAATATTACTATAAACTAATAGCTAATTATATTTCCATATTTATAGTTCTAATTTAAAATTGAGCTACTTTAGAGAATATTTCACAGATTTTTATCTTGATTTCTTAACAGTGGAAGAATTAGTCAAGATCAGAAAACTGTCACAAAATCAGAGACACTGGCATCAAGTGATTTGTTACCAAATGATCTTGTAGCAAACCTTTCACATTTGCCAATAACAAGATTATATGAAACTCACCACTAGTAGCTTGTAAAAGAACAACCATTCCAACAGGTCGATCCTCTTCAGAGGCTGACATCTGACTACAGATAACACATTCGTATTCTTTCTGAATATCTTCAAATACTTCTTCAGCACTGGATGTTCCCTCTTTAGAATCTAAAGGATAAATATATAGAGAATTCTAAAAGAAATAATTCAATCAATTTAGATAAACACTAAGTTGTAAAGTTGCATTTTACAGATCAAAGCTCGGCAGAGGTTCACCATGTTTTAATGTAAAATACTAAATAACTAAAATGAAATTTTGTGTATGACAAGAAACTTAAATCTTATAATCTACAACATTTATTTTGTGATATTACTTTTTGTAAATACATAGGGAATGAAATTTCCCTATATACTCACAAAATTCCTTTAAAATTTTTTAAATATTCCTTAATTAAAAACATTCCTTTCACATTTAAAAAAACTTTTTAACTAACCAGTTTCCATTGCTTTCTGCATAAAAGCTTTCTGTTTGGAAGCAAATTCAGCCATCAGTTTCTGTTGCCTTTCCTTTGCTCTTCTTCGTCTAAGAAATAATTACAGTAACCAATTAGATTTTACAATAAATAAAATGTAAAACAATGGTGTATAATATATTAATTGTAATAAAAAATTTAAAACAAATGCATAGAATTCTAAAGATGATGGGCCAACAAAAAAAAATAAATTATGTTACATAACATATATGCATATTGCACAATACGCATTTAAAAAAAATATTACCTTTCAGACTTATCCATATTTTCAGAAGATGGTGAAGATTCAACATCAATTTTTTGGGGCCATATCTTTTGTCGAATATTTTGAATAGCACTTAAGTTTTCTATGCTTGATGCTGCAATTTGATTTAACAACCTTTCAGCAAACATAACCCCATCTCCTATTCTTGAATTAAGCTCTTCAGGAGTATAATTTTCCTTTGGCTTGTAAGAATCTGGTTTTTCAGATAACTTTGAATGAAGTTGTAACAAAAGAGATAATATACTTTCACGTACATCAACAGTCCTTTTATTGCTAAATGAATGATACCTGAAAAGAAAAGTTTACATTTTTCTTTAATAATAATAAAATGTAAAACTCTCTACTTTAATTAAAATTATTAACTAACTATAAATTTAGAAATTTGGGCTTCTCCATTATGGTTGAAAGTAACATTTTTTTCATAAATTCTAATTAATTAGACAATTAAGAATTTTAAATATCATTATTATTTTAAATCCTCTTGCATTCAAAATCTTTTCTTATTTCTATAATGAGCAACAATATAATGTAAACTTCAATTCCTTTACACATGTTTCAAAAATTTCCCAAAAAAGTGGTGAGGAAAACATTTTATAGAATTTTTTCAATGATTTGATTAGTTATTTCAAGCCGTTATATTATATATAGAAGTGCAGGGCGTAAAAGAAGAAAGAAAATTACCAAATTTACAAGATATACCAATAACAGTAAAAAAAAAAATTATTACTATAGATGTATGGGTGGAAATGCTAATTTAATTAAAATAAATTTATCCTTTAAAATTAAATAATAATGCAACTAAAAGAAACATATTCAAAATAAGAAAAGATTGAACCTACCATGCACAAAATGAAAACAAATCAATGGATAAACCGATTCTTCTTTGGCACAACAGCCCCATGGTGGACAAGGCCATCTGCCTATTGGCAGATTTTGTGACAGATGTTTTCTTTTTATGGGGTAGGATTGTGAGCCCTATGCCCAACACTCCACAATTATATTAGACTGGGATCTACAGTTTAAAGTGGATTCCGAACCACTACAAACATTTATGTCACTCCTGGGACTTGAACCCAAAACCTGTGGCACCAAGCACCAGAGCGCTAGTCACTCAGCCATCAGGGCCCGGATAATACAGGGGAGTCAGTTTTATTATGAACCAGAGGTTACAGGTAGCAAATATGTTGCGCATTGCATTCCAGTTACTTACTACTTATTGCACCAGTTTTATCAGTTACAGTTACTTAGTACTTATTGCATAGTTTAGAGCATTTTTATTTTTTAATGTCTATGAATATTTATATATTCATAACTTTTTCTGTAAATATTAATTCCTTATTAATGTTAAAGTCTACCACTATAATATTTAAAAGAAAAAACAAAAGCTACCAACATATAATGAAATAACAACAAAGAAATATCTATTTATTACCTTTGCTCTCCAGAACAATTATCAGATTCGGAGGAGCCAATGGCTAAAGGAAGACCTTTATCAGACAGCAACATTCGATGCCGTCCAGGAACTTGTTTCAATTTCATACATTTTGGTCGAACAGTTGTCAGACCTTCTGATGTAGGAATAAGAGCCATATTATAAGAGCTGCTTCCAGCAGGCAAAGCTAATTGCTGCCTTGTGGAGTCTTGTGGTGTGGAGGAACTAGATGCTGATGAAGCAGTCGAAAGTGTTGATGTTCTTACTAAAAAATTACATTTTTTTTTCATTAACACTGAAGTTAAAGAAAAAAATGCATTAAATAAATTTATACAACTAAATTTTTTAATTAAGACATCCAATTACTTCTAAAAACATATATTTAAAAATATAAGAAAGCAGTTGGAAAGAAACCACAGAATATACTAGCATGACTAATTAAAAACACAATTTTAAACAGCCGCATATAACTTCATAAATATATCCTTTATACAAATATAAAATATGGTAAATATAAATTTTTTACATTAATACTTACAATTTGGTGTGGCAAAAGGGATAAGTTGTGTATTAATACTCATGGGATGTACAACATTGTTAGTAACTGCAACTGCAACAGTAGTAGCAGTAGAAGCAGCTGCAGCAGCAGCTGATGGCAAAGCTAATTGAGTGGTGGATGCAGGCAGCTGTGGATGTTGACTGGTGGGATCTGGATAATCTGCAAAATAAAACATTGTTGAAAGGGAAATGACAATAACTTAATTAGCATAGAATACACAGATACAATCTTCATAAAAAAAATATAAGTGCTGTAGTAAAATTCATCAAACCAATTCCAAACTACTAAAATATATTTGTAAATGGCTTACAAGTTTGAGCAATGAATTGTTTTGTAATTTTTTTTATTTTTTTATACATTAGCTATTTTCATTCTCCAAAGGGTGAATTCAACATTGAATGGCTTGAAGCAATTCAACAACAACTTCTTTCCTCTTGTATTATTCTTAAAGACTTCAATACTAAACATCCTGTCCTCTGTTCTTCCTCTTACTACAATTTCGAAATTCTAATAAATTGGATTCTAAACAATCATTTTACCATTCTTAATACAAGTACTCATACTCATATTACACTTTCCTCTTCATCCCTTCTAAATTTATCCACTCCAGTGCAGATATTTATCCTGACATTTCTTTCCATGTACATTCAGACCTGTTTGATAGTTACCATTTACCAATTCAACTGTCCTTCCAACTTAAAAATTATAGACAAACCATCTGTTAGCCCAAACTTATTCATTCTCTTTTCAAAATTCCTTACCTACATTTGAAATTTATTCAGAAATACAAGATTTTCTTTCAACTCTGTTATAAAATATTACACAAAACTATACCATTGCTCATAAACCATCTCAACCTTAGTGGAATTCAAAGTGTGAAAAAATCCTTCAATCCTTGTCTTTTTCAGCAACAGAAATTCTAAGCACCTTCACATTTTCCAGTGCTTCTTTTATTTACTACCTTTGGATAGTCCTACTTATGTTGATTATTTAATATTCTTATTTATATTCACTTTTTTCTTACTTCTTCTTAAGGGCAATTGAACAAATTGAGATAAAGTACCTTATGCAAGCATAAATCTCAAAGCACCTTCTCAACACAACTTAACTCTATTCTTTGTATTGTTTTCGAAATCAGTTTCAATTGAAAATTCATAAATTCATAAAATTTCTGAAAAAAACACTTTTTAATATGAATGCTTAAGAAAATTGTCTTATTGATAATCCTTTTCATCTTTAAAAATGCCTTTGCAAATTCTATTTACCTCATAAATATCTTAAATATTATTTAGCATTAAATCACATTCATATCTCATTTTTTACCCATGATCATTTAAGTAAAAATACCATAAACCTGAAGTACACCGTAAATTTTTCAAACAGTCGAATTGGATATTTTACCCAAAATATCCAATTCGACTGTTAATTAATAAAATAAACTGAAAAATAAAACTGAAAAAATACTTAGCTATGTTTTAATAAAAATAAACCCTACCTTCTTCAATTATAGGGCTATGAACATCATATACTGTGTAGCCATCTGATCCCATTTCCATATCTTCTTCTACTTCTTCATCTACCTCCATTTCTTCAACCATTCGCATAGACATAACGACTTTTTCAGTGATTACAACAGACTCCACAATTTTTGATACGTTTTTTAAGATATCATTTGACTCAAACCAGTCCTGATATTTTAGATCTTCAACTTCTTTTGAGTCCACTTTTTTATTCTACAATTAAGAGATTAGATATATTATTTGTTTGTTTTTTAAGTTATATTAAATGAAACATATGCATAAAACTGTAAATAAAGTAGGATGAAAAATTGAAGCTAAGCATAATAAAATAATTTCAATTAAATTAAAGGGGAAAATAAATGACTTACAATTTCTCTTTTAGAAATAGGAAATCTGATAGCCAAATCCAACAAATAAATACAGAAACTAAGAATTTGCTCTGGAATATCAGGATCATTCACTGCCTAGAATAACAATTATTTTTTTATTAATATTTCTTCAATTTACAAAACATTAAATTTCTAAATAAACTAAAATACAAACATTTCAATTTCATACTAATAAAGTAAAACTGCTACTTTTTTTATAATACCTCTAAAATAATAACCATATAGAAGTAATAACTACACAGCTAAAAGTCAAATTTTTGAAAGCTTGATGATGGTGATTTTTTTATTATCCTTATTATTGCATTTATACTTATTACTTATATTATATTAATAGAAATCAAATAAAATATACACTTTATATATAAAAGAATTAGCATAAAGGAATAAGTCATATTCTTAGAGTAACTCGAAAAAATTAAGATTATCCCTGGCACTATAGCAATGGTGGGCCATGGTCTCCTTAACAACAGTTTCCTATCTATAACTTCTCTTTTCCATCTGATTTTTATAGCCTAGAGATTCTCCATTTCTTAAAACCATGTTTCCCAGGTTTTCTCTTACACTCTAAATTTTGTCATTCTAATAACATTCATTTGTTCCAAATCAGTGAAACCAAATTTGTTCAGGTCAGATGCTGAATTCTTCTTGACTTATGGTAATTCTTGACTATAAGCTGAAGAGTATAATTTTCAGTCCAAAAATATAAAAAAATCTCATATAATTTGCAAATGATTTGCATCTATTCTTTTATCTTCCATATGCCAATCAAGTTGCATTTGTGTAATCATGTCATAAAAAAATTTTCTTCAGTTTTAAAAAGTGTTTTTGATATGATTATATTTCAAAAAACATGTTATAAATTTATGATAATTGCGATTGGAAAGAAGATACATATTAAAGAACTATGGTTAAAAACAACATACAAAATTATGATAATTTGTATTCTTCATATTTACTAGAGATGAAAATCTTGATCAGTATATCACAGTGAATTATTAATTTGCCCATGTATAAAGCATTTTAATTTTTATAAATAACTCCATTCCAAGGACTTTTCATCCACTAATACACACCAATATAGAGCATCACATTTTGTCAACTTTTATAAAAATCTGTCTCTCTTTCATTGTCTATAAAGTGCATTTTTAGGTGATTGTTTTATAAAATTGATTTTTATGAAATTTCTATAAAAACGTCCATATATTTCCCCAATATGAAAATCTACCATGTTTTAATGTAAAATCCATAAATTACAAACAGGAAATTATGGAAATTGTATTTTTGATATCCTTTTCTTTATATTTTTTTGTTCAATATTACAAAAAATATTAGGATCACCTAATGTAAATAATTTGCATCAAATTTGATGCTTATAAAAAAATTGTTGATCTTGTATTAACTTTGTTATTTATCTTTGTAAAATATCATCATCTTTGTTCATTCATTTTGCATCCATTTTTATAGTATTTCCTAGTTTTCAGAAAATTATAAATTTAAATATAACAAAAATGTTTTTCAAAAAGCAATTAATTAACAAAAATGTATTATAATTGATTACTGATCTTGAAATAAATATAAAAATACTTAATCTTTTTACATGGCTATACTTTTACAACATGCCTATTAAAAATGAAAAATATTAGCAATTTAAAAAATTTGTTTTTTCTCATAACAAAAAAGGAATAATTCATATTTTTTTCTTATATCTTCCTTTTCACACCATATTTGTGTTGTACATACTAGATAAAACCAATCCCTAAGACCCTAAGCAATGCATTCACTTCAGCAATGGTGATGCATATTACGAAAGCATATGTTGATCTAATATCAATGGTAGTAATAAAGTAAATCCTTGTAACACCTTCTTTTGAAATACCTACAATCTAAATATCACTAACATTATAACTACTTAGCTAGACTGTTAGCAAATAAGTTGAGTGTTTTTCACATTTTTCTTGTTTCCTAATGGTAAATAAGTTATTACATCGTAAGTTATGTTATTCAATAATGAAAGCACATAATAAAAGAAAATAATACAGTATTTTAAAAAACTGGATCTAGATTAATAATAAATTAATAATACAAACCCGGTATAATATAGTAAAGATTATTCCGTGCATGGTTTTACAATGCAAGATACGTTGTGGATCTTGAAATTGTTCAAACACAGCAGATGGAATTCTAAATGGAGGCCAAGGTGGTCTAGAAGTTGAAAGCTTATTGTTCTGTCGAAGGCTGAATAATGAAATACACACATGATGATATATACAAAAAAGAATTCCAAGTTTTACTATTATAAAACAATCATTTACAACATAAAAAACAATTACTCAAAAATCTCTATTTTTTTCTAATTTGTTAGATAATAATACTTGATTGCAGTTTTTAATTATTGTAAGCATCTTAAATTTGGTAAATAAAACTACTACAATATAATAAAATGGGATCACCTAACTGGGCATAACATTTCCTAAAAAAAATTAATAGAAATTTCACAACAGCATCTTGTCTTCAAAATTTGTCTGTAAACATTTAACAGTAAAATAAATAAGGGCTTGATGGCCGATTGATTAGGCTCTGGCACTCGGTACAACAGGTTTCGGGTTTGAGTGGATGGACGGTGCTATGGATGTTTGTAGTAGTTGGGAATTCACTTTAAACCATAGGTCCCGATCTAAATATGATTGTAGAGCATTGTGGAGGTAGTGTTACTCATGTCTGTAACATATCTTCAAACTACACATGCCCCCCTGGGTAGTGCAAAATGAGTAACAGCTTTCATTGGAGCAGCCCACTTTGAGCTATTCACAGGGACATAGTAATAAGATATGGTCAATAAGAAAATATGATTATATATGCATATATTTACATGTAGCATTCATGAAACTTAATCATGAAATTTTATCAATTTTTTATTACTTTAAAAAAATGGATTACCTTTCCAAAAATAACACTGTAAAAAAAATTTCCAAATTGACCCACTTATAAAAACCCAAAATAAAAAGTTCCTAATTCATTACCTTTCAAATGCTACCAGAAAAATGATAAAAGATGTTGGTTTTAATTTATCAAAATCAAATTAAAGGTATTAATGGGTCATTATCCATAAAAAAAATTCTATAAGTCCTTTATTAGTATATTTTGTCTCAAAATCGTATTATATATAGATATTTATGAGTTTCCACGGATTACAAAATCTTATTACTTGACTTTATAAATTAGATCATCATTTCAATTTTTCTTTTTTTCCTCCAAAGAATTAGTCTTAGTGAAATATAGCAAAAGTGCTTTGCAATAGCAAGTCATGGGTTAAAACGCTGATTTTAATTTATCAATTTTTAACGGGTGGATACAATTTTTCATAGATACAATTTTTAATATATTGTTTTAGTATGTTTATATTAAAAGTAAGTTTTTTTGGCTATGTACTTTTTGTATATTTTGATTATATAAAATATGATTATAGCAGGAGACAATCTTAAAAATTCCCTTTTTTTAAAAAAACTGCATGTTACCATACAGCTAGTATTTGGTTTGGTTTGTCGCTCTACTCTCATTTTGAACACAGTTTAGGGTAATTAGAACGGGACCTACAGCTTAACGTGAATTCTGAACCACTAACAACATCCATGCTACCGCCAAGATTCAAGCCTGAAGTCTTTGGTACCAAAGGCCAGAGTGCTAGCCAATTGGCCATCAAGCTGTCCATACAGCTAGTAATTTATAAAGTTTAATACATGCAAACAAAGGAAATTGTAAGTGGGTTGTAATGCAGCTAGCATTTGTTGTCTTAAAATATAATTAAAAATACTTCAAATTCAGAAGTTCCTTTTCTAAGTCTAATAACTACTGCATAATTGTAATATTTTGATCTTTACTGGAGATAATATACATCAACATGAATTGTAGAAATTATTCTTTTACAAAATAATATTTTATTTTTTAAAAAAATTAGAGATTAATTCTTTTATTCTACCCAAAGAAACTTACTATTGGCAATATCTATCCAGAGATCCCTGATACTCTCTGCGATGTACAGCTCTTAGTAAAACATGGATGGGATCATACTCCTCTTCCCAGATCTCTGGCTTAGGCACATAGGTTCCCTGCATCATTGCTCCATTGGCTTCGAAATTTGGAGCTTTATATACAGCAACCTTAAAAAAAAATCCAAGTTAAAAACAATCAGTCTTGTTTACTTGAATTAAGTATAAAATTTTAACTGCTTAAAAATATAGCAATAAAATTGATTTAGAAAAATTTAGAAAATAATGAAAAGATAAAAAGAAACAGCAGAGTGTAAAGATTAAGTCATAAAAATAAAAGTATTAGTGATAATTTAATTTCCTTTAATATGCTTGAAGGAATGATAATTGAAAGGTATTATCAGAAATGCAGGTCTAAGTACTAATCTCACTAAAAAAACAATTTTAATTCATGTTAATTTCAGAATTTTTTGTTATTATTATTAAATATTTAAAATAAGAAATTTTTCTTAATCAACACTAATAAGTTTGGTTTAAAATAAAATTAATCCAAATTAAAATACATATTTTCTTTTTATTTTCCCTGAAGTTTGACAACTATTTAGTTATGAAATACGTTCTTTTTTATTACTTCTTTCTCATGAAGATAAAGCTTTACAGCAATTAAAAAAATGAATAATTAACAATTCAATGTTGATTTGCAACATGCAAAACATTAAACATTTAACATATTATTAATATTATTTAAACAAAACCTTTTTTCAGTACTCTAAGATCTCAAATTTAAATTTGTTAAACATAATTAAAATTCATGGATTCAAAAATAAAAACTTGTTACGATAATTTCATAATTTTTTAGTTAATTTATTTACTATTGATTATGATTATTATAGTTCAACACTTCACTATCAAAAACCAAGTAATAAACATAGGTCATTTAGAGTGTAACTGAAAATCTGATCATAATATCTAATGATAAATCTGCAGACATTTTGACATCACTTCCTTATTTATTTTGTGAATGAAGTATATACATTTAAAAGTGAAGAAGTCACTTCAAGACTAAAAATAAATTTTTACAAAACACTAGCACAAAGTAACATTATTTACCTGATTTAATATGGTTTCAAAATTCTTGTTCTGAGCAGTTTCTCCACATTTATCAGGTATTAGATCCATGAGTTGGGAATGTGTTCGATCATTCATACACAAAAGCGATACCATCTCTTGACGAATTACTTCTTCCTCAGTCAGACCTAAATAATATGGTGAAAAAAAAAAAAACTTATGAGAAATATTTTCCTAATCGAAATTAGAAACAAAGCCTGTGACCTCAGAAAATAGCATACCAGTATTTGTATGAGTAGAGAGCAACATTGTGAGGAAGGAAAGTGCACCTTCTAACATCGGCATCACTTTATCTGTATCTAAAAATGTATTGTTCCGATTGGGATGAAATGTAAACCATTCCCATACATGAAATCTGAAATGCAGAAAATACTCAATAAACATATAAATTCTAGTATTAAAAAAATTACTATGGTATTCTGAAAACGAAAAATAATTCATTATTCATTTCAGACCCCTGTAGAACGCAACTTTAAAAAAAAAAAATTAAAAAAATAAAGTTTCACAGAAAGAAAAAGAAAACTAATTATTTTACTAAAAAGCATTATAACATTACTTTTTTTTTTTCAATATTAGTAATAAATATTTTATTTCGGTGTTAAAGTGTCATTGTGACTAATCCTCAATATCCAGCAGTGCAGGACTGACACCCCATGAGTGGGAGCAGCTTCTGTTGTCATGGAGGATCTGTAGGTAGAAATTTGGCTTCACTCCGAGCCGCTGAAGAAGGAGGGCAGTTTTAGGAGGAACCACCCGGGTTACTACTATTACGGGAGAAAATCCGGAAAACTTCCACAAGGTAGTCTGACTAATAAGACAAGATTCTGAACATCACAAGCGCCAACAAGTCAATGAAATGCCACCAGTGGATTGAACCTCGGCACTAATGCTCACCAGCTGAGTACATTACCGCTGAGCCAAAAGTCAGAATTTGGTATTAATAATAGGCATCAGTATTTGTGATAGACATAACTATTTAATCTTTTGAACTGTATTTACTGTTTTTCAGAAACACAGTTAATTATTTTCAATTTTATACTTCTCTGTATTCATAATTAGATCCACAAATTACTAAATAATCTAAATAATTTCAGCTCATGAAAGAAACAAGACTTTATGATTTGATGTTGTAAGACAAATCTGTAGTTGTTTGTATGCACAATTATCTTTTCAGAAGCAGAATTGCCTGAACCAAATAACATATTCTCTTTGAATTTGAATAGAACAGGGAATAGTATCAGCTGTTATCTGTGTGCTATCCCCCCCTTCCAGTTGCCTTTAAAATAAATCAGATGGGGTTTTTCTTCCAAAAATCAATGAAAACTTCCACCACTATTCTATATGAATATTACTTTAATATATTTGAAGTTAATAAAATTGAAATGTAGTACAAATGTATCCCTAATTAAATCAATTCCAAATTACTTCAACTAGAAAAACTTTTAATTTAACTCATCAACAAAAATTAACATGACTTACTTTTAATTACTAATTTTTAAATACCTTATAAGATTACCTAAATAAAAACTGTTCTTGGAAATTACAGAACATAAAATGCAGATAATTAAAATTTTAAAAAATTCTAGAAATTATTAATCTTTATTTTAAAAAATTAAAATTTATTAATTTTATTTTTAGCAATGACAATAACTAGCGTGAATTAGAAATTTTGAGAATTTTAATTCAACACATAAATTTGCATTTCCCAATTTAAAATCTGTTTCCCACTGTAATCATTGAAAAATTATTTTAAGGTAATAAAAAATTCAATTTACCTTTGCAATACAGTTGTTAAAAACCAATCTGGATCTAATTTCATTGCACATAGTTGAAGCAGGAAAAGATCAGCATCAACAATTGAGTTACAAAAATGACATTGGATGTAAGTCATAGCTTGGCCCTTGATCTGAAGACCACTGCGAACCCACATATTGCACAAAATCTCATGAAATGCAACCTACAGAAATTATAATAATAAAAGCTGTGTCTACTTTTTAAACTTCAATTGGTATTATGGTAAATATTAAATTTCTATAATACTACTTCATATATGAATTAACAAAAAACTTTTAAATTTCAACATATTTGTCATAATACAATTGAATAAAATAATATTAATTGAACATTAGTTGACACTGAAAATTCCATTATTATAATTTATGATAAATGACAAAATTTCTGCATGCTGTTTAATAATGCTTTTAAGTTTCAATGAAAATAATAATATTGCATTTAGCACAAAAAACTGCCATGGTAACTGCTTAATAATACCTCAAAATATCAAATAAAAACTTTATTATTATATTAAACTCCAGAGACTAATATAGCAAATTGTAAAATTCATTGACCTCAGAACGTTCATTTCTAAGAATTGTCTTTTTTCTGGAAATATAACAAAGTAATACAAACCAAAGATAAGACATGATTTAAACATACATCTTATATTTTACCAACCAGATTTCATTTTAAAAATTTGCTTTCAAACAATAAAAATATACATGGAATATGCAAAATGCCAATATGTAATGAACTTTAATTCTCTAAATTACTGTTAAATATATATGGAACTGTTCACTGATAATATCTGAATAGTTTAAGTGCTGTATTTCTAGACAATTTTAGTGGCTTCACACAGCTCTTTATTTTGAGCAAAAATGTTTTATATACACAAGCTTGATACAGAATATCTATGTTATATTAGTGAAAAAATTTTAGGGAATGTAATCAGTATCTCTTAAAATGAGAAAACTTTTTTAAAAAATCAGAAATCTCGTAGGTAAAACCTAGAAATATTGAAAAGTAAATAACCAAATAATTTAATTTCAAGTTAACTTGTATATAAGATTAATTAAATTAAATTTCTTACTTGAGCTTGAAGGGGATGCATCATTAATAATTTTAAAGTATCCTCAGATGGTAATAGAGAGTCTAATTTAGCACCTTGTTGACGGACAGCTTGTCCCAGAAAAGATGCAAAGCATCTGTGAAGTGGGATATGAAAAGATACCTGATATGGATTAATCTGAAAAAGAAAAAAAACAAGATTTATTGTTACGAAAATTCTTGCAAGTAGGTAAAAAAATTATTCATTATCATTTAATCAGCTGTTTTTGTAATTATTTATGAATTAAAAAGAAACTTTACTGTGAAAAAATGCTTTTGCTTTGCTTTTCTTTTTGTTAGGTCAGAATATGGAAAAGATAAAATATCCTGAAGTTGTCAATCAATTTGATAAAGTTTCTAGACTGAGCCCACAATTAAAAACTCAGCAAATCTATAAATGGCTCAAAGCTTAGCCTGAAAAAGTCAAGTAAATTCCCTCAAAAGTTCTCAACTTAGTGGAAATACTATAAAAGGCTTCAAAAGCAAAAATAATTGGAGTAGTTTAAAGTTAATTTTCTGCAGTGCAATGAACTCAGCATTCTTATGTTTATGAATGTAGATTTTCTTGCAATTTGTTTCCTAATATTTGGCATTTAGGAGTTAAAGTTATAAAAAACAGTGTTTTACTTTGCTAAAAATTCCATATACAAAGAAATCAACTATTACAAATGTATGAAATTTAGCATAACAATTACTCATTGAAAATACGCATATTAGGTCACTCTAAATACATAGATCAAAATTACATTTGCAACTCAATGAAAGTAAATTTTTTATTTAATTTGAATTTAAATATAAATTGAAGATTGACTAACGATTCATGAAAAAAAAGTAAAATTTCATTAGCAATGTATAGCAAAAGTTATTAACTGTTATTATTTGTTAAATCTGTCAATTTGTATATAAATTAGAAGAGAAGAAATGTTACCAATCAATTTAATTTTGAATTAAGAAAGTGTCTATCACCAGAATAAAATTAAGAAAATATCATTAAAGTTAAAATACCCAATATTATTATTGTAATTTTTATTATTCTATTACATCTGTCATACTGAAAATGTTTTTAAAATTACAAAATCTAATTTAATTAGATTAGTTAATTTTTTTAAAAATTTTATTATTTTGTTAATTTTACTTATAACGTACAATAACAATTTTTCAAACTCATTTTCAGAACTTAGCAAAAAAAAGTAGTGTGTGGTGGTAGAAATAATGCAATATAACAAATTGTATTTTACATGCTATATAAATTTAAATATTTACATAATTTTAAAATATTTCTTAAAATGTATAAAATTTTCAAACACATTTTTAAACAGAAATTATTATTAATCTTAACAGATTATTCACAAATGGTCAAAGATTATAAAAATTCCTCATCTAAATGCAGTATCGGATTTAGGCTTAGGCACGCGAGGCAAATTTTTACTTATAATGTACAATAAACTTGTAAAAAAAAATTTTAATCTCAACAAAAATAATTCTACTTAATATTTAAAAAACAGAATATGATTGATGCAAGAAATTATTTTCAAAAAAGTTTTGTCAAAGCACTAATTTAAAATAAGAATTAAAATATAAATCTGTTAAACTTACCTCATCTCCAACAGAAAAACCAATTAATATAAACCAAGTTTGTAAAGCTTGTATGGCTGCATTTAGCACAGATTTAGTTTTATCCAATGTATCCTAAAAAGAAATTCTTCCATAAACATACAATTATTCGGAAAATACATTTTAATTGATTTAATTTTTCATCCAATAAAACAAACAGTTAAAATAACAAATGTTAGCATTTATGTCGCTGAACACTTTTGCAGTCATAGTGGTCCAATGTACAGCTTTTTTCTGTTGCTCACATATGCCATTTTAATATGTTAATAAATTCAATATATAAAATCGATTGAGTTTAAATAAATTTCTAGATTAGAATTTTGATACTGCTGAAAAATACTTCAATAAACTCTTACATAATCATAAATAATTATAGAAAGATTACACAAATCAATTATATTTAATTGGCTACTGTTTATCAATATTGACAAATAAATGTGATAAAATCCTCTTAATAGATGAAGAATTGGCAGAATATATTTATGAAATTCTTTAACACAAATTTTTGTGTAAAAATGCAAAATATTATTGTTGTGTGAATAGGAATTATTTCAATATTGTTGTCAGCAAGAACAACTTTCTACTCTGAATTTAAAATTTGAAACATCATTAAATGAAGAGAAAGCAAATAGAAAGCATCGTTTATTGCATAGTGCTTAATATTGCAGAAATAAAATTTACAATGAAGGAACGATCCTATCTAAAAAATTTACATAATTTCCTTTATAATTTTAGCTAACATAATAAAAAATTGAACATAGTACATAATCTACAGATCTATAGGATTTTAAATAATCTGGTTATCCATTTTCGTTGATCTTTATATTTATTATTAGGGTAGTCCTTATATGACAGAAAAATTTTTTTTGTAAATTTTCAATGAGGCACCTTGTCAATTTGATCTACTTCATACAAAAATAAATCATGTAATTTTTGATTTTACATTTTTAAGTAACATCTTGGAAGTTGCTACTACAGCTGAAAGTTTTTGAATTTCAGGAAAAATTAGAATGCCTTTATTAAAAATTTTGTTAAAGTCAAAAAGACTTTTTTTTCTTACACATTAAACAAATCTAGAAAGCTTAAAGAGAATTACAGTTTGTAATTTATACTTCAAAACAGTAAAATAGATTTTTTTATAGGGTCTAGATATAGGATTCTAAATTGCTTTACTGACAAAAAAATATTGTTTACATTCTTAATTTTTTATATGAAGTTTGTTATAATTCTTCAATGAGTGCCACTGCAAATTCTGTTAATTATTTATGACTTTAAATGAACCAATTATTATTTTACTTTTCTTGTAGGATTTGCCTTCCAATGTTAATCATTTTCCAAAATTCTGATAGTATATCCAAGATTTATAACAACCTCATGGTATATCCAAGATTTATAATAACCTCATGGTATACCCAAGATTTATAATAACCTCATTGTAAAATATAAAATCCTAAAGACCCTTTTAAAGGAAAACACCTAAATAAACTTGAACTCATCAAACAGATTCAGCATTTTCTGCAAATTTTAAAGTGTCCACTATTTTTTTTTTCTTAAAAAACAATCATCAAAAAACGGAAGGGCAACAAGTTCCTATGAACAGTACTACAAATGTCTAAGAATCTTGTAATTTCACACTTTGAAATTTTATAATTTATACCTTTCAACTCTTTTATGTTAAGAGCTGCAAATCATTTCATAAGGCAAAACAAGCAAATTTTATTTGAAACCAGATGCTCACTTAACATTCTACAATAAATGAGCAAATATTGTGAAAATGAATTCCGATTAATCTCATTTGGAAATTTTAAATTAATCTTCTGAATAAATTCATTTTGTATATGAAAATTGCCCTTTCAATGCAATGAGCTTCCATTTTTTTTATGCAGAATGAAGCCATATTTCTGAGCACTTTCTTTTCAAACCTTTTCTTTATTTCATCAATATTTTTTTGTAGTAATTCATTTTTGGTTTACTGTCTTGCACTCTGGTACCCACTCTTCCAAAATAATATCTTTAATATTAAAAATGCAATTAGCTTTGTTTTATTCTGATGAGCTTTTCTAAATCTTGAGAATAATGGGTTTTCCAATGCATAGATTTTCTTTCTGTTTTGAATTATATTGCAAAGTCTAAGTTTCATCATAAATAATAACTTTTTTTAGATTAGGGTGAGGATCAATTTGTCCAGCATTCATCATAAAGTTCCTTATGCCAATTATTAAGTTCTGGAATGATAACCTTAGAAATTATTTTGGCACAAATTTTTCTCATATTGAGATCCTCTTGTAAAAAGTGGTATCTTTGTCAATGTTGATACCTTTGTCTTTATAGATTCAAATAATATTTGGACACTTAATCAACAGTCTGCTGAAACAATCCAGCCAATTTCTTTTACATTTAATCAGTTCTCAGAATTGCCAGCCACCCACAGCATTAGTCATCTTCCACTTCCTTGCAGCCTTCAACTGAATCTTTTGTGCCACTAAAATAATCATATACAAACTATACAGTCTTCTCCATAAGCCTGAGTGAGCATCTATAAACATTTCCTTAAGAAATTTATTCAATTTCACCAAAAATTTCAAATTCATATGATGTTAAATTTTTAAAATTAGCATTTTAATGGCATATGAAGTGAAATGCAAACAGAATTAATCATGACTCTAAAAGTCTGATAGTGAAATCAATAGTGCTCAACAGGCTCAGATATGTCCAACACCCCCTGTGATTTGATTCTCTCCACATTCAAAGGAAGCTACAAAACCAATCCCAGTATTTTATAGATAGACCTTGTAATATATAAAAAGAGAAATAAGGATAAATAGAGATATATTAGCTACTGATATGATAAAAACAAAGTGCAAAATATGAAAGATAACTAAGAATATAAAATAACCATAATTTATGTATAAGTAATAAATATAAAACTAAAAACATAAACACATACTGCAGCTTTTAAATGGGAAATAAGAGCCCACATTGGTGTAGCAGATGCTTCCAATTCAGCTGAAAATGCAGCATAATATGTATTGGATTCAAACTCTACATGGGCCTTCAATTCTCTCTGATTAACATTCATACCTGGAAAAGAAATAATTTATAATATTTAATTCAAGAATAAAAAACAGCATGCAATATTCATGTGGTTTTTTTTTTTAAATTTTACCTTGAAATAATGAAAGGAACTTAAACCATTGGTCCAAAAGGTTGTTATCATTCAGAAATTCATGTGCAACAGCATGATGAGTAAGAACATTATTAAGGTCACTGACCAGAGGCCAATAGCAATGTTCCTTCATAATGTGGTGACCACAATCCACAACTAAGTGCTCATTCTTTTCAGGACCTGTATAAAAAAAGGGACTCTTACAAACTTGTGTATTTTTAATGATTAAATTTATAAAATATAATGCAAAAAACCTAGATTAGAAGGTCAGATTTTTCATTACAATACATATATAAGCAAACATTTTAATACAAGCAATGTACAATACATATTTTAAATATTTTATATAATATTAGAAATCAGAAACAAAAACTTTATAACTTAGAATTAAATATGAAATTTATTAAGAAAATAGAAAAAGTGTAGAAAACCATAATCATTAAATATCATTAAACTATATAATTATATTATTGATTATAATCATTAAACTATAACAACAAAATATACTTTTCTTTTACAATTTAGCTATCATTATATCATAATTATACAAATTAAAAACGATCAAGCATTAACAAAAAAAAATTAATTTCTAAACAAGAGAATTTATAAAATTAGTCTTTAAATCATTTTTTTTTTTTTTTTTTTTTTTTTTTTAAGTAACTTACACTGTAGAGTACTTTTCTGTGAAATTGATAACATCATAGAAAACAAACTATCAACCATTATTTGTAAGAGGTCATAATCTTTTGTCATCTGATAAGCAAGTTCTTCATTGCTGAAAAGCTGTACACTCACATGCACTACCCTGTTTGAAAGTGTTTCTGAGTCTTTGGACTTTGATAACATCTTACTTATTAAACCATAATGCTTAACAAATATTTTTGTAAATGCTTCCTAAAAAAAGAAAAATATTATTAGAAATTTATTAATAAGTAACATTTTCATTCACATGCAATAAAACCATAGCATATTCTAAACCTTTCTAAACTTTTTATAAGGTATTATATAATAAATTTTTTTGAAAGCTATAAAAATTTCCAAAATTCTGTTATTACTATTTAACATTTATGCAGATAATATATGCAGCAATTGACAAATTGCCAATATACATAAAAATTTAACTTTTTATTGAATTTTCCTATATTTTTTTAAGAATTAATTGTTTTTATTTTTAATTATTTAAGGGTAATTGTTCAGTAATGATGCTGCATTATTTTTTCATTATAAAATAGCATACTTTTTAATTACTTATTTATTTTGCAACAGTATGCAATGGAACAGCACTGGCATTATTAAATTAATAGAGTAATCATATAAAGTAATTCAAAAATTATAATTATTACATAAAAGTACAATTCTCTCAGAAAAAAATCCATATAACGGTAATCATTTAACTACATTCATTAAAACTTTTCATTTCATGTATAAAAAGCAAAAATGTTCTTTGACTATACTAAAATATTAACAAGAAAATAAAATATTTTTTTAAAAATTCATCGATGTGTTAATTCCCACTGAAAAAAAAATATATGTAACTATACTGATAAAATAATTAATAATAAAAAATGCATGAATCCTTATAGAAATATAAGAAATAAAATATTACAATTCCATAAGAGTTAAATTTTTTAATATATTAGCACTTTGTGAATTTATACAAACAAATTTAAAATATGAAAATCATATTTGTTATTAAGACACTTATAACTGTATATCCTCTACCATAAACATAACTATAAATTATATAATGATGAAATTATTTGATAACAACTTATAGTATAACAAGGCCTTTAAATGGTATAACTTCAGAGTTCCATTTTTAAAAATTAATTACAGAAAATGATAAAATTGCATTGTTTCCTATGTATTTTAATGAAAAATACACTAGAAATTTAGGCTATATATTTTTCTTTTTAATATAATAGTTGGCCTCTAAGTGTATTTTTTCCAATTATTCACATATGTGATAGTACCCCATTGATCATAAAATTGTATTTATACTAAAAGCATATTGTGAGCAAGAACTGTAAAATATTGAAAATTCCACTGCTAGTTACTCTTACTAATAGACAATTTAAGTTTTTTCAGAATAGCGACTTGTTGATTCACAACAAATAATATGATGTTTAAAGTTTATAGAAATTAAAAGTTGTTCATTCAAGTAGGAAAGTTCATGAACTTGCATATTATATGTTTGTGGTTGGTTGCCATTTTACTCTTTGTTGTGTTATGTTTGGTAAAAAAAAGTAGCTCAATAATAGTTTTAGGATATCATCACTTTCAATTTCTTCAGTTAATTACTTATCTATTTTCGTTTCTGTTCCCTTTTGTATACAAAAATACAACCTGTCAATTATCACTAAATTAAAAAAAAAATTACTAAAGCTTTTTCATTTTAATATATCTGATATCCAAAAAAATATGTGGACAGTTTTTTACTGCAGTCTTGATTTACTAAACACCTAATAGAATACACAAAAAAATAATAACTGATTGATATCAACCTTTATAATGGAAATTTTTATATAGAATTTAGAATTCTTCATTTAAAAACCAATTTATTATTCAATACATATTTCACTTTTCTCAATTGCTCTATTTTACATTAAAATAGCAGTAAAGTTAAAAAAAATTACCTTATAAGTCAGATCTGGCATCATACTTAATAATAAACAAACAAGTTTCTGGGGAAATTCAAATTTGATAGTCCAAAAGACTAGTTCTTCCAGAAATGTTGAATCTTTTAATTGATCAGCAGCAAACCATGTTCTTTCTGTTTAAAGATAGATAAACTAATAACATTAGTAATATAATGATATATTTCAATGGACAAATACCATAAAAAATCTATATATTATTTATCTAAAAATAATTTTAAGGCCATATTGAAAGTGCTCATATTTTCAATAATCTAATTCATTCTGTGACAGCATTGTTATTGAATACTTAAATTAACAAATTAATTTCATTTTTAAATAAAGGATAAATTTTATGAAAATAGATGCAAGGTATAAATTAAGAATTTATTCATTGAAAATACTTGATGAGGAGTAACATAAAATCTTTAAAAAAAAATTACCCTTCCCCTCTATAAAAAAAAAAATCTAACAGATATTTATACTAAAAATTTAACAGAACAATACAGTAGAAAAGGTATAATCATTTATTATATGACTTTAAAAACAAGGAATAGTAATCTGAAATTGAGGTTATTTAAGAAAATTTTAAATATTTTATTTTTTTTTCCTTTAAAAAGTAGAAAAATTCATCTTTCGAATGGAAGTATTATAAAATAAGAATCATCATCAAGTATGTAAAACTGAGTTTTAATACAATAACACAATTTATTTCGAAAAAATAATTAATATTTAAAACTATCAGATAAAGCATTTAAGTATTAAATTGATTTAAATAGCAAAATCATTTTTATTGACCTTCTTCAGAACTTATATCTTCATCTTCTTCTGTAGGTCCTAAACTATTCCTTGCATCAAGATATTGATTCAAGTTTTCCCGTCTATATTGGAGATTATTTCCTGATTCACAATCTGAAATAAAAAAATATAAAATTTAAAGCAATCAATACAAAAACTGCCCACCAATCATAAAACATAAAAATCATCTTCATTCTTTCACTAAATATTGAGAAAAGTCTGTGTAAAATTGTTTTATTATAAATAATGCAAAAATATTTCACCTAGAATTGCAACCAATTAAAATTTTGGCCAACAGCAACAGCAAATTGTTAGCCTTAATAAGTCATATGATCGAAAATATTTTCAAAATTACTTATGCATATAATTTTTTCCACAAACTTTTAAGATTCTCAAAAAGCAATATCATTGGAAGATATTTTAAGTCAGTCACTTTCAATTTTTTTCTGAATATGCAAATGAATCAATATAGCTTAATCAGTTTACTTCATAAGCTTGAGTAAGCATTTATAAATACTATATTGATGTTTAATTTCACCAAAATATTTCAAATTCACATGGTGTTCAATTTTATAACTTAACATTTTAATGGTAGGCGATGCGAAATACAAGCAACTTAATCACAACTAGCAAAATTCAGAGTGTGATAGTAATGAGATTGCTCTACAGACTTAGACACATCTTAGTTCACGGTCCTTGAACTGTGACTTTCACTAGCTAAAAAAACCAATCCATTTACTTTATAGATGGATTTTTTCCCCTAACAAGTTCTTTTAAGTTGTAGTTTAATATTTTAAAAAAAAGTGGAAAACTTACCAGCAGCTAGCATATAATATATTTGAGGGTTAGTTAAAGCTTGTGTCATAACACTTCGCATTGCTGCACCCATTTCACTATGGGATTGCAAAAGAGACAGAAAATTATCTGCAAAGTGCATGGCTGTATCATGTGAATCTGAAAAAGCTGTAAAACCCATACATTATAAGTTATTCATCAAAACTTTAATCAAGCAAACTATTATTTAAAAATTTTATTTTAATAATAGAACAAATATTTTAAATATACAATTCAATACAGATCAATTTTGGCCAACTTAATAAACCTGGAAAATCAAATTTAATTTTCTGAATTCAGTATCGTTTTCAAGAGAGAGGTTGGGGAGAATTATATCTTCACCATCTAAATTGAGTAATAAACAGCACATGAAAAACCAACTACAGTTAAATTCATTCTTGAAACAATAATATTAAGCAAACATTGAAATATTCACACGCACACACATTATTTCCTTTTGTTACTTGAAAGATTAGAATGTTTTTTCAAGAAGAAACACAGTCAGATCATGGCATGTTATGTTTAAATACATGCAAAGAAGAAAATAATTTAAGAAAGAAAAATCAAATATGATACTGTTCTCATCAATGTCATCAACTTACAGGAGTAGAATTAAAGACTTAATTTTACTTTTTTGTTTCTAGAATTGCCAAATATGACAAAAAGTTATTTAAAAACATTTAAGTTGTCTACCTAGGTAAAAAAAACACATAAAATCAATAATAAAATGCTGCTAATTATCAAAACAACTTATTAAAAACTGTATTCTATATCATTTCAATAGAGAAGTTTTTTGAAAATCAATTCAAGACTTGTAGTAAAATTAACCATATGTTGCTAGTCTACCATCACTAATATAGACATTTAAGCTAGACATTAATCAGACAATAAGTTCACAAACAATGAAAGTGATATAAAAGAACACAATTTATTTCAATATATTTAAAAAGCACCTTAAAAACTCTTGCATCATGTTTAAAACTTTAATTGTATGTTAATAATGACATTTTTTTTCCATTCTATTAAAGGTAACTATATTAAAACATTTCAGAAAAAAACAAAATAAAAAGTAATGTGTCTTTAACACAGAAAAATAAAATCCATAAATACAACTACCTGGCTCATAATTTTCTCTTAAATATTGAGCCAATCTTAAAAATAGACGAGGCATTAAAATTTCAGCAACACAAAGAAGATCGGGAGGAGCTTCAGGTTTATTTCTTTGATTTTGTAAGCCATGTCTTTGACAAAACCTATAAGATAGGAATGATATAAATAAACAGAAAAAGAAATTAATGTAATAATTTTCTCTTATAATCATTTTCATAAACCCTTATCACAGCCCATCTAGGCTGTCTTATAATAGAAAAAAAAATTCATTTTAATACACTATTCAAGCTCTTTGTTTTTTACAACTTAATTTCCTAAAAGTTGAATAAGATAAATTGACAATCAAATCTATAAAAGGATATAAATATTTTTAATGTTTAGTTAAATCAATTGTGAATATAATTTTCTACCATGAAAAAAAAAAGCAGCTTAGATTTAGTGTAGAATTAAAAATTAAATGAATATTAATCATAATTATTCATTTGCATCAATTAACAGGGAAAATACTATATATAAAATAAAATATTACAAATTAATCATTTAATAAAAATATTTATCATAGTTTTCCTATCGCTCATTTTTTTAAATAAATTATCATTTATATAATTTTACTCATATTAACACTATATAGCAGAAACAACAACATAGAAGTGATTTCAATTTCTTGATATTCTAAATCCTTTATGTTGGGTTTAATAATTGTTGTTTAATAAGAAATTTTTTAAAGCCAGGAACATAATTATATATTTAGAAACGCATGATGAAAAATTTTATAATTAATCTGATTTACAACTTTTCCACATAAAAATTACAGATTTATAACTAAAAATTTTAATAAATAATTAATATAAAAAAACTTAAAACAATTCATTCTTCACTTTCAATATATGAAGAAATAATAATTGAAAGGTTTTATTTAAAATATGCTTATTAATACTGAAATCCAATTTTTATTTAAAATTGAAAAAATTGCAACTAATATCAAATTAACCTTTTATTAAGAAAGAATTTTGTAATATTCTTAATGACTTAATTAAACTTAAAAAACATGTTAAACTGTTTGTTGGTTATTAAATGATTACATTAATTATAAATATCTTAAACATCAACCAGAATGTAATAATTTCAGAAAATCAATTAATGATTTTCAGTACTGCATTTTACTGTTAAATGTTGTAGAAATAACTGAAATATTTTTTTTTAAAAAAAGAAAGGATCTAGATTATATTTTTAAAACATGTAAATAACATATTACAGAAATTATAAAGCATATTATTTAAGACATGCACAAATTTAGCAAACACATTTTTGTTGCAGAGGATTTATGTAATCTCATAAATTAACTAGAACTATTTGGAAATATTGCAGTGGTTATTAAAACTTCAACTGTTTTTCAAATTATTACATAGGATTTTGTATTATATTTTTATTTATTTATACCCTGTAATCATAAAATAATTTGTATTTACTTGACCATTTTATTATGAATATGAACAGCACTAATTTGAAAAAATTTATTTCTAATAAAAAGCGATATTCTAATGGGTGTTTTGTTTGGTTTGTCACTCTATGGTCATTTTTTGCAGTTTAGGCTAATTAGACCGGGAGCTACAGTTTAATGTGGATTCCGAACCACTAACAAACATTCAGGCCACCACCAGAATTTGAACCTGAGGCCTGTGATGCCAAGCGCTAGCCAATTGGCCATCAGGTCGCTATTCTAATGGGTGAAGCATTAATGTATTACAAATTTCTCTTTTGCTAACATAATTTTTTCAACTTTGTTTTTTTTAATAAACATCAGAAATCAAAATTTAAATACTAACCCAGATTCTTTCATGACACTTTTGTCTCCACAATCACAGGCTCCACCAGCCTGACTGCGAAACATGTTAAAATCATGGCCTTTGTGATCACCTTTTTGGAAGCATTCAGAGCACAAAGACATGCAAGGAGATATTCCACAAGTGCGACACCGATAGGCAACAAAATTGGCAGTCCACACAAGACCACAAGTAGTAGCATTGTCATACCGCCGCACTTAAAATAGAATGAATAATTTTAAAAATAGCAATGATTACATTATTACAAATGTTTTAATAAATTAAATTAGATCATTACATTTTATTTAAAAAATATTAATAAATTTGGATTATTAATACATCAAATTTTTAATAATACAAAAATTACAAAGCGAAATTAAATATATTTCAGATTTTAGTTTTTAAACATATAGAGAGATTTTATGTAATTAATATAAAAATAATATATTTTAACTTTATCATGAGTATGATGATCATACAAAAACATACAAAAAGTTAGTTGTTAGTTAAATTGTATACACTAAGAAATCACTTATTACCCATCTGTCACTTCTTCACTTTCTCTATTGTTTTTTTAAACATGATTCATCATAGTGCCTTTCTTTTACTTATTCAATTAATATTGAGTTTAATATAAATCTGGGATACTGAAGCAATAACACTACTTCAAAAATGATAATCAAATTTTATAAAAACTAATTCATAGAATCTGCCACACATTTAACTATTTTTTAATATTAAAATTTTGATGTTTACAATATCGAATAATAATAAATTTTGTTAACAGTCTCTATCTATTAATAATGCTATACAAAAAATAATTTTCTAGAACAGTCTTCATTTGTTAACTGATCTAATTTTGAACCAATATGGTACAACACTACAAAAGAAAAAGAAAATGAAAAAAAAGTTTTTGCATAAAATTTCTAGAAGAAAATATCAATAAACTAGTAAAAATACTTCATTTTATTACTTTGAAACACATGGATCTAAGATAATCATATAGAAATACTAGATTATAAGAAAGGACAGATTTTTGTTGACACTTTTTTTTAGTGGAATTTTAGATGTTTTTCCATTTGCAGAGTGGCAAGACGAAATGCCACTATAAGTGTACCAAGATTTAATCTTTTATTGCAAATTGCAGGAAATGGAAATTGCACATTATATTATAATTAAATATGATTTTGCAGAATTTCCATATTTAGGACAAATGCCACATAACTGATGGCAAAATATCAAATTTTCAGATATTAAAATTAATTTTTTCAATAAAGGCACAGAATATTTTAAATATGTTTAATAATAAATATTGGCAACATTAAAATACTTATTATAAAGCATACTTAAAATACAAAAAAGATTGATTACACATGATCCAAATATGCCTTAAACTTTAAATGAAAAATCAATTTGTAAATAAATTTATAATTATAAAATAAACATTTAAGCAAGTGCATTATTCAAATGCAAATTATATCTGTATTAATGATGTTATGCAAAAAATAAAAGAACCAGAACAGACAATATTATTACATATATATTCATCTACTTGATATTGTTATTTTAGTATTTTCCTTTTTCAATAAAGATAATTTCAATTTTTTTTATATCTTTAAATGAAGAAGAAAAAAAAATAAGAACATCACATTAATTTATTTAATCGTAACATATAGCTTTACCCAATATAAATGCCAACAACACTCATGAACATTTTTTTTATTCAAATATTAAGAATATATACTCAGTATTGAATTTTTATTACACTTTACAAAATAAACATCTTTTTCGATAATTTCACATTACTATTAATTTCATTTCCATGAATAAATATAATTTCTATGATTATATATCTAAAAATACAATTTTAATGTGAAACATTGCATATAATTTACAGTTACTGGAATTAAAATTAATATTTTAAATATGTTAGTTTAGTTTTCACTAGTTTGGTACTACTGTTATTAGTAATAGATTTCTTTATTCTTAAGGAAATAATATTAATTTTATTTTCAAAAATTATATTAATTAATATACAATTACATTTGATATTTTTATTCAATAATAAAAATTTTTGTTTAGTTTTACGCAATATTTTTTTATATTTTGAGACAGAATGATAGTAGTTTTGTTTTAAAGAAAAATTTTAGTTTTGTTTTAAAGAAAAATTTTAGTTTTGTTTTAATGAATAACATTAGTTTAGTATTATACTATGAACAAAAATTTGTCATTAAATCTCAGATTGTAGATTTTCATCTTTTACAGGTGCAACAATTCTGAAGTACTTTTGCTCTTGAGAAAGATAACAGGTTATATTGCTTTAAATTTTTTTCTGGTAGACTTTTTTTTTTAACTCCTTTAATTATATTACTATTTAAAGAAATGATGCCAAGCAAAAAAGAGTGCCAAAAAGAATTAAGCATCCTATTATGAGTATTTTAAAATTAAAATTATATTATAAAAAATTACTTAAAACATTTAATTAATTAATTGGTTCACCTTTTTATAGAAATGTTATTAAATTTTTAAATATAAAAATTAATTTTAAACAATTTTTCATATGCAATTGTAATATTAAAAAATAAAAATAACATATTCAAAAAAATTAGCAATTTTAAAGGCAAATATAAGTTATTATAGACAGCTACTGAATAATTAGTTTTGATTTTGGTAACATTTTGAATATTTAAAATAAAAAGTCAAACAAAATAATTTAAAATAAATATTTTATTAATACTTCAGAATAATTCTTTTTAAATGAAATACAAAAAATTTTAAAGATAAAATAAAAATTTCACTTAATTTTGAGATACTCATTAAAAAATTAATTTTCAAATAATGCAAAAAAAATTTTTAATTAAATTTTTGTTGAAGTATGAATTTAATAAATGTTTTTTAAAAACTTGTAAATTTTTGGGCTCATTTTTAAAATATTTTGACACATAAAATATTTTCATTATGAATTTTTGATATTTCAATTGCCATATGCAATTTTAATATTTCAGTATTAATTGCATACTTTAAATATTACACTTATCCTGAAATATTGTTAAAAATTGTATTTTTATATTCAAATTTACAGCCATAGTAATTAGTTCAAAATACAAAAAAAAATATTACTTAAGCGATTTTTTTTTTTAATTTTAAAACTGCATATTAGAAATAATTTAAGTAAAATAGATAAATAAATAATAAAACACATTGAAGATTAGGGAAACATACAGATATAAACAAATTAATGAATTTCTAACCTGTTTGTGTATAGTCTTCAGGGGCTTTTCCACCTGCTAATAACCATCTGCACCAATCTATGCCATTCCAACTATTAATGGGTGCTAAAGGATTTAATATTGAGTCAAAAACTTCATTTGTAACATCAGTATTACTTTGAGAACTACAAACTCCTTGAATATATGCTGCTGTTGCGCGTTTACCCTTCTTGATTAGGACCTCTGCAGCTTCTTTCGCCATAATTATTTACAAAATCAAAATTTTACTAATTAAATTTAACAGCATATTAATGGTCAAGTAAAATAGATTATTAATTGGAAGAATTTGCTTGAGTTTTTGTTTCAATAAAATATTCTTCTGCTGTTAAAATCTAAGATTCAATCCATATTTGGACAATGTTGTGTTGCCAACTGTTTAAAATTTCAATGTAATAAGTTCTCAGCTGATCAGTGCTCATATATTGATTTGAAACTAACAACAATGTCATATACATGTAGTTTTAGAAACCAATCATACAAAAATTATTTTTCATAGCTGCATAAAAAAACGCTGACATTGAAATTGTTAAGAACGTCACCAACGTGGCACTTTTTTAATAAAAGTGGGATTAATTCACAAGAATCCATTTGATACAGATTTTTAATGATTTATGACATTGCTTATTAAAAATTAATTTTCAATTTTTAATTAATTTTGAGTAATTTTATTAAAATTAAACTCAAAAAAATCTGTTAAGTATTAAGATAGTTATTCTTCAATGCCTTATCCAAATCTAAAATTAAAACTGTCTTTCATTTGTAATAAATGTTTTTTTTTTGTTTTGTTTTTTTAAACCATTGTTTCACTGTTTTCTTTTTGTTTTACCCCCTCCTAAATTTCCACGACATTCCGGCCTTTATCAGTTTTATCCCATCTGTAATAAAAAGAAAGGGAAATGATAATAGTGTTACTCCAGAAATTATTATGCAGAATAAGCTTATAGCTAAACTTTTACAAAGCGATCATGAATCATGAGCAATCATGAATCAGCACGAATGATAATAATTGTGAGTGAATATAACACGTTTTTAAAACATTTTAATGAGATAATATGACGATGAGATAATATATATTTAAAACGAATTTTAATTGTTACCAACTATTCTACCGATATTAAATTATGTTTTTTTAATTAATTATAAATATTGAGTTGTATATGTGTGATTTTACGATTTAGGAATTTCTCCTTCATCGGGAATATTTTTTTAAGAATTTGGATTTTTATATTTAAATTAATTTTCATTTAACAAAAAATTCAATATAATTTTGTGTATTTTAAATTTTTTAATATTGAGTAATATGAAAGCGGCTGATTTGTGAACTAATGGTGACAAAAACGTGATTTTGTTATCTTCCTGCCACACTTAACATATACCATTATAAGAGAGGAGATTTTCATTCAACTAAAGAATAAGGTGAAACTGTCATACCTGAGTGGCAGATTATTCCTTCCAAATATCACAGAAAATCAAGTTTTTCTATCTGCATATTCAGGTAGACAAACTTAATTGTAAACCCGGTGCTATCCAGAACGTGAATGCATTTACTTCCGTCGTGAAGGTAGTGACTATGGATTCAATATAAGCGGCGAAAGTATCCAAAAGGACCTCCAGAATTCTTCGAATCTTGCTGGGAAATCTTTTACATCAATTAATTAATCCTAATTAATCCACAAGTATACTACATAGCCTAGCCCATCCAGTAACAACCCAAGTTATCCCTCTTAATGATATACTACAGGAAGCCCTTTTGTTCCTGAGTTATCTATTGAAAATCTAGGAAGCCCTATTTTATTCATCTATTACATCTATTGAAATAAAAAGAATTTCTCTCTATTGAAAATTTACATTCCAAGTTTCAAAAATGCAACAATCCTGCTGATAAACTGCAAATGGACTTTTTCGAAAAAACATTAATATCTTCCAAAGATTAGTTCTGCCTAACTCTTAAGCCCTCTTTCTTTAATACTTTTATGACACACACTCGTAAAAACCTTCGATCGTTTTCCGCCGGCTACTTTCTGCTTCCTTTATCTGTTTGGGCTTCTTTATTCTTTAACTTTGCATTATTATATTCAATAGAAACTACTCTCTTCATATATATTTTTTAATCAATTTATCATAGCGCCACGTAAATGAAGGGCAGATTTATTAATCAATGTACGTCAATAAAAGTAACATGGTCAACAGTAACAATTGTGAACTACATACTTGATCAAAGAACATGTTTGAATTGCCGTCTACTAGGCGTGATGCAAGTCTCATCTCCTGCATATGGAATGATTCCGAATATTAGGGAAGGTTTCGGGCATGCCTAGGACTTCCCGGTAATCGCTACGTCACGTACAAACAGGTTCTTGACGCTGTCAGCAGGGCTACCATATACCAGTCTTCATATACGCTCAGAAGTAATCGTCATGATAAGTATGGTGATCGAACAGAACAATACACCGGGTCACCAAGCCCTATTTATTGTTAGTTTAAGACAGGGCAAAAAATAGTCATGCACGTTCAAAGCGGTTATAGCTGCGAGTATGTATTACGTGACGTATTTAGTGCGCGACCTATTTTCAAATTAAAAAATTTTTAACCGGACACAGAATCACCGTGAAAAAAAAAATATTGTATGAAGTTTATATTTTATTATATTAATAAATGTAATAAACTGTATTTGGAAAAGCAAACGTAATAATCAAAAGAATTTAAAAATTGAATAAAAGTAAATGTAATGCTGAATAGTAAACACTATAAAGTAATTAAAAAAGAAAATTTAAGCAATATTAATAACAAAAACTTTTTAAAAAGTTTAATTCCTACTCACCTTTAAACTTCGATAGTTTTTTTTAATAAAAGAAGGAGTAATTCGCAAGGATAATTAAGTTTAATTTTTACTTTGCCTGAAACGATGATACTTTTTTAATAAACGAAAGATTAATTTACAAAAAAAATGATAATAAATAATAATTGGGACATCCACCATAAGAACCACTGGGTTAAATCAGCATTAGTATAATCACCCATCTTCTACTGCAACATCAGTTTGCGAAATGATGAATTTTTGTGAGACGCCACCTACGTAACCCCAGGAAACATTTTTGACCCACTGTCATTTCTATCCCAGTCTTCTACCCTATCTCTACTACAAATTTGTAAACTCAGTACTGACACGCACCCTATGTACAGAGCAGTGGGATTCTTTTAGAACAATCGTAGCTTCCTATAGTAACTCCAGGTTTGGTTTGTCGCTCTACGGTCATCTTGTACACACTTTAGCTAAATAGATTGGGACCTGAAATTTAACGTGGATTTCGAACCACTAACAAACATCCGCGCTACCACCAGGATTCGAACTTGAAGCCTTCGGTACCAAAGGTCAGAGCGCCAGCCAGTTGGCCATTAACAGGGGTATCTTAGGTTGTTATTGGTGGGACTTGGCCCTATATTTAATGAAAGGCTAATTATTTTTAATTCGCCTTTCATTTATTTATAATGTAAAACACTGGTTGATAATGCATAGGGGAAAAAAAAAATTCTAGCTATGTCTTATTTTGAACGTTATAAATATTTGTATTAAAAGGAAAAGATTTAAAATCGGGAACCTTGCTAATCACAGAATAATCATTAATAAATTTGAAATTCATGATAATTAAAACTTGAGTTTCTCGTTAATCATCTTTCATATTATTCTTGTTAAGTTTTCTAGTTGATTTAATTTTTATTTGTATGAAAAAAGTCGCAAACCTTATTATAGTTTTTTTTTAACCATTCATAACCTTTTTTATAGGTGTTGTAATCGAGATTTGGTTTGTTTTGCTGCTCTACTGTTGTTTTTTGCACACTTTAGGCTAGTTTAACGTGGATTCCGAACCTCTAGCAAACATACATCCCACCGCCAGGTTTGGCTTGTCGCTTTACGGTCATCTTGTGCACACGAGGGCTACAGTTTAACGTGGATTCCGAATCACTCACAAACAGCCAGGATTCGAACCTGGAGCCTGTGGTACCAAAGGCCAATCGGCCACCAGGCCGCTGCAACCGCCAGGATTCGAATCTCAAAGATTGTGGTACTAAAAGCCAGAGACTTAGCCAATTAACCATCAGGCTGCATACAGTTTGAGAACCACTGCTAAAAAGATATACAAAAATATTCAAATGCAGACTTAAGAATTATGCTACAACTACTCAATTTAGCCGGTTACTTATGTCATCTACCTGATCTTAGTAGTTATTGTATAACAGCAGCTACGAATTATTTTTTGTAAAGATAATGATGATGATAACGTAACTCATAATGATAATATATAATCATAAAGTTAATTGTTGCGACGAATGAGTGATGAAGTAAGCTCAACCAATTATGTTTAATGGGAAAAAACTCCACATTTATGATATCGTTAAGCAAGATCGGTTGTAGTTCATAAAATCTGGAAGGTTAATGACCGTAAGAAATTTTAATAGCATTTTCACAGTACATAGAGGATTTATCATTTATTTATTTAATAAGTTATTATCCAAGAAATTAAAAGAATTTCGGATCGATTATTACATTAAAAAATATTATGTTATTTGCATATCTGCCATCTTTACAAAAGTCTTTCGTAATTTTCTATTTTATTTCACTATTTTACACATGTATTATTATTATTGCTATTATTATGAGATTACGATTATTTTACTGCTTTAGAAAAATTGATAAGAAAGTATCAATTTCTCTTTTAATTATTATTCTAGTGTTTTCTTAATATTATTATTTTTATTCTATTGTTCTTTTAATATTATTCTATTCTTCTTCTGCTAATTATTATTCTAGTTATTTCTTTAATATTAATAAAATTTAAGCATTTTCACATTTAGTATGAAATAAAAAAAATTTCTCTAAAAAATGATTAAATTTCAGTTTTACTTTTTTTTTTTTTTTTTTTTTCAAATGATGTTTTTCTGATGCATTTCTAAAGTTTAAGTAAGAATAAAAGTCATTTCATTTTAAAACATTCTAAAAGAATTTGCTAAGATTTTCAATTGCCTGAGAGGTATAGAAATGTCTATAATCGTCTCCACCGTTTCAAAGACCCCTTAGACAAATTTCAAGTTTTTACAGGACTATTTGTTGTGAAAAAAGCTCTACCCCCACCCCCTATTTTACAATGATGGGATGTTTCCCCCGTCCCTTTCATTTCTATTACCCTTTAAATATTCTATGGGCCATAAAGATGGCCAAAAGCCATGCTTAATAACTATGGTCAAATAGCCGCTTAGTTAAATTATGGTCAATTAATTGAATGGCCAAAAGCCAGACCTTTCATGTCTTTTTAATCAGAAGATTTGTTGCTCAGCCAACGTACCTCGTCAAACAATTCAGTTTTTTATTTGCTCTGTTCAAATGAAAAATTAACATAAATTTATTACGCCTAAGTTATGTTATTATATTATATGAAGTCTGCCTATATTTTTAAAATAATTTGTTAGAATAGTTGTTTTGGATAGGATAGGCATTTAAAATTAAAGTCATTCACACCTAAAGCAGCAGACCTGCAGAACCGGCCTACGAACTTCCCATATCCAAGTTTGCATAGGTATTGTAGGTCCATACGCCTGAAGACTTCAGTTCGATATTGCTTTTCAAACCTGCATTATCGTCCAGGTCACTTCGGACTTAAATTATTATACATAAAGCATATATTTATTTTTATAATAATTCGTACGGGCAAAAAAACAATGGTTGAAGTTTAGGATCCTGTACCTCGAAGTCACCAACATTGCATTCCAATTTATATGGAATTCTTTTTTGGATACAGTAGTTGATTTTCGAGTAATAGAATATTCTTAAAAAAAACAGTATATCTACCATTACAGTATATCTTTTAAGGTTACTTTAATTTTTCTTTTCAGAAAAAAATTTCATCATTTAATTATTATTATGTGTTTATTTGGTGATCAATTTAGATTATTGTCAATTTAGATTTATTTTCATAGATTTTTACCAAAATCATAAATTAATTTCAATTTAGGAATGCCAATAAAATAAACTCTAGTAATTTTCTAAAATGATTTATTCATTTACTTTATAACCACGGCATTGGCCGATATGTACAGATATATAATTCACATAAAATAAATGCACAAATATTCACAAAATTTGGTCTAGAAAGATCAATATAAATCATATTTATAAATCGTATATATATGTACATGAACACACATAGGAACTCTCATTTGTCAAACAACATCTGATACAAAATATTTCATTTAAGCTGTAAAATTCAAAAGTATTTTCAAAATTAAAGCTAAATCTGACTACAGCATATTATTCATTTTAAAATGTCAGAAAATGTTTATCGCATATAAATATACACATACATAAATATTTTATGCATGCTAAAATTTTTTTGATTTCTTAATTAATATTCTGATTGAATTCCTATAAATTTTTTTTTAAGTATTAGGCCGCATACGTTGCTGTGTTCCTCACATGATATTGTATTCAGGGCCGGATTTTCCTATAGGCTAACTAGGTTTCAGCCTAGGGCCTCAAGATCAAGAGGGACCTACATTCAAATTGTTAGTAAAATTAGAATTACACTATTCTATTTGAATTTTGTTTCTTTGTAAATGTTGTGTGTTATGTTTGATTAGTTATTGTTACAAGTACTATATAGGGTGCTGAAAATAAATGTCCAAATAAGTGTTCTCGACTTTTGTTTAAATTTATTATCACACCACATACACATGCCATATTTTTTTAAAAGATTAGTACCAATCACAACATGTTTCACTTAACATATTGATATATATCATAGTAATGATTATTTAATTTAAAACTTAAAAATGGGAGGTGAAGGGGCCTCATAAGTGGAATAGCCCACGGACTCTTTTAATCTAAATCCGGCCCTGATAGTATTGTAACATTGTTTTCCATGGCATTCGAATTATAAATGTTTTTCCAAAAGAAAATATTTTTATCGAAATATACAATACTGCCAGACGATAAAAAAATATTTTTGGCACAATGCCAATTGAAATAAGCTTACTTCATCATTGAAGTTTTCTGATGGTGTGTCTGTCCACAACCAACTTTTTGATTTGACTGCATTGCACTTTTGAACTTTTACTGATAAATAAGTTTTACAAATGTTTTGAAATTTAAAACTTCGTAAACATTGATTTGCACGGTACATTAAAAAAAAAAGTTTGAAAAGATAATAATAGTATTATGACAATATTTCTTTTACAAAACATCACTCATAAAAAAAATAAAGCAACCTTACATGAGATTCTCTACACAAATAATAAAAAAGAAATTATGCAATCTACCATTAATATGATACAAATCATTTATTTAAACAGCTGCACAGTGATATTCACTCACTACAAAAATAAACTAATTCCTCACAGAATCAACATAAACAATAGCGCTGATAGAATTGTGTAATTACTGTTTAATTGTTTATACTTATTTTTTTTTATTATTATCATTTTTTTTTATTTCAATAATGTATTGATTTTATCTTTTTAATTAAATTTTTAAAATAATAAGGAGAAAAAAAAAGATATATAAATAATATGCACAATGTTATTGCAATATTTCGTTTACATAACTTGTAGTATATGTAAAAAATTGTGATTCAATTTTATTGCCTTTTACTTGTAGATTCATATAAAATTTTATATTTTATTTATTAATTCCCATAAAAACTTTCTATGTATATAAAAGATTTTCAACGTATAAAATACTTCCATCACATTTATAAATGATTACAAATATTTTTTCATTATGTAAGTAATTACACTGTGTATTTATTATATTTATAATATAAAAAAGATAAATAAGAATCATCATAACTATGATAATTATTTTAGATTATTTATCTTTACGTCATTAACTCTTTTATCCATTAGAGATGTAAATTTTAATGAAAGTTAGCAATAAAATCACCTGAACTTTAAATTCAAACAACATATCCTTTGTTTCTATTTATAAAATCTGGAATCCACGTGAAATGAAACCAAATTAAAACCAAAAAAGTTAAAAACTATAAATTATGATCACAACAACAATTGATGATTGTCCATCGGTTTAGTTGATATGTCCATCGGTTAGAAGATATGTAGTAGCACCATTCGAATGTTCGAAAAATTCGAACAGAATCTCCCTGATAAAGATAACCTTTCCGGCCAAGAGGGCTTGGAAGGGTTGTCACATGACTCGTCGATCTAATCGAAGTAGATCGCACGGCTGCGCTTTACAGGTAATGAGTATCTACCAGAAAAAGTTCCAAAATGATCACAAGTTGTTTTCTGCATCACATGATCGAACAAGATCTGTGTTGGTGATGTGTTCTGAGGTGTTTTTTCAGATGGGGCGCATGTCGACGGACTAGGCTGGCGAATCGCGATTTTCCCAGGGCGGCCAGGGCGCTGAGTTCGAATACATCCGTCACGCCCTCTTCAACTTTGGCGGAAGTTTCTATGTAGCCAGTGGCGTTCATTTTTCTGGAAATGCTCATCGCCTACAAAAAAGGAATAATTAAGTTATAGACAGAACGGTTTAATAACATTTGAACATACATAAATTGTGATATAATACTGCAATTAAAAGATAATGTCTTATTATTTGCTAAAGAAGGATAAAAAATTAATCAATGCACAAGATTCATTAGTGAGTCAAAACGGAGCTCCAGTATATAATCAAATATTATATACCGGAGAACTTAAGACAAATATTATGTACCGGAGAGTTTTTTGAAGTCAAACTAACGATTTAAACTAACACCATTTGAACTGAGCTAAAATTTTTAAATCAACCTTATTATTTTATCAAGAATAAAACATGGGGTAGCAAATATTGGAAAGCCAATATTTGTCTTACAGCTCTCCGGTATATAGTATTTGTCTTACAGATCCCTTTTCGGACAAAATTACTCAGCACCCCTCTTTGGAGGAAGTCTACTTATTCTTTTTTAGTGAACAGATATATAAACTGTATTCCTTTAAGCATCCTTATGTGCCTACGACTTAAAATACAGTAAATAAAGATGTTGTAAGTAAGAAACCTTGAAATTATTAAAATCATTGATAGCCTAAACTACTACAATTTGTACATAGCACGTAAATAATGGGTGTTATATAAGTTGGATATCCTCATTTGGGCATTATACCTATTTATAATATAGTATATCAACAAATCATGAACTCGCTGATAATTCTCGCTTGCCAGTTAAAATCTGCCAACGGATTAGAAGGCCGATCGGTTTAACTTGTATTTTGTGTGTTACCTTGAAAAAAATGTTACGAGGCAAGTGAAACGTGTAGTGAATAATTTTTTTAAACGTTTATGAACGAATTTTTATTAAACTCCTCCAAATACATTCGAGCTACTATCTTCCACTTTGAATGAAGACAAACTCTTATCTGAAGCATAAATATGGCAATCACAAAAATTAAAAAGCAATTTTATATCGGCAAGAATTAAACAATGAAACTTTAGTACGTGAATAGGTTGATATATAGTCTACATTAACTATAAATTAATTCGCGATTTATACTAATTAATTGCTGCCATTTACCAAAAATCACTTTGCAGGTTTGAATTGTCGGCCATCAGTGCAGTAACCAATATATTTTGAAATAGCAGCAACACAGAAAACAAGACTAACAAATGATAACATACATAATAGAAACAATTAACAACCTGGGGTTTAGGGGTAGAAACCTTCCAATCGGTCATAAATAAGGAAGCAGGACATAAGGATACAGAACAAGGGGACAAGGTGTAAACATATCTATTCTGCTAAAAGCCAAGAGGGAGAGCTGAGGAGTTTGTTATTTAACAAGGAAGCAAAATCCCATTGAAAGTCAACCTGTTGCTACACCACCAGTGGTGTGCGTGGTCGAAAGTCGTTCCCGTGACGGGGCCGCTTCCTGCAGAATCAGCCACAAGCCAGCTGATCCCCCCTCGGTTGAAACAAAAATTGCGCGATTTGTGTCCTTCCGGCCCGAGTTTCCCACGAGACAGGGAATGGAAGGTATGTCGCAACAGGATGACGGTGGCGTTTAGGTCAGCAAGTTTTGGTTTTCGGGGACCCCCTGCAGACGAGACACGTTTGGCGTTTTTCACTTTTACTACAAATAGCTAACAAAAGATGGCTTTGCTCCGGTATGGCGGATGACATAAATTTCTTTGTTACATTGATAATTAATAATTATATCTGAAATTCTAATTGCATTAAAATAATCCGATCATAGAAGTTTTTTTTTCTTTTTAAGTATTGATCTATATTTCCTATTTCAGTGATTTATAAACTGTTTGATCTCCTCAATGATTTGGTTCAAATTCTGGCGGTGGCATTGATGTTTGTTAGTGGTTCGGAATCCACGTTAAAATGCATGTCCCAGTCTAATTAGCCTAAAGTGTTCAATATATATATATATATGACCGTAGAGCGACAAACAAATAAGCAAATCTCAATGATTTTTCTACAAGAAGAAATAAAAGATAATTATGATATGACATTTTCGCGTATTTGTTGTGGTGGAAAGCTATCAGTGTACATTTACCAGCTATTTTTGAATAGCAATTATGATTAAATCAGTGTATTTCCCTTCCTTTAAATGGGGTCCAAAGAAACAGGAAGCTCGACCCACCCCCACTTAGATAAGGCAAGTTTAATTTTAGTTTTAAAACGAATTAGATGAAATTAAAGGAATTGAATTAATTAAAAGAAATTGGACGAAGTACCACAAAAATATGAAAATTACTGCTGATGGTGTAAAAAAATACCAAAAAGGTGTCAACTATTTAGATACCGAGCTTATTCTTCATCCTGTCTTTGATTGCCCAGCTGTTGCAGCAGCCAAACACATTGTAAAGAAATATATAACACTAGAAATGAAATATAAAAAATATATAAATATAAAGGAAAAAAAAAATTGAAATCATTAAAAAATATTTATTTTACTAGTCCGATATTTGTTTCTCACTCTTTCACTTAGCTTTTGTAAATTGATCTTAATTTGGGTATTTCCACATCGTAATTGGTGTTGCGTCCGTTATGTTTGAACGTGTTTTATGTTGGTCAATTTCATTTCTGAGAAAAACGATTCGCAGTTGTAAGTTGAACCAAAAGCACTAACAACTTTTTGTTCCAAATTTCTCAAATTGGAAAATTTCACGAGTTCATCACTTGCATCATGTTCATTCGAGCGCATTATGAGTTTGCATAATATAATTTAATTATTCTGCGAAAGCATAACTGTAAACTCATAAATAAAACAGGCAATATCTGTCATCTATTCACAAGGATATTATTTTAAAACCCAAGTTAATTTTTTCTTATAATTTCGATAGTTAATTTTTGAATATATTGGATGCACAAATAATATATTTTTTTAATACACTGTTTTCCACTATTTTGGCCATTATAAAATAAATATATTTTGTAAAAGTGTGAAAAATCTCACTGTCCGGAAAAATTTTCAAGGTGGCCGCGGGTTGGTCATCCCTTGGAAGAGGGTTTATACTCCGAGCTGGCAATCAATATAGCCAATATTATTCGGGAGCACCACGATATTTGATTCCTTTGTACTCTTCAGGGGATACGACAACAACTACAACAAAAGGAATTAGTTCAAAAAATTACTTTTAACATTAAATGGCAATACATTGACGAGGGTAATTTGATTTCTAAAGGTTTAACTTTTAAATAAATTGAATTGAAGCACCACAAAAATATAAAAATTTCTACTGATGGCGTTAAAAAATGCCAAAACTGTGGCAACTGCCCTGATGTCGAGCTTACTCCTCATCTTGTCTTTGATTGCCCAGCTGTTGCAGCCACCATATATTGTCTGGACCATCACTCGGAAGAGGATTTATACTCCGAGCTGGCAATCAACATAGCCAATAATATTCGGGAGCACCGCGATATTTAATTTTCTTGTACTCTTCAGGAGATATGACAACAAAAACAAAAAATTATTTTTAATTTTCAATGGCAATAGAATAGTGATGATAATTTGATTTCTAAAGATTTAATTTTTAAATAATTTGAATTGAAACACCCCAAAAATATGAAAATTTCTGCTGATGGCGTTAAAAAATACTAAACATGTGGCAACTGCCCTGATGACGAACTTACTCCTCTTCATGCCTTTGTTTGCCCAGCTATTGTGAGCCGCCATATATTTTCTGGACCATCCCTCGGAATAGGATTTATACTCTGAGCTGACAATCATTTATTCGGGAGCACCACAATATTTGATTTCCTTGTACTCTAACTATGATACGACGACAACAACAAAAGGACTTAGTTCAAAAAATTATTTTTAACATTAAACGGCAATAGAATGACGATAATACTTTGGTTTATAAAGGCTTAACTTTTAAATAATTCGAATATTCAGAGAAAACCGGAAATAATAGGAACTTTTTTTCCTATAATTATAATAAAAGAAACAAAATCCGTACAATTCCGTGAAAATCCGTACTTTTTTTTACCCGGAACTGGTATGTGAATGCGTTCATTCGGTTCAAGAAACAGAACAACAAATATCAAAGGTAAAGAGAATTGAATGAATGGTTTTTTAACAGTTTATAGCGAAGTATTTAAAAAAAAAAGAAAAAGAAACGTCAATAATGTTGACGAAAAGTTTTATTTTGATGGTTTTATAACAAAAATTCGATTCGGATTTTACGAGGAAGAATTGTTTTGAAACAGTCCAAAGTACATGCAAAGAAAAACAAAGGATTGCGAAAGAAGTTCTTCTGTTGCAATAATATTTACCTTAGTTAGACGGAAATATTTGGATTGAAACAGTTCAAGTTGAAAAGTGCATACGTATGCTGTCTCTTTGGTTTTTTACACTCTATTTTATATCACACAGTAGCGTTTCTTTGACCTTTAATTTATTGATAGCGAATATAGTAATAGTTTACAAAAAGGTAGAAATCTCTTTGGTCATCAGCTAAATACTGTTAAGTAATTATAACTTTTCATATTTAACATTTTTTGTCAAGTGCGTGCTTTATAAACAGCCACAAACTTTTAAATTATTGATTTTTTTTATAATTATAATTATTATTTTTATATAATTTGTATATTTTTTTATTATTTATTATAATATTTTTGAGTTAAAAAATTATTTCACAACACATATTATTTGAAGCCTGATGGCCGAGTGACAAGCGCTTGGTGCCGCAGGTTTCGGGCTCGAGTCTCAGCAGTGCCACGGATGTTTGTAGTGGTTCGGAATCCATCTAGGAAGGATCTAATATGATTATTGGGCATAGGGCTGACAACCCAACCCCGTAACAAGAAAATATCCCCTGTTTCGGAATCTGCCAGTAGGCAGACGGCCCTGATCCAACATGGACTGTAGAGCCAGGGAGTTAATTAGTTATTATGTATTATTTAAGTAATATAAAACAAAAGATATATGCTTGTTCAAAATAATTAAAGAAATATGAAGTACTGAATTAAATCATTTGGAGTTTAAATTATTACGGTCAATATCAGTCCTAAAATATGATTTGATACATGAAACAATTCAGTAGAAAATGAATGTGTCATTTTCAACTAAAAAAGACGCAACAATTAACAAAAAAGTATATTCAATCTTACTGTGAGATGTAATTTAATTGAAGGCAGATTATTTTTAATTTACCTTTTTTAGAGAAGTAATTTCATTGCCAAAAATAATTTTGTTTAAATAGCAAATTAATTGGATTTTTTTTTTCTCTCATATAGTTTAAAATCTATATTCTGTGCTTTGTCATTTCAAATACGTCACTACGGTAACTGCGTTTTCAATTTATTTATTTATTATTATTATTATGTATTTTGGACTTCTAAGGCAGGTGTTTTAAAACGATGTGCCCTAGAAAGATTTCCAGGAGCGTCCTGCAGTATTCCGTAGAAATATGTGTCCAGATATAAAAATAAATTTAATTACTCTTCTTATTGTCAGTTTTCCCGTTCAAAGACAGTTTTCATTATAAACCTTTCTTATTGTTTTTATTATTAGTATTATTCACATAAAAAGTGCCAAATAGCGGTAATACGCCAAAGAATGTTTCCGAGAAACTAGGAGCGGTAACGATTGCACTAGATAAAACACCACTTCCATGGTTGGCTGTGAGCAGAGATTTAGAGTCTATGTGATTTTCATCGATGAAAAATTTCCATTGCAGCCTCTGAGTCTGTGAAATTGACCATCTGCATTTATTTGTCAGAAATTTGTATACAGTGCACCTACATTTATTTGTAGAATACGCCTACATAATTTTTAAACGCGCCACCCCGACTTCTAAAAATCTGAGAACCACTGCTCTAAAGACATACCCTATTTTAAGTACACAAATCTATATAGGCGGAAGAGGCTCCTAAATCATTTTTTAATGAATAATACATATTAAATTTCTGATTATATGTTTTCCAATAACAGCAAACAGAATGAAGTTTTCTTTATACTTATATATGCACAGCTCAAAGGAGAATATGGGAAAAAAACAAAACAAATATACGGCATTTAAGAACCGAAGTTTTAAGCATATTGCAGAAAAGCATCAAGATTTTATTGCATCACTGTAATGTCACCGAATTTTTTTTTTTTTTTAGCGTGATAACAAATTTATACAAAATACTATTAATATGTGCCAAGATAATAATTTCTTTCTTTTTTTTTTTTTTTATTATTGTTATTATCGAAGATATACCGCAAAATATCTAGTTATTCATGAAGCGAATGAAGAGCGATCGTATTATAATAAAAAAATTTAAAAAAAAAAAAATGAAAGAACAGTTATATAACATTAAAAAGACGTATTGATTCGTTTATAAAAGACAAATTCATAATCCTAGTCAAAAACAGTTTTGTTTTCGAAAAATTTAGAGCGTATTGAATTCAAGGTGAAAGAAAGTTATGTAAATAGATTGCGTCATGAAATATATGGCGTTTGTAGTTGACTAAAATGCAGTAGTCATTAGTAATGTTCTGCCCATTTGAGTAAGAGTCAAACTTATCATGGAAGAAGGATTTTTATTGCCTCACGGATAAAAAAAAAGAGTTCCTTTGTTAATTTCAATTTGGAATAAACATTCCAGAAGAGGCACATAAGAAATACACACTATCCTCCCTTTTCTAAGAACCAAATGAAAGGACTTTCTAGCATACAGATTTTGAACCGAGTTCTTTTAATTCAAAATCTCAATGCTGTTAAATATCAGATTGTTTAAGGCACATTACGAAGAATAAAAACAGAATAATTGAGATAAAAAGGGGGGAAACAGCATAATTAATAATATTTAAAAAAAAAAAAGTAAGTAAACAATACATATTTTATAAATAAGATACTAGAATAAAGAAAAAAATAAAACTTGTAATAATATTGCAAACACAAATCTACAATTGATGTATTTAATGTAATTAATATTTCTATGCACATACTTTATGGAGAAAAAATTAAATTTTAAATAATACTTTAATAATAAGTAATAATTAATAATAATATAATAAATAAATATTTTGAAATAAATAAATAAACATTTTGAAATAAATAAATTAATAATAATAATTTAAATAATAATAATTAATATAATAATTTTATAATAATAATTTTTAAATTTCTTTTAAAAACAGAAGATATATTCATTTTAAAATATAAGACGATTTCATTTACAGTTTACTAAGCATTCAAATTTAAAATAATAATAAACAACATTTCCGATTTAAAGTTTTTTTTTTTTTTTTTTTTTTTAAATCATTTTCAAAAAAAAAAATGTAAAAGAAAAATTACTTTTTATTTCTTTACAAAAACAGTAATTGTAGAACGATTTTTTAAATTTAATGATCAACAATTCTCTTAACATTCTTTCTTCAGATTATTCTTTTCTGCACCATTGAAACAATATAATTTTATTGACTGCTAAAAAATAAATAATAAGCTGCCACGAAAAATTCTAGAATTCACATAGAATTAAATTCAACCTTCGTTTAAACATTTTTTAATCGTTTGGCAATTTACAGCAATTTGAAGCATATTTCTATGCACATAGCTTTTAGGATAATTCTTAAATTTCTTTAAAAGCCGACGATATATTAATTTTAGAATATAAGACGATTTTATTTACAGTTTACTACACATTCAAATTTAAAATAATAATAATAAACAACATTTCTGATTTAGGGTTGTTTCTTATTTTTAAATCGTTTTCAAAAATTTAAAAGAAAATTCACTTTTTATTTCCTTAAACAGCAATTTTGAAACGATTTTTTAAATTTAATAACAAACAATTATCTTAACATTCTTTCTTCAGATTATTCTTTTCTGCACCACTGAAACAATATAATTTTATTGACTACAAAAAAGTAAATAATAGGCTGCCAAGAAAAATTCTGTTCGTAGAATTAAATTCAACCTTCGTTTAGACATTTGCTAATCGTTTGGTACAATTCACAATCATTTCAACATTATTAGTCACCGAGCTGTTAGAAGTAGAAGGTCAAAATCTGAGTAGTGCAATAATAAAATTCAATTTTTTGAAAAACCAGAGCTTAAAAGAATGTTTGCATTAACTTAAACCGCCCAGATGCTCTGTGAACCGTTTAACAAACTGATTTAGAAAATGATAAGAAAATAACAGAAGCGAAACAAAACACAGAACTGGTTAAAATGACCATTTTTAGTGAGGCCTTACCTGTTCATATGTAACAGGGTGTTTAACTTCATCTCGAGTGTCGCTTTGGCAGCCACATAGGATGATAGGCGCTTCGCTGTGTGCCCTGATTTCTTGATACCACTGATGAAAATACAAAGAAAATAAATTTTAAAATTTAATAATAATAATTACAATAAAATATTAATTAATTTTTTATTATTATTTTAAATGTATTATAAATCCATTCACTCATACGATAAGATATTTTATCATTTTTTTTAGATCAACAAAAAAGCAAAAATAAGAATATGTGGATTTTGTGTCATATTGAGTAATAATAGTAATTACAATAAAATATTATATATATATTTTTTTTTATTATTTTAAATGTATTATAAATCCATTCACTCATACGATAAGATATTTTAAATAATAATAGTTTTTTTTAGACCAACAAAAAAGCAAAAATAAGAATATGTGGATTTTGTGTCATATTGAGTAATAATAGTAATTACAATAAAATATTATATATTTTTTTTTATTATTTTAAATGTATTATAAATCCATTCACTCATACGATAAGATATTTTAAATAATAATAGTTTTTTTTAGATCAACAAAAAAGCAAAAATAAGAATATGTGGATTTTGTGTCATATTGAGTGCATCGTTATAAATATTAAAACAAACGTAAACGTGGGGGTAAACAAACGTATATAGTGGAGTCCCTGTTATTCGAGAATATGCACTAAACTTACCTTGAATAAGCAAAAAACTCGGATAAACCAGATTTACATAAATAGCCACTAAATAAGGCAACGAAATATAAATTTACACACAATGAATTATAATTGTTATGGTATTTATAATCCTTAAGTGGAATACTTCCAATGCATTCAAAAAATGGGGGATTAAATTGTTTATCTGAAGAAATCCTTGGTATTTTGTTGTTGTTATTCTTATTTGTGGCATAATAATAAAACGTTTTCTTACTCCTATGTCATCAGAATTGTAAGTACACCATCTTGCGACTCGCTATTTAAAAGTGTTGCAAATCCATTCATTCATACAGTAAGATATTTTAGTTTATCATTTTTTTTAAAGTTAACAAAAAAACAAAAATGAGAAAATTATGTGGATTTTGTGTCATATTGAGTGTATCGTTATAAATGGGGGAGGTAAACAATTATATAGACAGTGGAATCCTTATTATTCTAGAATATTGGCTAAATTTAATACGAATAAGCAAAAAACTCGAATAAACCAGATTTACATAAATAGCTACTAAACATGGCAATGAAACATAAATTTACACACAGTAAGTTATAATTGTTATGGTATTTATAATCCTTAAGTGGAATAGTTCCAATGCTTTCAAAAAATGGGGGATTAAATTGTTTATCTGAAGAAATCCTTGATCTTTTGTTGTTGTTGCTCTGGTTTGTGGGATAATAACGGTTTTCTTTATGTCATGTCATCAGAATTGCAAATATAGCAGCTTCTTGAAGAAAATCAAGGTATTCAATAATTTTTTCATTCGAACTTAGAACTTCGGAATGTGTCATTTTCTTCTAATTTACGTTGTTTTCATCATCACTGCTTTAGTGTTTAATTTTTCAATCATGCATGTAATCATGTTATCTATAATTTGATTGCCTGACATGGTCTCGAATAAGTGAGTTCCCTTTTAGTAAAAGAATGAACTCTCATATATATATATATATAATGGGCATTTAATAGATAATTTAGGAAAGACAACTTCAGATCTAAAATGATATATGTTATTTGTAAATTATAAATACGTTCAAAACTTAATTCTGTAGCTGGAGGTAAGAAGATATTTCTCCTCAGACACTCCATAATTGACATCACCATGCATTTGGATAAAAAATTACTTTTTATACATCCACTGTTTTTCCATCCCCTTTTTTAAAAAAAATATCTCCAATTTAGGTCATCATGTAAACAATTATACAAGACAGTAAGTAGGTTACAACATATTAGTGCATCATTAATTCTGATATATGTTTACTTTAGTTGTAAAAAGATTCACGCAATATCAAACTAATTTAATTAACTCAAATGTTAAAAAAAAAATGAGATGTATAATTATCTCTATTTCCTTATTTTCTTATAATAATCCTCTGATTCATACCGAAAAAAGTTCTTTTTTTAGTTAGGTTACTTCAAACGATTTTTTAAAAAAATTCATTTGATCTAAAAAAAGAATCCTTACACGCAATTATATAAAAATTTGTAAAGAAAAATTAAGATATGATTTTTTTTTTTTAATATTTTAAAATAAGGACAGTTATAAATATTGACTAAAGAGAGCAAACGATAAAAGAAATATTGAATAAAGGGAGCAAACGATAAAAGATAATAATATTCGAATTATCAGTTATTTTTATTTCGTAACTGTCAAAACCTAGCAAACGGAAAACTAGTTCACTATTGTTTAGTCTTTTAAATGAATGATACTTAAAAAGAAAAAAAAAATTGGCAGGAAGTCGCTTAAAAAAAAGGGTATCGAATAGACTTATTTTTTATTAAAATATATTCTGTTCTATAAAAAGACGCTGTCATTCGAACTGCGCTTAGAACAATACTTGACGATAAGAGAGTTTCAAATGACATCAAATTTGTTATGTTACGGAAATATAATATGTTAACACAGATACTTAATAAATAATGATATGAAAAATAGATATGTTTTATTTTTAATTTTTTTTATATAGAAATAAGATCTTGTTTGTTAAATATACAAACAACATTTTTTTTACTACAGAAGATAAAATATTTTGCATCCACAAAAGACTATCGTTGTAATTTTTTACTTTTTTTTAGCAGTTATTTTATCGTAAAAATTATTTTTTTTATTAATTTGTTATTACACAAAATAAAGAAAAACAAAATTAGTTAAAATCGATATAGTATTAAATGTTATATACATTTAGACTTCCTAAAATTTATTTCGAGTCCTATTTGATAGAAAATAATAATAAATAAAAAAAAATAATAATAATCCAACTATATTTGAATGTTTAAGCATCACAAAATAATAAAACAAAATTATATATATACTAGCAGAACCCGGCATGTTGTAAAAAAAAAAAAAAATACATTGTAGAAAATTACATATCGCAAATATATTTTCCTTGTTCCAATATATGTGCATACAAATTTTCATGGATATCGTCTGAACGTATATAAAACGAAAAGCTGCAGCACCACCTGGTGGTAAGTAACAATAAAGTGAATTGTATAAAAACATTCTCCATATTTTGTCAAACACACACAAAATTTTTTATCAAAATCGGTCAAGCCGTTTATTAGGAGTTCAATGACAAACTATAAGAATATATATGTGTGTGTGTGTATACGTGTATATATATATATATATATATATATATATATATATATATATATATAAGATACATTATTATTAATGTTGTTGCTTACATTTAACAGCCATTATCCTAATTTAAATATAATCAATGTTGCTGTTTACTAATGTCGAGTAGTATTAAGGTCGAGAGATCTGTAGCAGATTCAGTGTTACTCAGGGTAAATCATGAAATGTGGGGTTGCTACATTAGATCCACAATTCAGAATGAAAACTCTTAAAATAATATTGGGGATAGGGGTCGTATCTTCCTCCTCAAGTTCAATGAAAGAACTTTTAGCCCTACGAATTAATCGTGCCCGTAAACTGCAAAAACACCGAAGTTATCAGTTAGGCTTCGTTTGTCGTGTTTCAAATTAAGCTCTCTTAGCTCAGAAGCCTAACATCCAACGCGCTAATTATCAGACAGCCCAATGTTTGCTTTTGTTTTAGCGATCATTTCGTCAGTTACAGTAGATCTATTAACAAGTTAGTACATCCGTATTGATTAATTGATTTTAACCAACATTTTTTCTCCACTGCCTTTTTAATTAACAGTTAAATGCTCGTTAAAGCTAATCGGTTTGCATACACTAAAAGGTCACTTTTGTTTATAGATTTTCTGAATTTTTTGGATTTCTAATTTCTTTTTTCAATTCCTACTAATAGTTCACATTCTCTTGTTCAAATTTTCAATCGTTAATAAAATACTTTTTATTCCTCCACTGAAGCTAAAATACATTTTTTGTTGAAAATACAGTTTTCTCAAATATTAATTCATTCATTAAATTTAATTAATTAATTTTAGTTTTAAGTTGCATGTATCTACCAATAGATGGCGCCAGATGTAAGAGTAAAACTTCATCAACTTTATTTATAAAGGACTTTCTGGAATATAGTGAAAAAAGTAGGAATTGACTTAAATTTTTTTTTTTATATTACTTGTTAGTAAGTATTTGACAAATGAGTATTATTTCAATTCCTTCTATTAGTTCACACTCTCCCTATATATATCTTGTTCAAATTTTCAATCGTTAATAAAATGCTTTTTATTCATCCACTCAAGCTCAAATACATTTTTTGAAACTTGTAGTGGATGACACTTGATGTTAATACATTTTCTCAAATATTAATTCATTAATTAAATTTAATTAATTAATTTTATTTTTTTTAGATTTAAGTTGTATGTATCTACCAATAGATGGCACCAGATATTAGAGGAAAATTTCAACTTTATTTATAATGGTCTTTCTGCAATATAGTGAAAAAAAAGTAGAAATTGACTTTAAAAATTTTTTTTTTATATTACTTGTTAGTAAGTATTTGACAAATGAATGTTATTTGTATGAATGACAGTAGAAATAGTATCGTTAACTTACCTTTTTTATGGTACTGAGGAGAGACATTTGTGACGAAAGATCAAAACAGACAATGAAAGCTCGCGAATCTTTATAACATAATGGTCTGACTGTGTCATATGCTACAGCACCTGTAAATGAAAATAAAAAGGAAATTATTAACTGAAAAATGTTATTATCCTATATATATATTATTGATATCGCAGTAATTTGTCATAAAAGAAGTTTTTAGATAAAAGCAATATAAAAAATTGTATTATAATTTTATACAATACTTACTAATTTCAGTAAGTTTAATATTTACATATTTACTTTTCACAAGCGTTTTATATACATAAAAATTACTTATAAATAATACACATTAAACATTCAATCATGACTAGATACCACAAATAAGTAAAAGAATGATATCAGAGTCGCAGACATCTTTATCATTTGAAGAAATGGGAACAAAGTGTTATACGTTCCCAGTGTAGGGCCTCTGTAAACCTAAATGAGGCCCACCCCGTTTAAGTTATAGGCTTCTTTCATTGTTTGCAAGAAGTATAAAAAAATGGTTGAACCTTTACAGGAGGGACAAGACCTTTCGCGTTGTATTTCTTGAGCTTGCATTTACAAAAACTCAGATAGTTTTACAAAAAGGGGTCAATATTCTTTGACTTTCAGATTATAATAACTATTATATGTTTACTAAAACATTGCTATTAATATAAATAATCTATGCTTTTATAAAGACTAAATTGTTTTTAAATGTAGCTAATAATTATTATGTATAGCAGATCATCTAAAAACTTCTTGTAATCTTTTTTTTAAATGACTAATTTTTAAAAATTCAATTAATAAAAATGTTTTTGAACAGTAAATAATTATGAAAAAATGGTATATAATACGCGACTTCATTAAATATAATAATGCATTTTACATTGCTAATTTATTTTGAAAAAAAAAAAAAAAAAAAAAAAGAAATGAAAATAGTAAAACATTTGTAACTGAAGTTGAAAGATTGTAACTTCTTTTCAATAGCATTTATAGATAATTTCGTAAAAAAACTGATTTTACTTTTCAGTGCAAATGACAATTTTTTTGAAGTTAAAAAATTTAAGAATCGTTTGACGTTTTTTTATTAATTGGCATTAAATTATTTTAATAGAGAGTTTTTGCATACCGTACGTTAGTTACCGTAGGACGTCCGTTAGCTTTTTCTCCTAGCGCGCATGCTCATAGGAAATTATGTTTCCTATGAGCATGCGCGCTAGGGAGAAAAAGCTAACCGACGTCCTACGGTAACTAACGTACGGTATGCAAAAACTCTCTATTATCATTACTAATTTTAAAATTGTAGCCGTTTCAAAATTTCCAAATTTCGTTCTATATAACTCAGTAACTAAATACTCTGCACAGTGATAATAGATAATAGAATAAAGATTTCTACAACATAAACGTTTTTTTTTTTTTTTTTTTAAATTTATTTAACTGTATGCAAATACCAGACAGTTGCAAGTAATCAATTATTACTTTTTTTGCCGATTGTGTAATATCAGCTGTGTATGAAAACGATAAAAAAAAAAAATAAAAAAAAACCTAAAGATGAATTTTTTTTTTTAATAAATTAAAAAATGAGAATGACATCAATAGATACAAATTGAATATGATGGAAATTAAATTCATTGTTTGCAGAACATAATATAATATTGGCACTAAAGTATTGTAATATCATTCCTAATTTTAAAATTCTAACCGTTTCAAAATTTCTATATAGCTCAGTAACTAAATACCCTGCATAGCGATAATAGAATAAAGAATTCTACATCAAAAACGGCTTTTTTTTAATTTATTTAAATATATACAAATACCAGACAGTTGCAACTAATCAATTATTTTTTTTTTTTTTTACCGATTGTATAATATCAGCTGTGTATCAAAATGATAAAAAGAGGCATAAAGATAATGGAATGATTTTTTTAAAATTAAAAATAGGAATGAGATCAATAAATACTAAGTTGAATATGATGGATATTAAATTCATTGCTTGCAAATATAATATAATATTAGCCCTAAAGTATTGTAATTCATTGTTTGCAGATATGATATTCTAATTCAGTAGAAATATGAAATGTTTTTGATATGTTTATTCGATAAAAAGTGAAAACTGAAATCAACAACAACAACAACAAAAAAAAAAAGAAACTTGCAAATTTTATATATGTAACCGTGTTTCCTCCTACTTACTGGCAAGAGCGGCCCCTGTGGCGTTCAGGAGAAATGATCAGTTAGCTACAGACTCTCACCAGAAGAGAGAGTATATTTCGCGCACCTTGCGCGTATCCGAGTATCAGGTTTTCGGCTTAGAAGTGGAGTCCTTCCACGAATCTATAATTATCTGTCGTTAAATGTGTTAAATATTGCATGTCTTTAATTGAATGTTTGTGGTGTTTGTGCGTGTGTAAATAAAGCTGTGAGTTCTTAAACAAGTTCCGTTAAACCCAATTACACCCAGTTGGAATCTGGTTGCCCAACCTGCACACTATACAATCAAAATATTCGATTCTTAATATGACCGCCATGTTTAGTGTTAATTTTAAAGCTTGATGCGTTTTACTTTAGTTGACATTGAACTGCATTTAATATAATTAGTTTAAAGCATGGAAAATCCCTTCATAAAGAAACCATCGATTCACGTTCCCCCTTTTTTAAACTAATAATCATCGTGGTTTTTTTTTTTTTTTTTTTTTTTTTTTTTTTTATTATTATTATATATAAAGAAGTTTTTAAAATGAAAAGTTACGATTTTGGAGTGACCTTGCAATTCCAAAAAGGATCTGGAATTTGTCTGAAATTTAATGTGAAAGAGTAATCCAAAAATAAATCTCAGTCGATTAAACATCTATGCAAGAAATTGCTTTCCCAGAAACAGATACAAACGTCTCTCAAACTGCGGCGTGGTCAAAGGATGTTGCCCCACTCAGTCATACTTAGAAACCAGAGATGAGCTGCAACACCTAGCCAGTGATGAGAAAAACGGCCTTTACTCAGCAACACTATTAATACCGTGCAACAGACGATGGTATCGAACTTTGCTATCTCAAGTGGATGAATGTGTTAGATAAAAACTTCAGAGCCTAACCTCTCAAGAACCGTGCACTATGAAAGCCTTGTAATAGAATAGCGCTGGCTTGAAACGTATGAGTAAAAATAGATAAAAAAATAAATAAAAGAATGTAGCAATGTTGATTTTATTATCAAATTCTTTTCCGTTGAAATCATCATCTTTAAAAAATCTTTATACATAAAGAATTTTTGCAATACAAAAGTATGGTAGTTAATGCCTCGCGAAGGCAATATGTAAAGTTAAATAGAACTTGAATAAACCATAAAGATTCCAATCTAGATTTTTATCGTTTGTTTAATCTCAGTTTAAAAAAAAATATATATAAAAAAAAACATTTTTATTCCGCGCATTATAACCGTAGTTTTGTATCCAACAAATTTTATTTATAATTTGCTCACCAGATAACATTTATAAAAACAAAGAAATGTAAAATTAATTAATTAAATTGCAATTTAATTAGCATTACCAAATATAAAATTTCTGATTGTGTTTTTTATAAATTAATTCTTGCTAGTAAATAAGTAACAAATATAACAGATTTAAATAAAAGTTTTCGTTTGGCTCCTAACAATTTCATTATTATTAAATTTTTTAACAATTTTCAAGACCAGAATTGAGAATTCCTTAACTTCAACTGTCAGTGTCACTGTAAAGACATTTAGAATATTCCTGAATTAATTTGAAAACTTTTTGTTTGATTGTTTGTTTGCTAGCGAATATTTAAGACATCATCATGTCATAAAAAATAAAATAAAAAGTAATTTTCTTTCGATATTACCCGTAATTATGCAAACGATAATTTAATTTCAATTAACTATACTTGATTGAAATTAAATGAAATGATTATTTATAGTTTAAATTGCTTACTGAACAAAAAAAATTTTGTTTATTCAAAATAAGCTAATTAAATTTTGTCCTCGAGCAAAACATTAAAATATTGCCAATTTCTTTTTTATTTTAGTGATAAATTTACTAAAATTTCTAGAATAGCATGAAAATTTGTGAATCTTTGGTGAACATTTTTATGCATAATTTGTACAACAAAGATCAATTTAATTTATTCTTTCATTCTAAGCAGCAGCTCAATGCATTTGGCAACATTATTTTTGCAGTTCCCGTGTATATTATGAGGTGTATTGCTAAAATAGTATATATAACTGATTCATGTAATTGCTTTTATTAATTGAACAAATTTCGATGATATAGCAGTCAATTTGATTTCTGAACTATTCGAAATCAGTGAAACTGAATCGAAAGTTCTGTGTTTATGACGTAGATGGACGCGATAAATCTATAGGTATAAAGTCCTTCCTCTGGCCTAGATGATCAGGAGAATGTAAACCTCTTAAATGTCGCCCTCAAGAATATTTCTTCAAAAATTGCAGTTGCAAAATGTAGATGTAGGTTGGCATCATTTCGCAGTTGGTACTATTTGAAGGACAAATGATCAAAAATCATCATCGGCCATTCGAAAACAACAACTAAATTATTATTATTATTATTATTATTGAGAAGGATTGCAATATTTACTTGGTTTGTCGCTCTACGGTCATTTTTTACACACTTTAGGCTAATTAGATCGGGACCTACAGTTTAACGTGGATTCCGAAACTGAAGCTTGTGGTACCAAAGGCCAGAGAGCTAGCCAATTGGTCAACAGGCTAAAATTGGTTTGGAAGACTATATACGAAAAAATATGTTGAAATATTAAATTAAAAACATTATCATTATTATTTTTGAGAAGGATTGCAATATTTAATTTAATTGGTTTGTAAGACTATATACGAAGAAATAAATCTAGCATTAAATACAAAATTTATTATTATTATGAGAAGGATCTCAATATTTAATTGGTCTGAAAGACTACATGCGACGAAATAAGCTCTAACACTACATGCAAAATTTATTATTATTATTATGAGAAGGACTGCATTATTTAATTGATCTGGATTGGTTTGTCTCTCTACGGTCATTTTTTGCACTAGATACCTTTTGGAAGATTATATACGAAGAAATACGCTGTAACATTATATTAAAAACTTATTATTATTATTATTATTATTGAGAAGGATTGCAATATTTAATTGGTCTGGAAGACTATATCCCAAGAAATGCGCTGCAACATTAAATTCAAAACTTTCCAGTCTGATAAAGAGGAGTACGCATTTACTGTTACTTTGAGTCCTGGTTAAACTTTCCTCATATAGACCATGGATGAATCACAAGTTAAAATATAAGTGAAACAAAATAAATACGATGTAACATTGACTCCCTGACCCCCTAAACCAGCCCCAGACATAACATCGTATATTTTTCATCATAGCCCCGAGAGTAAATCGAAACCCGTAAAGGGGTGCGAGATATTCTGAGGAGCAACGAAACAGGGTCACGAGCCCGGGGTGTGACAGATCCCCATCACTATTTCGAAGCCTACATTGTATCTCTCAAAATAGATCAAGTTTTGAATTTTCTTGTTGAACCATCCGTGTAGTTAGTATCTCCGCAAGTGCCATCTGTCTCGGTAGTGTCTCACGGTGCAAAATGGGTGGTGCTAGGGAAAGTATATACACAGTACCATGTTAAAAATAAAAGCGAAATAATAGGGAAAGTGATCTGTGACAAGCACGCATGGAGTCCTGGCAATTTACTTACTCAATTGTGACAGGAACTCGCCAGATTTAGACGTCTAGGTAAAAGGACCCTGCTTTTTTTTTTTTTTTAACTAACTTTTTGAGAATCGTCAGCACAAAAAACTGAAATTGATAATTATAATTCAAAAATTTCAATTACAGCAATTCTGTCGTTACACAGCGCATTCGGATATTTTGCCGACGTTTTTATATAAAAATTTGTACTTTTAATGTTAACATCAGTAGAAATTAATATACAGCAAGCAAGATTAAATTTGTATTTGTAAAATAAAAAATATATAGAAATCCTAAATTTTATTTATAATATACAATTAGCGTTGGTAAAAAATGGTATTAATAATAGAATCTAGATTAAGTTTCTGATCATAAAGCATATTCAATATATAAATTTTCCCTTCACGTCATATATAACGACGAATTATATATTATTATACACTTTCCAGTCACATTAATGTGATCGCCTATCAAAAGCCAGAATATGCACTCTTGTATATTCTGGCTTTAAGTGGAGTTTAGAATGGGGTATTAAGTGGTATTCTTTATATACACTCCACTGCAATGGGCTGCCACCTGCCTTTTGTGATTGGTTATTTCACGTTGACGTCGAAAGTAGGTGGTGGTCACATTAATGTGACTGGACTGTGTATATTACTACATTAAATAAATTTAATTAATAAAGAAAAACATTTTTTTTTTTTACTCCATAGGTCTCGCATTAAACAATAACAATAAAAAACAATAACAGTAGAGTTCTTACAAAAATTCAACAATCTTTTATAGGAATCGAATAGATGGTTGTAGTGATGGTAAATGCAGTGATTTCTAAATAATAAAGCTTGGACGTTTTATTAAATTGTCAATAAACGTTAGATATGATAGGACAGACTAGTTTTATTTTATTTTATATGTTATTATTATTATAATCATCATTGCAGGTTTGATTTGTCGCGGTCATTTTTTTGCACACTTTGGACTAATTAGACCGGGGTTAATTAGTCCAAAGTTTACAATCAATTTTACTTTCGGAATCCACGTTAACCTACAGTTTAACGTGGATTCCGAACCACTGACAAACGTCCATGCCACCGCCATGATTCGAACCTGAAGCCTATGGTACCAACGGCCAAAGCGCTAATCAATTGTCCATCACACTGCTTATTATCGAAGAACAATGATGTATGCACACAGCAGCCCACTGATAAGTGGTGAGTGAGAAAACCCTTGTAAACTCCTAGCATGCAGCCTGACTATCGATGTGAGACATTTTACACACATGATTACAATTGTTATCGAATCTACTCATTTCTGAAAACAAAGACTAAAACGTAATGCCTACAGTGTTTGCGTACATCATGATTGGCTACTAATCGGGCAAATTAGGTAATTGTAGAATGAGAACTATGTGAATAATCCTTTTCATTAAAAATAAATTTAATCAATCAGAAAATGTAATAACAAATTAATTAATTAATTTTTTTGAAAAAATGGCCTTTTTATAATATTTAACGTAAAAAAGTCACGCAATCATTACGGTAATTGATTAGTCTTTTATGTTGTAAAACAATGTAACATAAAAAAAATAACATTTGGATTTCTTTTTAGACTAATTATTTACGAATGTTTTATGTAAACAAGTTACAGCATTCTTAATAAATAAGAAGAGATAACAATGAAGGTTAAAATAAACATCAATTCGCAGATTTTAAATTAGAATAGTGAATCCTTTGCAGCCAAAGAATGTTGTTTGCATTCTGTTTCTATTGAAATCAAACTGCTAAGAATGCAAAACATTGAATTAAAAAAAAAAAAAAATACCACACACAGAAGGAAAAGAAAATTACGATCATCAGACATAAAACGTAGAGGCACATGATTAAATTTTGAGAGATGTAGACGGAGATAAATGCGATAAACATATCAGTTTAATATGCATCTCTCAATAAAGTCAATGTTTGTTATTGGATATGTAACAAGAAATATTTATGAATTAAAATAATGTAGAACACATACCACACAAGCAGAAAATGGCACACAATAACTTGACTGTTTTAAGTAAACATCGAACTGGATTCCAAAATTAAACATATTTTTTTTTAATAAAAGAATTCTCTTATTCATACACTAATGAATTTAAAGGCTCGAATTGTTTTCAATTATAATTAATTACTCTTTCTTAAACATTTCATTTAATTAGACTGTCAGTACAGCACTTTTTTTTTCATTCCATAACGCTTAATTAAAATGCCAAGAAAGAAAAACATTCTATCTAATTTATATTGCCAACATTAGTTAACAAAATTTATTTAACTAAAATTATTTATCGTTCGATATTTAATATCGTTTGTAGATAAAAGCTATTTATCTACAAATGATAATGTAGCGCTTTTATTTTTAATAAATTAAATTTATTAAATTATTCATGAAAGATATGAACATAATATAACTAGCATTCTTATTTAAAAAAAAATAAATATTTGTATAAATTTATAAAAAAAAAAAAACTTCGAAAAAAATTTCTTATCGCTTTAAAGTGTTTTGTTTATGAATTTTTAATACGCTTTTATTAGCTTCACCTGTATGTTTGTATGTTTGTATGTAACTGACTTTTTCCCCTGGAGATCTGTTTCTCCTCATATACACTATTTAAGCTGCAAAGAAACATTTACAGGCATCTTTCAGAAAGAAAACAGTTGTTTCACCTGAATGTTTGTTTGTCTGTTAAACTAAAAAGTAAAAAATAAATTAATAGTTTAAAAACTAAAAAACACGCCTTTAGAGTTTAAAAACTAAAAATCACGCTTTTAGAGTTAATCAAACTAAAAAGTAAAAAATAAATTAATAGTTTAAAAACTAAAAACACGCCTTTAGAGTTTAAAAACTAAAAATCACGCTTTTAGAGTTAATCAAACTAAAAAGTAAAAAATTAATTAATAGTTTAAAAACTAAAAACACGCTTTTAGAGTTAATCAAACTAAAAAGTAAAAATAAATTAATAGTTTAAAAACTAAAAACACGCCTTTAGAGTTTAAAAAACTAAAAATCACGCTTTTAGAGTTAATTTAAAAAATAAAAATAGTTTAAAAATAAAAACACGCTTTTAGAGTTTAAAAAAACTAAAAAAATCACGCTTTTAGAGTTAATCAAACTAAAAAGTAAAAATAAATTAATAGTTTAAAAAAACTAAAAACACGCCTTTTAGAGTTAATCAAACTAAAAGTAAAAATAAAAAAGTTTAAAAAAAAACACGCCTTTAGAGTTTAAAAACTAAAAATCACGCTTTTAGAGTTAATCAAACTAAAAAGTAAAAATAAATTAATAGTTTAAAAACTAAAAAACACGCCTTTAGAGTTTAAAAAACTAAAAAAAACACGCTTTTAGAGTTAATCAAACTAAAAAGTAAAAAATTAATTAATAGTTTAAAAAAACTAAAAAAACACGCTTTTAGAGTTAATCAAACTAAAAAGTAAAAAATAAATTAATAATTAAAAAACTAAAAACACGCTTTTAGAGTTAATCAAATTAAAAAGTAAAAAATAATTATTAACATAAGAATAAAATGACTGACGAGAAAATGAATGTCACTGTTCTAAAAGCGTGGGGTGTTTTGTATGACATTTTAAAACAAACTCTGCATTTCGAAATGAAACTAGTGAAAAATTATAACGATTGATATCGAGCACCCCACGCTTTTAGAACAGTGACATTCATTTTCTCGTCAGTCATTTTATTCTTATGTTAACAATTATTTTTTACTTTTTAATTTCATTAACTCTAAAAGCGTGTTTTTTAGTTTTTTTAAACTATTAATTTATTAATTAAATGATTTTTCAAATTTACATTACATTTTCATTCTTTGATAAAGAGATGGAATTATTAATAAGAATTAATATATATATTTTTCAGTTTCAAATTTAAATAAAATGGAATAAAAAAATTTAAACATTGAAATTTTAAAAATAATTATTGAATCTGAAAGTTCGAATTGCTTCCATTTACAATTAAATATCCTTTTTTAAACATTTCATTTAATTAAACTGTCAGTAACATTTTTTTTTTTTTAATTCCATAACGCTTAATTAAAATGCCAAGAAAAGCATTCCATCTAATTTTAATTGCCAACGTTAGTTAACAAAATTTATTTAACTAAAATTATTTATCGTTCGATATTTAATGTAGTTTGTAAAAAAATACCTTCTTTGCTTTTGCTTAAGAATTTTTTTAACTAAATGATTTTTTAGATTTACTAAATAAAAAGAAGGTATTATTAATACGAATTATTATACATATTTTTCAGTTTCGAATTTAAACAAAATGGAATAAAAAAAGTTTAAACACTAAAATTTTAAAAATAATTAAGAACCAAAAGAAGAAGAAAAAATTAATAATTGGAGCCAACGACATAAAAGTAGCACTTTCATCATCTGTATGCAAATAAAACAATTTGGTCATCTCATAAAAAAAAAAGGGCAAACATGAAAAGAATGTATAAGTAGGAAAACGAGGGTGAGAAAGTAAAAATGAAAGGGCAATAACCCTAATTCTCAAAACTTGAACATACAAATGATATCGATAATTAAGAAAACTGAATATCACTTTCAAGTGAAATAGAATTGATTACTAATGTTGAGTAACTAGTTCTGAAGAATTTCAAACTATTATTTCATGCTTTATGTAATAGTATTTTATGGAACATAAATTAAAAGACTTTTGACACTTAATTAAAGAAATTAAAATGATTATCTCGATATAATGGCAAAACAACTAATAATAAATAAACTGTAAATACACATCATAATAAAAATGATCAGATCATTTATTATGCTCAGTTTTCTACGAAATCAAATGCATACAAAAACAATTCAGACCAACTAATTATGAAGTTAATTGATAAGAATTACTACCTCTTATATAATTTAATACTTTTAATTTAACACACTTTTAATACAATCTTTATTTATTTATTTAGTTTTTTTTTTCTAAAATTATTTATCGTTTGATAAATTAATCGTTTTTATTAAATTATTTTCGTTTGATAAATTAAACTTATTAAATTATTAATATTAATAATTAATATTATTTATTAAATTATTCATAGCAACCTTTTAAAAGTGAGTTAGAAAATGTTATTAGTGTTATTTAAAAGCTTTTTTGTTTATTATTTGTTTTTAAGCAGGTTTTTAAATTGTGATTAAATTCATTTAAAACTTCTTTAAATTTATTGTTTTTTAATAATATTTTTAATACTAGAATGATAAAATAAACATATTTAAAAAAAAAGAAGAAACATGCAATGCACAAGCAAGAAATGAATCTCAGATCAAATGACGAAACATAGTAAAATAAACTGTATAAATTTAACTAGAGAAGATCTAATGTAATATTAAACCTAAAAATATAAACATAATTAAATAATTCTGCATTTTATTATTTCGACAGCATTAAGTTTTTAATAAGGATAATAAGGATTTAATAATAATAATAAAAAACTATATATTTCTAAATATTAAATCTTAGAAATTTTTTTTATTCATTCGTCTTTTCATAATAAAATCCTAAAAAATTAAAAATATTTGGCACAAAAGACTAGAAGAAAATTTTTTTAATGGAAGACATATCATTCAAATATATGTCTTATGAATATTCCACTATATATACATATTCTTATTCTTAATTAAATGTATTATTTTTTAATAATAGTATGTAATATTAAACCTAAGAACATAAATATAAATATATAATTCTGCATTTTATTATTTAGACGGCGTTAAGTTTTTAATAAGGAAGAAAGAATAAAAAATACTATAGTATTTTTATACTATATTTTATACTACATTTCTAAATATTAAATCTTTGAAATTTTTTTTATTCATTCGTCTTTTATGTATAGTTCTATCTATAGCCATGTATGTATAGTTCTATAGAAATAAAATCGATAATAAACAACATAACATTATAAACAAAGGCGATCATTTTACATAAGAAAATCAAAACAAAACTGGGCATGCCCTGCCAAGAATCTAACAGTCTGGGAATTCCTTGTTGTCAACAAAGGGGTAGAAGATGCAAAACTATTCTGAGACCCCCCCCATGGTGTACCTCGGGGTCAGGGACCGTGCCAAAGAGTACCGCATGACTCACTTTCCATCAACTACTGGTTTTTAGAGCGGGAAGCTCCCTCATTCTTTTTGCACCAGTCTCTTAGATCATGCAACTTGTTGTTGTCGATTTACCATTGCACATAACTTTCCATTCGCAAGAAGATTTGCGACAAATAAGCAAAGCAGGAGGTCATGTTATTCTGTTTTATAAGGAATGCCGGGTTTTCGGAAGTTTTTATCGCCACTTCTGACACCCAGATCCCCCCAAAAAGGGGGTTGGAGGATGCCCGTGAGAATGAACACCCTCACCCCCAGGCATTCTTGACATTCTCCTCATGTCTGCGGTTGAATCTGACAGGCATAAATAAGCTGCAATCAGGGTTGCCAGACAAAAATTGGGAAAAATCCTTTCGTTTACGATTGGGCCATTTGGTATAATTTACCAGTAGATTTAAAATGACATTCTAAAAAGGAATTCAGCAAACTAGATCAATGGAATTAACATTTACTATTGTAATTTTTTTTATAGAATACTACTTAATTCACTAATATTTACTTTTAAAACTGCAAAAAATTGGGAAGAATTCTTTCGTTTACGATTGGGCCATTTGGTAAAATTTTCAGTAGGTTTAAAATGACATTTTAAGAAGTAATTCAGCAAATTAAATCAATGGAATTAAAATTTATTACTGCAATTTTTGATAAAATATTACTTAATTCAGTAATGTTTACTTTTAAAAATACATTCAAAATCTTTACTTGAAAGTCACACGTGTTGCTAACACATACATCAAATCATTGTATATTATAATCGTTTTTTAAATGCTATAGTCATTTTAAACGACAAATGTTATTACTTCAAGAAATTCGAAACTGTGTGGCCATAAAGATAAAAGATTTTTGTATAAAAAGTGTAATATTTAAAATTTACGTCTTCCTTTTAACCTTGAATGGAACAACATAGAAGCAGAATCTAAAATTTCATCTATATTCACAACTGTTCTAGATTCAGGGTTACAACTGCAACTGTGCAAATACAAGTGCAAACGATTTCCTCCTGTGTACTTATTACAAGCGCCGCTCAGACCCAACTGTCGTTATTTGTCTCTGGAATTAATTGCCTTCCAACACTGTGGTGACGCAAGCACCAGGAACTTGTGATGCAAAAAAATTCCTTCACTGAAAATATTTTAAGATCAGTAGGTTTTCCGATGGCTGGATATTTCTAATTTGTTGAAATATTGGTCAAGGCCGTATCGAATTAATTGAGAGATCACAGGGCATATTGAAAGAGAAGAATTGGTATTATTTTTTATATATTAGTTGCTTGTCAAAAATTTTTGAGATGACGCATTTATTATGGCCTTCAAAAATCTAGTCGGTTGGGTTTTATAAATATAAATGCAAAATTGTTTTTATTTAGGAATTAATTCGAAAAGATGTTTAGTTTGCATACTCAATACAATTTGTTTGTAGTATAAAATATATTGATGAAATTGTCGTTTTAATTGGCAAATACATTTATGATATTTATGAGCATATTAAAAAATTGTTTAAAATGAAATTTTAATGGAATTAAATTTAAATAAATATTGAATTAGAAAAAATATAAATAATTTTTATGTAATAAATATTTTTTTTAAAAAACCTCTTTATTTATTATTCCAAATTTATTTCATCGCCTTCAAAGTAATCCCCTCCGGACACAATGCACTTATGCAAACGTTTTCTCCAATCCTCAATGCATGTTAAAAAGTCATCGGCGGGGATGGTCTTCAAAGCGCGCAGCGATTCACGTTGTATCTCTTCAATCGACTCAAAACGGTGTCCCCGGAGAGGTCTTTTGAGTTTAGGGAATATGGGATTCATTTTTGGCGAAAAATTCGCGTTGAATCACAGTGGGAGCTGGCGCATTCAGTGTTTTCGGTACCGATCGAGATTTGACTCGTTTGAGGCCCAATATGGAATTGACCGATCCTTTTGAAATTCCAACATCATGAGCAAGGTCTCTTAATTGTAAATCGACGGTTTGCAAGCACCAAATCTTTAATTTTTTGGACGTGAGCTTCGGCGGTTGAGATTGATGGTCGACCAACAGGCTCTTCATCTTCAACGCGTTGTCTGGCTTTTTTGAATTGTTTATACCACTTCTAATAATTTCTTTCCGATATAGGAATGCTCACCGAATGCCTTCTGCAACATTCTATACGTTTCCGCAAACAAAATTGAATGAAAGTTCTTTGCCCAATTTATTCAGACATTTAAAAAATCGCCGAAATCACTTTTAGGATCTCACAAAGCCAAGCGTAACTCAAACACTAATGAATGCCAGCAACATAAAAAAGAAGAAAAAAATTGAAATTCCATAAGCCCCAGGAATTTTAAATTGAAAATGGGTCTTACTTTATTGACACAGTAATATGTAGGTTAATTTCGTAAAATAAAAAAATTATACGGAAATTTTTTTTTCACGCATAAGCTTTCAACATGAAGCTCCAAATCCAAACATAAGCAGCAATTCTATCCACCAGCTTCAAGATTCCGTGAGAATCAACCTAAATGTTAAAGAAAAACCTATCTACTTCACATTTGTAGATCATGAGCAATCCAAGCTCCTTATCAAAAGCCGTCGAGTGAAAGATAAACTTTTTTTTTCTTCGCTCTGTCCTCTTCATCTCTTTGAAGACAGCAAAAAAGTTTATAGCACAAAAATCCGGGTGTCTTTCTTTCTTTCTTTTTAATCGACAACAGACCCTTTTCAAGAAGGATGAAAGAAGCAATACATAACATTTTTCATTTTCGCTTTGCTGGCTTCTTCTTCACTCATATTCTCTTACACGGCAACTAATTTACGACCCTATTTAGCCTTCCCCCCGTGTGACACAGCGTATGCCAGCCCTAAGTTGTGTTGAGAAGTTGCGGCAGAGGTCAAGCTGTACAGCATGCTGACAATCAACAGGGATCGTGTTGTTAAACATTGCTGAAATGCCATTTCCTTATTACTGATAACGTTTTGGTGAAAGAATCCTAAACAAATTGAAAACAGATATTTCTGAGGAGCAAAAATCATTATAGCCTGATGGGTTGCCATGGTAACAGAAGTGCTGATAAACAAGCAGAAGAGACAGTTTTAGGACGAAGTTGAATCTACCAATTTCTATAAAACGACTCTAAACGAATCTCAATAAACAATTCTAAACGAATAGGGTAAATAATTAAATACTTCATCAAAGAGAAATTTACATTCTAGAATCAAAACCAAGTAATATAAAACAAATACTAGTAGTTGTCAAAGTTTTTAAGGAAACATTATTTTACGTGTAGATTTTTTCTTTGATTACATTTTATTTATTTTACATTATTCATGCTGGTAAACAAGCAGAAGAGACAGTTTTAAGACGAAGTTGAATCTACCAATTTCTACACAATGACTCATTTAGGGTAAATAATTTAATACTTAATCAAATAAAAAAAAATTACATTCTAGAATAAGAAATATATAAAACAAATAGGTGTCGAAATTCTTAAGGAAACGTTATTTTACTTGTAGATTTTTTTTTTTTTATTAAATTTTATCTATTTTATATCATTAGTGCTGGTAAACAAACAGAAGAGACAGTTTTAGAACGAAGTTGAATCTACCAATTTCTATAAAATGACTCATTTAGGAAAGATAATTAAATAATTTATCAAAGAGAAATTTACGTTCTAGAATCAAAACAAATAATATAAAAAAAATAGGTGTCGAAATTCTTAAGGATATTTAAAGATTTTAACGTATAGATTCTTGTAGTACGTGTAGTGCAGTCTCTTAAGGATTTTTTAAGATTCTTAGATTTTTTTCTTTGATTAAATTTTATTTATTTTATATTATTAGCAACTATCTAACCACAACTACAGAATTTTTGTCATTACATTTTGGAAGATTTTTTTTTAATGACAATAATTGCTGTTTGATGTTGCAATATACAATATTCACAAAGTAAATACTATTATGCAGAATAAAATATCATCAGTAATGGCATATATCGTGTTCTTTTTAATTGGTGAGGGATTTAGTTATAAAAATTCCTTGCTCCAATATACTTTAATTTTTTCTAACAAAAACATTTTTTATTTTTTAAAAATATATAAACATATATATATGTATAACCCTGAACAGGCTAATAATTTTCGATTTTGAATAAGGCTTGATTTACATAAATTATTTGATTACATAAATTATTCGACTGAATTATTAAGACTTAACATGAATTATTTAAACAACAATTTCAAGGAAAAAAATACATAGTCGAGGTCTTTTACTTACACAAAGGTTAAATAACAAAGAAAATTTAAGACTGTTTGAAGACTAGCTATTTTGATACCATACCACGCATGTGCTATTTATTGAAGTTCTTAATCCTTGATGTTAAAGCAGATATCTCTTTTAAAAATTTTATCGATGATGGTCTTAACCTGATTTTAAAATCATGCCTCCGTTGTATTTCATTTTGAACATTTTATGATAACTATCAATATAATATAGCTGATGATATCAATTAAATACCAACCATTAATTTAACCGATTGTAATTGTTGATTGTTCAGTGTTTATCGCAAAATATTATATCAATCACTGGTATTAGATATTTCAATCCATTATGTATTTAATAATGAGCTTAAAATAACAATAAAATAGAAAGTTTGCGAGTTCTTGTATATCAGCGAATTGATGTCAAATCATTATGATAAAATAATGTATAAATATTTTAAACCTATTTTTTATCTTATGAATTACTTTTAGTTTATCATTAGAAAAAAATAATTTAAATAAATAAACGAAAAATTATTATTAAATAGATTATTTCAAATCATTGAGAGCAAGCAAAAATCGGTAATGTGTGAAATCCAAGTCTTAGCAATTTAAGAAAAATAATGAGTAATAAATGAGTGAATAGTAAAATATGAGTAAAAGTAATTATTAATTGTTATTTTATAAATGTTATCCATAATATTTAAAGTTTAATGTAAGAATAAAAAGCATAACAGCAATCTTAAAAAATAAAAAACTGTAGAATACCAAACGATTTTCTTTTCTCGAAAAAATGTTTTTCACTTTGAAATAAAATTGTTTTTCCTTTCACCAGACGATTTTTTAGAACAATTTTGCATTAATTTATCTTCTGAATTATTATTATTTATTTTACTTGACTGGAAGAAAAAAAATACATAGTCGATTATTTAATAACTAATCAATTATTTTGTAAATAGTATTATTTATAATTAATATTATTAATTAAATATTTTTATTATTAATAATATTATTATTTACACTCAAGAGCCAAAACATTATGACCACCTGTCACTAACGAGTTGGCCCACTTTTGGAGGTGCAACACGGCTTCAACTCGCCTTGGCATGGATTAATACCACCACTTAATACCAGTTAAATACCACTTCCACCTGATCGCGTGCCTTCCACGTCATCCAGGCGAGTTCATTGCAAAATGTAGGGGTGGTCATAATGTTTTGGCTCTTGAGTGTATATTTAAATAAATATTATGTCTAAAAACACGTGAAAGAATTTTTTTAAAAATTACAGATTTCAGTGAAATTGTTAAAAATTGTAAGTGATCAAGGACACGAAAAACCCTGCTGCCCAAAATAGCATATAAATATGTTAGATAATTTATGGTTAATATAATTTATAGGTAAAAACAAATCGTCTAACTTACGCAACACTCTAATTAAAAAAAAAATTACGTATCTCCTCATTTCATACCTTGATTCAAATTTTAACAATATGTAAGAAACTACAAAGGTATTCATATATTGGTTGGTATCATTCCAATTAAACAAACATATTGGACAATATACTAAAATCATAAGACAATCCTTAAAAATCTCTGTTTTACAAAGCCGATTAACATGGTAGATATAAATGTATCCAAAAGTAAGGTTCACTCAGAGAAATCTTATGAACTGAAAGAAAAAAATATACATTTATTTGAAACTGTATCATCATAATGACGGAAATGCAATCCATCCTCTCTGCAACCTTGACTGTCAAAACTCTACTGAATAATTAATACATATTGAAATTTCCTTAAATTGAATGTGAATTTTTTTCAAAGCACAAAACAGGTCTTTCTCTAATGAAATGTCAAGAAATCACTCACCAGATGTGTCCCATATCGTGAGGCGGACATTGTAATCACCGACTAAATGGTCCACTGAACATTTTTCGAAGTCTGTCGGTGTGTACATCTGCAAGAAAAAGAAGAAAATAATTTATTTTTCGTGAAGGTAACAGTCTTTAGATGCACTTCATAGAGCACATTTTATAAGATTGATAATTGTAATTATTTTGGAAACAGGTTTAGCAGGGCACGACGGAAGCACGTATCCGTCTTTGGATCATAAATAAGTTAGAATGCAACTGTGTTTTTCTCGTAAATTTTTACGAAAAATTAAAGATGTACTGGGTATGGTATGTATAGTTTATTTTACAACATTAAATTTGTTTATAGTAAAACAAAAACGACGTTAATTTCAAATATGAGATATGGGCATAACAATGGCATTTTTATTACAGGGAATCAATATCTCAAATCGTCACTTATTCAGCGTTATTCACATTATTATTAGAGATGTTAAAGATGTACATAGAGTTGAGTAGAGGTGTAGTGTATGTAGAGTACAGTAGAGTAAATGTGTATGTAGAGATACGAACATTATAGTTAAAGATGTACATACAGTTGGGTACAGGTGTAGTGTTAGGTGTATGAAGAGATGTATTGTTAAAGATGTATATAGAGTTGAGTAGAGGTGTAGTGTAGAGAGTACAGTGTAAATGTGTATGTAGAGATACGAACATTATAGTTAAAGATGTACATAGAGTTGGGTACAGGTGTAGTGTATGTAGAGTAGAGGTGTATGAAGAGATACGAATGTTATTGTTAAAGATGTATATAGAGTTGAGTAGAGGTGTAGTGTATGTAGAGTACAGTAGAGTAAATGTGTATGTAGAGATACGAACATTATAGTTAAAGATGTACATAGAGTTGGGTACAGGTGTAGTGTATGTAGAGTAGAGGTGTGAAGTATGTATATAGAGTTGTAGAGGTGTTAGTACAGTAGAGTAAATGTGTATGAAGAGATACGAACATTATAGTTAAAGATGTACATAGAGTTGGGTACAGGTGTAGTGTATGTAAAGATGTATATACGAATGTTATTGTTAAAGATGTATATAGAGTTGGTAGAGGTGTAGTGTATGTAGAGTACAGTAGAGTAAATGTGTATGTAGAGATACGAACATTATAGTTAAAGATGTACATAGAGTTGGGTACAGGTGTAGTGTATGTAGAGTAGAGGTGTATGAAGAGATACGAATGTTATTGTTAAAGATGTATATAGAGTTGAGTAGAGGTGTAGTGTATGTAGAGTACAGTAGAGTAAATGTGTATGTAGAGATACGAACATTATAGTTAAAGATGTACATAGAGTTGGGTACAGGTGTAGTATATGTAGAGTAGAGGTGTATGAAGAGATACGAATGTTATTGTTAAAGATGTACATAGAGTTGAGTAGAGGTGTAGTGTACGTAGAGTAGAGGTGTATGAAGAGATACGAACGTTATTGTTAGAGATGTACATAGAGTTGAGTAGAGGTGTAGTGTATGTAGAGTTACGAACATTATTATTAGAGGTACTGATTACTTCATTTTGTTTCACACCTCACCCAGGTGACATGCGATAATTACTATAAAATTGTTGATGTTGATATTAAATAACAAAAGATCTTTAAGAAAAAAACTTAATAAAAACATAATAAATTCTATTCCAAAATAGTTCGTTAATGTAGTGATAGAAAAAAAAAGTGCAGTTCAATGTGTGCAGCGCAAAAGTGCAGTTATTCAAATTAAATCTTATATATTATATATTATCTATACATATCAAAAATTCACTGTTAAGATGGTAAAATAAAAACGTATAAAATAACATAATAATAAATTTACATAAAATAAACAATTTAAAAACTGACAACTACGTCTACTTTACCGTTCTTTTATAATTATGTAACTATAAAATAAAGGGAGTTGATAAGAAGCCAAAAAATTCTTAAACATAGTTAAGAAGAAATAGTATAAGTCCGTAGTTAAAGAACACTGGCTACCCCTAAGTTAATGGAACAATTACATATTAATAATTATTAGAAATTTTAAGTTCAGAAAAATATTATGTATAGAGTTAAATTGTACTTGTATATTAATTATTACATTATTAAGATTAACAGGAGGGAAAAGAAAGAAAAAGAAAAATGAAAAAAATTTTTTTATTCGGCTATGACAATGTACAAATTACAAATGAAATTTAGAATTTAAAATAAGAGCAAAATGCATAACAGCATTCTTAAAAATAAATAAATAAAAAACTGCAGAATTCCAAACGATTTTCGTTTCTCATAAAATTTCATTTTCACACTTTGAAATAAAATCGTCTTTGCTTTCAACAGACGATCTTTTTGAACGATTTTACATTATTTAATTAGATAACTATTAGCTCGTGAAAGAAATTCGTGAAAGAAAAAAAAAATTTAAGTTATCCAGGACACGAAAAATACCGCCCCCAAAACAATAACCCATAATTTTATGGTTAAAAAGAAAAACAGAAAGAAAAGTATATGCGTTTCCCATATTTCAAGCAGCATATATTTTAATTCTTAAATTTCTAATTTGTGGTATATAATTACAAAATGATTAAGTTTTGTTTAATTGATTTAAGTATAGTTGTGACTATACCTTAGCATGAATTAGATGCGAATACCATACAAAACTTATTAAGAAAAAACATTGTGTCATTTTGTAAAATTTATAGAAATATGTTTTCTTTTCTTTATATGAACATAAAATTATTACGCTTCCTTTTCATTTAAAAATACTACAGTAGGAAATTGATACATCATTATTACTCAAAGTAGTGATTATTACATCATTTCTCTTTATCATTTAAAACAGCCGATGAAGTGGTACGGAAAAATTACCTTACTGAACATTATTAAAATAGCATATAGTATATTAATTATATGCTATTTTATCTACTAAAACTACTATATCCGCTAAAACATTAAACACCCAAAACTTAAAAAAAATACCCAAAAAAACTACTACAACTAAACTAAAATCTATCTACTATCTACTAAAACCTACATGGGAAAACATACGCTATCAGCTTAACAACGACAAAATGACAGCTGAAACTCTTGTCAGTTAAGTCAACATGTTTAACTTAATGATGACTGCTAATAGCTATACTGAGGATCGGTTTCATGATAACTTCCAATGATACGATAATTAATCAAATTATGATGTAAGTAATATTAACAAATGAATAATGAATATATACATAAAATACTTTCCAATGTCAACCTAAAGCATCCTGGGTATAAGACGTTTAAATTTTTGAACGGAATGAATCAATAAGAAACCTGGCAAGTTGAATCTTGAATTCTGTGACTGTAGTACCACGGTAAATTCAGTACGCTAAAAATCCTTCAGTAAGGCTTTAACGAACGAGAAAGAAAAAACAAAACCTTTAAAATGGTGCTTGTTCTAAATTGGGGTGCAATGTAGCGCTCCTTCCTCCCGTAATTCGATCTAAGTAGGGGCTGAATCTGCTATACACCTGTCGTTTCTGAGGAAAAACAACGTCAAGTGAGAACGCCAGGTATTTTGTAAACAGAACCAATTTTCCATATTTATATAATCTTCTTCTCTACTTGACAGGGTGATATTTAATTCATAGTAGATTATATATCACAGCAAAACATGTTTTTTTTTTTTTTTAACAAGGTATAATAAAAATGAAATTTCATTCTTCATGCATATATTATATATATATTTTGCAGTTTTAAGAAAATTTAAATTCCTTTATAATCTGTTTATGTCTGAGTCTGAGATAGGCAAATTCATTTGCAGTATAAGATAAAAATATTTTTTAAAAATAACAATAATAAATCGCATTTCGTTATGGTTAGAGGCCATTTAGAGAACGAATAATCTCCTTGTGGTTTCAGAGGGGAATACTAATTACAGGTTAATGATAAGACGACATCATAATCTCCATAGAAAGTATGGATCTGAATATTTTCAAAGAAAGTTTTCTGGTAAACAAAATATTTAAACACCATTATAGCTTCAGCCGCATTAGATAACGATTAATTTTAAAATAAATGCATAAAAAGAAAAGAAATTTATAATCGTCTGAGACAATATACAAGTTACAGATAAAATTTAGAATTTATTCCAAGAACAAAACGCAAAAGAGCAACCTTAAAAAATAGTAATTTCAGAATTCCAAACGATTTTCTTTTCTTTCACCAGACGATCTTTTTTTGAACAATTTTACATTATTTAAATATATAATTAGTAGCTCGCAAAAGAATTTAAACCAATAAATAAAGCAACAGCTTGTAAAAGAAATTTAAATTAATTTACAAATTAATATATAAATTAATATATTGTCTCAGATTAATATATAAATTAATATATAAACTATATATACTATTATAGTATTTGAAGAGATTTTTTCAAAGAAAGTTGTCTTATAAACAGAATTTAAACATTATTATAGCTTCAGACACATTAGATAACGGTTAATTTTAAAATAAAATACATAAAAAGAAAAGAAAATTATAATCGTCTAGGCCAGGGGTCGGCAACCTGCGGCTCGCGAGCCACATGCGGCTCTTTGGGATGTGAAGCTGCCGCTCTTTAGTTCCATACCCAAATATTATTTATTTTATTAAAAAAAAAAAACATTTAAAAATCGTTTAAACATGCATGTGCGTAACGCAACAAAAGTGGAAAGCTTTAAAAGAAATGCCACGAGTTGAGGCACTTATATTCGACGCATGGAATAGTCTTCCAGATTGCTACAGTGAGGTGAAAAAGTTGGCATTTGGAGTGCTGACTATCTTCGGATCGACATATTCGTGCGAGCAAGCAAGCGTTCTCTTGCATGAATATAATTAAAAGTAAAGTAAGAAGCCAACTAACAAACGGAAATTTAGAGTCGTGTTTGAAACTTTCAAAATCCAAATTTTCCAAGCAAATTTATCCAAACTTTCTAAAATCATGGCAAAGCCATCGCTCCCATTGAATTTGTTTGCTCAATTGTTTGTTATTGAAGTACAAGTTAGTGTTGTAAGTAAATGTTTAATTGTTTTAATTTTTTCCTTAAATAATAAGTAATTATCTAATAATGCCAAATTAAATATATATTATCGAGTTTGTTGTGAAAAACACTACTAATATATGAATAAATAGATTAGGTTTTATTTTTATCAAAAAACTTTATTTATGCGAGTACTATTTATTGTTGTCAAGAAAAAATTGTGTGGCTCTTTAAAAACTTTGAAATTTTGTAAATTGTAATTTTGGCTCTTCCGACTCAAAAGGTATACAAGTTACCCATAAAATTTAGAATTTAATGTAAGAACTAAACGCATAACAGCAATCTTAAAAAAAAAAAAAATTTAGAGTTCCAAACGATTTTCTTTTCTTTCACCAAACGATCTTTTTTCAACTATTTTACATTATTTAATCATATAATTATTAGCTCGCAAAAGAAATTAAACAAATAAATAAACCAACAGCTTGTGAAAGAAATTTAAATTAATTTACAAAGACATTTTTATTATATTTTTAAAAAAAAATTTCATAGAAAGTTGTCTTGTAAACAAAATTTAAACATTATTATAGCTTCATACACATTAGATTACGATTAATTTTAAAATAAATACATAAAAAAAAAAAATAAAAAAAATTTTAATTGACTGGGCCGATGTACAAGTTACCGATAAAATTTAGAATTTAATCCAGGAACAAAATGCAAAATAACAATCTTAAAAATAAAAAAATATATAACTCCAAACGATTTTCTGTTCTTGAAAAATGTCGTTTTCACTTTAAAATAAAATTGTCGTTACTTTCACCAGACAATTTTTTAGAGTAATTTTTCATTATTTAATTTTAAAATTATTAGCTCGTAAGAGAAATTAAAAAAAAATAAATAAATAAACCGACAACAAATTAAAAAAAAATAATCAATAAGAATAATTAAAAATGGTCAATAAAAATGGAAACAATACTAATGAATTTTATGGATAAAAATTCAACTAACATGAAATTTATCTAATTTTTAATTTAGACAAAAAAAATAGTTCTGAAATTCAACATTAAAAAAAAAAAAAAAAAAGAACTGGTTAAAAAATAAGTAAACATGAATTCGAACAAATACTTTGTTCCAAATATTATTTTTAATTCTATTCCACTCCTAATTTGATTACCCTTGTTCAAAAATCAACATGATGTCGATCTAATTTAATCTTCTTCGCACTGCTACTGAGAGAAGACCAGTTGATCTAATGCAAAGTGCCCTCTCAAGGACAAGTAGCCTTATTATTTTGTAAGAACAAGCGTAATTGACAAGTTAACCTTGAACAAATGGAAGAATTACTTGATTTCAAACTAAGCAAGTGTCATTTACGAGATGACAACTTATGACTTCGTAACAAGTAATCAGGAATGATTTCATAATGATGTTAATAAAAAAACGGGAATAAAAAAGGGTGGAGATTGGAACAGGTCTAAACATTTATATTGCTTCAGAGAAAGCAACCCGGAAAAAAAAGTGGTATAAGCAAGGAAATCACCTCATCGTTAAAATATTTAAAGATAGATAAATTTTTCTTTATTTTTAACTAAAAAGGATATGATATAAATTAATAGCATTCATTAAATGATCTCATTATAAATAACTGTAACTGTAATTATAATAACAAATATTTCTACAAAATTTTCTATAACCTTCTTTAATTTAACAGAGATATGATTTACAGAAAGTAAATATCGGAGATATTATAAAATATACAATTACGATTAAAAATGAAAAAAAAATATAAAGATATTGTAAGTATAAAAAAAATAGAATGAAACGAATCAAAAATGAATAATTTACCTTAACATTATATCATCAATGCTCAATTTAGTTTAATATAATTTATAATAATGAAAAAGATTTACAATATTAAAAGTTTGCATATTATCATTGTTTGTTTATATCATTTGCAGAATTACAGTGATTTTTTTTTTTTTATTGAATTATATATTATTCCATAAAAATCTAAGGAATATCTCCATTAAAATTTCTATAAGTTTAAATTTCTCTATTCGATATTACAAAAATAAATAATAAAATATCTTAATTATTTTTAAAATGTTAATTAATGGCAAGTGAGGAATTTATAAACAATATTTTAGAATAAACATAGGCAAAATACAAATTTTATTTAAACATAGCCTGTCACTGTGATCTTATTATCACTGATGTCGGCAAAATTCGCTCAAAATAGAAGGCTTTTACTGTACGGTTACAGTAAAAGATTAATTAGAGTCACAGTTACAGTAAATAATGCATATACTAGTTAGTTTATTTAGTTCTATTAAAAAGTTTTGTATTGAGCTATAGGGAATCTTATTTTTGATTCATATTCAACTATTTTAAGTAGTTTTTACTAAAGTAAGAGGCTTTGTAAGAAATTATATAAATAAATAAAATTAAATAGTTAAGAAATAACTAGACTAGAATAATGTTTCGTGCGTGTTTTTCCGCTTATCTAAATGGGAATTATATTCGTAAATACGATTCATTACGAACTTTTATACAAATCGTTGCCACAATTACGATTTTGTCACAATAATTGATAATTAATTGTTACTGTGATGCAAAAATTAGAGAATGTTTAATCTATATAATAGAAATTTCATACAAAATATTTATATTTAGATTAATAAATGTTAAGCTGGATTAAACATTTTCAAAAATTTAACAAAATGAATAATGCACTTAAACAATATACTACTTAAGAAAACAATTTTATCATTAACTCAGTTGTTTGCAATGAAACTGGACCGGAAGATAATTTGTTTGTTCAAAAAGTACTTCAATTTTCTGCTTCAACAAACAGTTCTACACTTCCGTTTCTTCTCTAAATAATGCTTGATTAATTGTTTTTAAAGCGACTGAATATAATTATATTTTTTAAAAAACGTTTTAGACGTACTCATGCTTAACTTAATTCAATTGTAGTTAACCATTCCAAGGATTATCTCATATATGTTATTTAAAGCAAATTGAGTTAGAACAAACAAGAAATAAAGACAGACTACAAGCTTTTATTGAGAAATTCACCGACTGCAAAATACAGTCGGTAGAACATATTCTACAGATGCCATAACTATTTGAAAACATAACACAAAATACAAAATATAATTTAATCCCGTCAACTTTTTTAACGTTATATGGTGCAAGATCGTTTAACTTTATTTATAGCTGTTTTAATTTTATTTAATAATAAAACGTTTAAAAGCAAAGCAAAGAAAAAAAAAAATCTGTTTTTAGAAATTATCGTTTGATTGTAGTTTATATTGTTATGTATTTAAAACGCAAAAAGCTAAGAACATTTTTAATAACTAACTATATATTACTAATAACTTAAGTAATATATTGTTATCGAATGACAGGGACAAAATTCAGCTAATATAAGTATTTGTTACAATCATTATTAAAATATACTTGTTATTTATTATCTTTGTATCATTTTCCATCATTCAATAATAAGTAAATTCAGTAATTCTTTATTAACAATTTTTAATAAAACGTTTAAAAAAACTGTTTTCGGAAATTAATCGTTTGATTTTAGTTTATTGTTAAGCATTTAAAATAGAAAAAGTTTTAACGTTTATATTCTTATGTAATATCTTGTTATCGAATGCCAGGGTCAAATTTCAGTTAATAAATGTACTTGTTATTATCGTTGTTATTAAAATATACTTGTTATTATCATATCATTTTCATCATACAATAATAAGTAAATTCAGTAATTCTGTATTAAAAATTCCCAATAAAACGTTTAAAAACAAAAAACAAAAAACGTTTTTTTTTTAAATTAATCGTTTGATTTTAGTTTATTGTTATGCATTTAAAATTCAAAAAGTAACGTTAAATATTTCTAATATAGGAAAATACCAGCTTAATTTTTAACTTTTTTATGAACTATTCACTAAAATAATACACTAATTTTAATTAAATTATAACAACTTTTGCTTGATTTTGTCTTTTTTTTTTCCCCATTTTCTAAAAATTAAGATTAAAATGAACATTTAAATAATTGAAAATTAAATACTCTATACATTAACGTTTACATTTGCCCTACGCCTGGATACAACGTCAAAGAAAGTTAATGTTCAATCCCTGTACGTTGCCCAGTCACATAAATCATCTTTTAACAGTTCAGAATTAGATAATAACTTTTATCCAAATGACTAAGGCACAGTTCGGTTTTAATTGGTGTCATAAATGCTCCCACAATTTATTCGAAGTGAAAAAGGTGAGCGATATTTCTTTCTTTTTTTTATTTTATTCTTCATGGTATAGTGAGAAAATTAAAAGGGATGAAATGAGAATAAAAGAATCTCATAATACAGTTAGTTCAACCACTGTTATTATTGCTTTTTTTTAAGTAGAAGCTACAAAAGCGCTAATTACGGCAGAATAATAGTCGGTCGATCGGTTTACCAATTAAAAAAAACCGGATTTGTAGGTTATGTTACGCTACGTTTTTAAAAGAAGCACAGGGGATTCTAATTAAAACCTTCTTTATGTTCTGAACAAAATGGAAGCAAACGATAATAGGTATGCGGTTGGCATTTTCCAAAACAAAAAAGAAAATGGTTCGGAAAATTGAATTCTATAATTGTTATTTTTTTTTATGAAGAATTGAAGTATGCTGTTAAATACAATTTATTATTTATTATCTATAAATAATTTATTAATAATAATTTATTATCTATAAATAATTATAGATAATTCATAAACATTGCTCAAAATTGTTAAATATGGGGGAAAAAAATTGGAATATAAAATAGACAGAATAGTCTGCAAGGAAAAAAAAAAAAAAAAATGTACGAAAATAAAAACTTAGAATTTTTTACGAAAATTAAATAAATAGCGCATTATATTCACCATTAAAAATGCTAAATTTTTAAATTAAAATAATAATTACCGGAATTAGATAATAGAGAGTTTTTGCATACCGTATTTTGGACGTCCGTTAGCATTTTCTCCCTAGTGCGCATGCTCATAGGAAATTGCGCATCCGTATCTGTAATACTGTTTCCTATGAGCATGCGCACTAGGGAGAAAATGCTAACGGACGTCCAAAATACGGTATGCAAAAACTCTCTAATAATTACCGCATTATTGCGTTATCTATAGTTGTTCATTCTTATGTGTTATCAGACTACTAATTGATAATTATGCTTATTTTACAAATAATTTAAATATACGATATATAGCACGGTCTGACTAGCGTTTGGTGCCACAGGTTGTGGGTTCGAGTTTCGGCGGTGCCATGGAAGCTATTGGTGGTTCAGCATCCACTTTAAACCGTAGGTCCCGGTCTAATGTGGCTGTAGAGCGTTGGGCGGGCAATCCTACCCTTTAAAAAGAAAACATCTCTTGCCTCGAAATCTGATAGTAGGCAGACGGTTTAGTCCACCATGTAGTTATTGCGCCAATGATGATGATGATTTAGAAGATGCCGATATTTGACAAATAAAATATAGAAAATATAAATTTTAAAAATAAAATTTCTTACATTTAAATTTTCTTCAATATCAATATGGACAGAAAATAGTATTATATATCATCATCGGAGCAACAGCCTCATTGAGGGCCCAAAGCTGCCTGCCTACAGTCAGATTTCGAGACGGGAGATTTTTTTCTTTTTACGGAGTAGAATTGTCAGTCATATCGGGGCGGAACCTACGGTTTAAAGTGGATTTCGAACCACTACAAACATCCATGGCATCGCCGAGACTCAAACCCGAAACCTGAGGCACCGAGCGCCAGAGTGTTAGTCACTCGGCCGTCGGGCCTGATCTTCTAAATAGGCTACAGAAATAAAGGAAATATTTTAATTTAATTGCATATCAATAATTTTCAGAGATTAATTATTGTTGTCACACATAAAAGATCCTCCCCCCCCCCCTCCCGATAGATTTCATTATAAACATTTATTATTCACAACATTTTCAGTCTTTTCTCCAAACAAAACGATTTTAAAATAAAAAATAAATATTCACTTATAACTTAGAATCCTTGACTAGGTACAATACATACGACCGCTAATACATGAAACGTAATCAAACTTTTAAATCATCCACTATCCGATGCTTATTTATTATTATTTTTTCTCTAATCATAAAGCTATCGAAAAACAATCGTTAGGCTCCAAGACATCGGACGCCACAATTCTTGTTCTGTCCAAACAACAGATAAGACAAATAGCTGATGCTGTTTTTCTTCAGAACGAGAAATATCACGTGGTCACATAACATTTCTCGGAGGAGCTAAAATAAAAACAAAAGATAACTTTCCCAAATGCCATCGCCACTCCTGTTTTTGCCATGCTATCGTTGCTTAAACCCGTTGATACTATCATCATTTACATCTATATCTGCTTTCCTTTAACCTAAAACGCGTTCAAATGCATCTGCCCACGGAAGAGTCCGAGAGAGTTCAGTAATCATTTTTATAATCATGCCCATAAACTGTAAAATAAAAATCTTAATCTTCCTAACTCACCGTTGCCCTTAATCCTAAGGGCAAACGAAAGTATAAATATATCCAGTGCACTGTCATTTGTATTTGAAAAGGTTTGGGAAACCCTTAGGGTGGACATTGTTTCTGTTGGAAGAAAACTGTTCTGTTGTTAATTAAGACATCGTATTCTTTCGGCGTACGAAATGAACATTTCTGTTTCATTTGCTTCAATTAACAGAATGTGAGCCCACAGCAATTTTTGTTGTTTTAATGATGTAGTTCAAATATATAGCATTCCCAACCAAATTGGACGTGCAGGAAAAATATACAACCTTATAAGCATTTCAGTTAAGTTGTGAGCTACTTTTAAAAGTGATAAGCTTATGAGGTATTAAAAAAATAAATTCGACAGTATTTTGGATTTATAGATTTTCTATTAATATTTTATTATTAAATATTTTTATCGTTCAGTTTTAAAAAAATCATTAGTATAAATAAAATAAACAATACATTTACATAGAATATTTACTAGGCTAAGCTAGCTTATCGGGTACTAAAACAAAAGAATAATTTCGTCAGTACTTTTCAATTTATAATTTTCTATTAATATTTTATTATTAAATATTTTTATCTTTCAGTTTTAAAAAATCATTAGTATAAATAAAATAAACAATACATTTATATAAATAAAACAAATTGCAAGAGCAGTTCTTGTAACGTGCAGAAAAGAAAAAAATAAATAAAAAACGTAAACACAAATTTTTTTTTATCATTTTAACTTCAAAAATACTTATAAAAATAAATAAAGCATTTTTTTTTTATCCCATTCAATCAAATATTGACAAATTATTTACTATGCCCTTACAAATTAAAGAGGATTATTTAGTGATGTCAATTTTATTTTATGGATAATTTAATTTTGAAAATTCATTTTATTTGATTAAAAAGAAAGAGCTTATCAAAATTTTATCGCGAATTCTTCATAATGTTTAAAATAAAAATAATAAATCAAAAGAAAAAAGAAAATCTCTTCGACTTGCAGTTTTATATTATTTACATCATAAATTTTAATTCATTTATCACCTAAGGTACTTTCATTTTTTTACATTACTTTTGTGAACGTAGACGATTCTTAAAAAAGGAAAATTATTAAATAATTGAAAAGAAAGAAAAATTATTATTATTAATAATAATAAAGAAAAATTATTAAAATTTTATTTAATTAAAAAATAACTAATATATATATATATTTGTGATTTTCAGGTACACACCAGATAAAAAAATGATAAATTTAGACGAAAAAAGTTGAACTTATTACACATCCACTAACAAATCTTGCTTTACTATATACAATAGAAATCACTCCTTTATTCCTCCCACATTTAGATATAAAAATATTTTTTTTTAAAAATAAGAAAACAAAACACTTTTCTTGATTTATTTTTAAATTTATTATTTATATAAGGAAAAAACGACCCAAAAAAATTTTACAATTTTTAAAACTTACTGATTAACACTGTAATATTTAAGTTCCAAACGCTATTTTTATAGTTTAAAAAATACAATAACGATCTCCTTTTAACAACAAACACAAAAATATATTTAATTAAAAGATTCAAATTCATTAGATTGTAATATTTTTCAGCAAATATTTTTTTGTTGAATAAATATTCCTTTGTTAAATAAGTTTTGTTGGCACTTCGAACTTCTCCTTCCTCTAAACATTTCAGTTGGCCCTGTACTATTTACATGAAAACTAAGTAAAAGAAAATTCTCTCATTGTTCTCAGGTCAAGGAACCTTCCTCTTTATTAATGCTCGAAAATTTTTCCTGTGTTTTTATCTTTCTCACTGACGCGTGCGTTATATTCTGTTAAATTATTCGCCCATTTAAGAACTACAGTTGACATTTTTTTACAATTTATTGTATGATATAGTTTGAAAATTTATTTGGCTGTAACACAGGCAAGAATAATACTAGAACAAATGTTAACTTAGATTCAATAGAGTTAGAATTTTTTTTTTCTTACAAAATAAAAGTTTCATAAACAATACAATAATACTTTGCCATATTTTAAATTTACTTTGTAACATAATTATTTTTACAAATATTTAAAGTTGTTTTTAATTGGAATTATTGCGAATGGACCTCATAATTTTGGTATAAATAAATAAATAAAAATTTTAAAATCTCAAGAAAAAATAAGGATAATAATAAAATAATATTTTCCATGTTTGGAAGAATTAAATTCAACACTCAATATCATCATCATCAACATCAACATCATCAATAGCACGACAGCTCAGAGTAGGCCAAGGCTTTCCTTTGAAGATATATCTATGCATTCCTCTGGGTGACAAGGGTCCTCTAATTCTTAACCTTTAGTACAGCAAAATCTTTTTCAACTGCGTCTATCCATCCCAACTTGGGTCGTCCCTCTTTGGCCCTATGGCACTCAATATACTTTTTTAATTAAGCAAGTCTTTCTTCTGCCATTTTTATATCAATCTCTAAGAACAATTTTAAATCCTTAAATTTAAGCCACAACACAACTCAGAAAAAGTTTTTGCTTGTTTTTTAATATGTAAAAAAAAAAAAAAAAAAAAAAAGAAAGAAATTATTAAAATGTCAAAAAAGTTTCTGTTTCTCTTATGAAATCTATTTATGGTATTTGCATGGAGATGTATACATATATAATAATATGCTAATATTACTGATTGTTTCTTACACTTAAATATCGTTTCATTAAAAAAACTCTTTACTTATAATTCACTAAATTAAAGGACTTTAAATATTTATTAAATGAAAAAAATGTTCTAAATCAAACATTCCCAAAATAATCAACAAAAACTTTATTATCTTACTTAAGCTTTTAAAAGTCACGTATTAAAAGTTAATAAAGAATTTAAATGCTAAGTTAAATAATCTTCACATTTTCTGCAATAAATTTTCGCTATAATCTGCTAAATTCTTTATCTAGAACATTTACATTCTACTAAATTTATTTTAACAATGAGATCAGGTCGAATTATTTCAAATTCCGTAACACAAGGCAGGTAATAAATATCTAATTCTTATTCTTCTTCCTTTTGTTGCTAACTTTCCTTCCTTCCGATCGAAAAGAATAGAATAAGAAAAGAATAACATTCCGGAATTCGAATCGGTAGCAATTATTGATTAACTCTTCCGAAGATTATGGGTCAATAGCCACTCAGGCACATTGTTCAAGAAACATCTTTCTCACAAAAAGGAGGCCAAATTATGATCGCATTTTTAGACAATGGATCATTTTGGAAATTATAATCTAGATCTGCACAGAGCTATTTAAACGATCTCATGAAAAAAGAAGGAAAAAGTAAAAACGATTCGTGGGGATAAAAGGAATCATGATAGTAAAATAGTTATCGATGATCTGCAAAAGAAATTTGTCCTATTTATATTTTTTTCTAATATTCTTAAAGCGTATAAATAATAGTATAAGCCATAGAAAGTATGTTAAGTATATAGGTTAATAAAATAAAATAATAGTGAAAAAGTTTTAACTGGATTCAAAAAGTTCAACTATTTAAGCAAATAATTTTAATCTTTTTAAAATTAAAGTTACTTGTATATAATTACTTTACGTTATTACGTATTAAGGTTATTTAATTTAGTAACTCAGAAAAAACACGATGAATATAAATTCGCATGGAATGTCAACAAAATAAATATATAAAGAATAGATATAAATAATATATAAAGATCTAAATATATATATAAAATATAATCGGCTAGGTCGGTATACAAATTACAAATAAAATTTAGAATTTAAAATAAGAATAAAATGCATAACATTCTTTAAAAATTTTTAAAAATTCTTTGCTTTCACCAGATGATCTTTTGAACAATTTTGCATAATTTATTGCCCTATATATACTTTTTCTAATATTCTTAACGCTTATAAATAATATTATAAGCCAAGAAAGTATGTTAAGCATATAGATTAATAAAATAATAGTTTAGATGGATTCAAAAAGTTCAACTATTTACGAAAATAATTTTAATCTTTTTAAAATTAAAGTTAGTTACGTCTACGTTATACGTTATTACGTATTAAAGTTATTTAATTTAGTAGCTCAGAAAAAACACGATAAAAATAGATTCGCATGGAATGTCAAGCAAAAAATATGCAGAATATGGGTAAAGAAACAACAACAAATAGTTATTTAATTTAGTAGCTCAGAAAAAACACGATAAAAATAGATTCGCATGGAATGTCAACAAAATATGCATATAAAGAATATATAAAGATATAAAGAATACATGCAGAATATATATAAAGAAATATAATCAGTTTGGCCAATATACAAATTACAAATAAAATCTAAAATTTAAGATATAGATAAAATGCATAACAGCATTTTTTACAAAAAAAAAAAATTAGAATTCCAAATGATTTTCTTTTCTTGAAAAATCTTATTTTCATTTTGAAATAAAAATATCATTGCTTTCAGCAGACAATCTTTTTAAATAATTTTACAATATTAAATTAATTATTAATTAATCATGATTTAATTATATTATATTAATTATATTTATAATATATTTATATTATTTATAATTAATTAATTAATTATATAATTACTAGCACGTGAAAGAAATTTAAACAAATATTATATATGAAAAAGTTCGTAAAAGAAATTTTTTAAAAAATAAACAGATAAGAAGCGTTGAAAATGATCAAATAAACCAAAAATTCATCTACCTCAAACGATAGCCGTAATTTTATGTATTATAAATATTGAAAAAACTTTAAAATTTTACAATTTTCAATTTATTACATAAAATAATATTATAAATGATGGCATATGAAAAGTTCTTAATTTTTATTGCTGAGATTTTGTGCACAAAAAAAAAAATTTTTTTTTTTTTTTTCGCTCGTTGGAATAGTTTTAATTTAAAGAAAAGTAAACATACAAATATGTGTCAGACATCCTGAAGAGATTAAAATCACAAATGGCAGAATTTTTCAGGGTTAAAAATAACAATTATTTCTATCTCAAAAAATGTAACTGACTTTGTACTTATTAAAAGTAACTAGAAAGGTCAGTAAGTGAAAAAAATTGTGCCAAATTAGATGAAATTAGTTGGCCTCTTTTAAGTAAACTAATTGTTCTTTATTTTTGAAAAGTATCTTATGTCAAAAAGGAATCTTCCTTAGTCCGATATCTATTCAGGTCTTCCCTATGGAATCTTTTCCCCAAATTTGGACAAAAACTCTTTTCTAAATTATGACACGGTAAATATCTAACCTAATTTTTATTGGTATTGTAATGAATTGTCAAATTAAAACTGTAACCTTATCCATCCGTTAAGTCGTATTTATTATTTTTGAGTAACAAGAACACTAAAAATAACTAAACTCGAAATGTCAAACACATTTTTCATCTGTACTGTTAATGGATTGCAATATTTTTTTTTTTTATTAGAGAGTTTTTGCATAACATTTTTTCATCGTCCGATATTTTTTTTTTTTCTTTCCAAGCGCGCATGCTCATAGGAAGCATTGCATTATTGCGCATGTATATGGGAAATATTGCACTACTGTGCATGCGTTTTGAAAGCGTTTTTGATAACGTACGTAAAACCAATATGGCGGCAAAGTGATGAAATGATGAGGAGTTAGACTAATTATAAAACGCGCTATTTAAATAAATTAAATTATTTTTTAGATTAGTCTAGAATCTTGTACAAAGAAAAAATCTGTATATTTTATTTAAAAATTAATAGGATTTATAATCTAAATCATCAACAATGATGAACAACGAAGAAAGCAGAAATTTGAAAATATAAACTAAAATCGACGAAAATACTATTTCAAGAACACAAAACTCAACTTAAATAATAGAGAGTTTTTGCATACCGTATTTTGGACGTCCATTAGCTTTTTCTCCCTAGCGCGCATGCTCATAGGAAATTGCGCATGCGTATCTGTAATATTGTTTCCAATGAGCATGCGCGCTAGGGAGAAAAAGCTAACATACGTCCAAAATACGGTATGCAAAAACTCTCTAATATGTATATTCGTCTTCTTCAAAGGCGCGACATCTCCATGATGGGGCCAAGGCTTTCTGCCTACTAGCAGATTCCGAAACATGAGATGTAGTTTTTTTTCTTTTTACGGGGTAAGGTTGTTAGTCATACGCCCAACGTTCTATAGCCATATTAGACAGGTACTTATGGTTTAAAGTGGATTCCGAACAAACTACAAATATCCGTGGCACAGCCGGGACTCGAACCCGAAATTTGTGGCATCGAGCGCTAGAAATATGTACATTAGGTTATATTAAATGCGGTGAATTCCATTAGTTAATAAGTCATCATCATCAGTGGCGCAATAGCCCCATGGTGGGCCAAGGCCGTCTGCCTACTGGTGGATTTCGAGACAGGAGATGTTTTACTGTTTTTAAGGGGTAAGGTTATCAGCCGTACTCCCAATGCTCTACAGTCATATTACACCGGGACCTACAGTTTAAAGTGGAATCCGAACCACCACAAACATCCCTGGCACCGCCAGGGCTCGAACCCGAAATCTGCGGTACCAGAACGCTAGTCAATAAGTACACTTCGAAAATTTATAATTTTAAGCAAATAAAATTTCTTAATTTAGGTATGCATTAGAATTAATCGTAAGAGGTTATTTTCATTGCACTAGGAAAAATAAAGCTCAATATTTTATAGAAGTAAACAAAAAAATTATTGATACATTTCACATGAGTGAATCACACACCGAAAACGTAAATATTCTTCAAGAAAAGGAACACATAAATCACACACGATTTATTACTTTTTTTGTACATCATCAACAGCTGGATCTAAATATGGTAATCGTCACCTACAATACGAATACCAAGCAAATCGTCCTTGTAAGCCTAACTGAAAGTGTTCGAATGGAAGATTTAATACCATAAAAAAGAACAATAGAAATAGAGAAAAATATATAAATAAAAATTTAAGCCTAAATCATTCATGTGGACACAAAATTCACACGGTTTGAGGACTTAAATTTAACACCATATAATCTTGAAAAATGTCCCATTTTACTGAAGACCAGGGTATTCCTATGGTGGGAGTTTTTTATTTATAAGTTACTGTCCAAACAATAACTGGCCCACTTCTTTATCAAATGAGAATCGTTTCATCACACGATAACGGAACAGATTCCATATTTAGACCGTTGATGGTAAAATGTAGGTGGACACAGAGGTTTGCTTCTATTCATCAAAAGGTCACATTCAAGTTTGACCCAAGAGAGTGTTGAATACCAATAGCCAAAGAAGACTTTTTTTTTCTTTTTTTAAATAAGCTCGTAAACCTGCAGATATGTACGTGGAGAAATGAAGTTATTCTCGTAAAAAAGTAAATAAATAAGGTTCATTTCATTTCACTTACCGTGAGGAAATTGCCGTTAGCGAATCTGCGAACAAGCGCGCTTTTGCCACACTTGCTGTCGCCTACCACAACCACTTTGCAATCCATTTTGGATATCTGTAAAGAATTGATAAAAAGATCGTTAGAAAACAGAAGGAGGTACTGACTTTAAAAAAATAGAAATAAAAAACAAATATAGAAAAATATAACACATTAAAACGATTGTAAAAATGTCCCCCCGTCTGAAGCTTGATTGATAATTTTGAAACTGAAATCTTGAAATATTTAAAGATGTGAATTTTCTGATGGACTTAGTTTGGTATAAAAAAGAAATTTCAAAATATAATTTGTAAATAAATTCGCATGAACGTCATTCAAAATAAATATATAAAGAATATATATAAAGCAATATAATCAGATAGGAAGATATACGAATTACATATAAAATTTAGAATTTAAAATAAGAACAAAACGTATAACAGCAATCTTAAAAAATTAAAAACTATAAAATTCCAAACGATTTTCTTTTCTTGAAAATCTCATTTACACTTTGAAATAAAATTGTCTTTGCTTTCACCAGACGATCTTTTAGAGAAATTTTACATTATTTAATTATTAGCTCGTGTAAGAAATTTAAATAAATATTACGTATAAAAAAGCTAGTGAAAGAAATTAAAAATATAATCGGTTGAGTTACGCACAAAATTTAGAATTTAGTATAAGAGCAAAATGGATAACAGCAATCTTAAAAAATAAATAATTATAGAATTCCAAACGATTTTCTTTTCTTGAAAAATCTCATTTATACTTTGAAATAAAATTGTCTTTGCTTTCACCAGACGATCTTTTAGAGAAATTTTACATTATTTAATTATTAGCTCGTGTAAGAAATTTAAATAAATATTACGTATAAAAAAGCTAGTGAAACAAATTAAAAATATAATCGGTTGAGTTACGCACAAAATTTAGAATTTAGTATAAGAGCAAAATGGATAACAGCAATCTTAAAAATAAATAATTATAGAATTCCAAACGATTTTCTTTTCTTGAAAAATCTCATTTATACTTTGAAATAAAATTGTCTTTGCTTTCACCAGACGATCTTTTAGAGAAATTTTACATTATTTAATTATTAGCTCGTGTAAGAAATTTAAATAAATATTACGTATAAAAAAGCTAGTGAAAGAAATTAAAAATATAATCGGTTGAGTTACGCACAAAATTTAGAATTTAGTGTAAGAGCAAAATGGATAACAGCAATCTTAAAAATAAATAATTATAGAATTCCAAACGATTTTCTTTTCTTGAAAAATCTCATTTATACTTTGAAATAAAATTGTCTTTGCTTTCACCAGACGATCTTTTAGAGAAATTTTACATTATTTAATTATTAGCTCGTGTAAGAAATTTAAATAAATATTACGTATAAAAAAAGCTAGTGAAAGAAATTAAAAATATAATCGGTTGAGTTACGCACAAAATTTAGAATTTAGTGTAAGAGCAAAATGGATAACAGCAATCTTAAAAAATAAATAATTATAGAATTCCAAACGATTTTCTTTTCTTGAAAAATCTCATTTATACTTTGAAATAAAATTGTCTTTGCTTTCACCAGACGATCTTTTAGAGAAATTTTACATTATTTAATTATTAGCTCGTGTAAGAAATTTAAATAAATATTACGTATAAAAAAGCTAGTGAAAGAAATTAAAAATATAATCGGTTGAGTTACGCACAAAATTTAGAATTTAGTGTAAGAGCAAAATGGATAACAGCAATCTTAAAAAATAAATAATTATAGAATTCCAAACGATTTTCTTTTCTTGAAAAATCTCATTTATACTTTGAAATAAAATTGTCTTTGCTTTCACCAGACGATCTTTTAGAGAAATTACATTATTTACATTATTTAATTATTAGCTCGTGTAAGAAATTTAAATAAATATTACGTATAAAAAAGCTAGTGAAAGAAATTAAAAATATAATCGGTTGAGTTACGCACAAAATTTAGAATTTAGTGTAAGAGCAAAATGGATAACAGCAATCTTAAAAAATAAATAATTATAGAATTCCAAACGATTTTCTTTTCTTGAAAAATCTCATTTATACTTTGAAATAAAATTGTCTTTGCTTTCACCAGACGATCTTTTAGAGAAATTTTACATTATTTAATTATTAGCTCGTGTAAGAAATTTAAATAAATATTACGTATAAAAAAAAGCTAGTGAAAGAAATTAAAAATATAATCGGTTGAGTTACGCACAAAATTTAGAATTTAGTGTAAGAGCAAAATGGATAACAGCAATCTTAAAAAATAAATAATTATAGAATTCCAAACGATTTTCTTTTCTTGAAAAATCTCATTTATACTTTGAAATAAAATTGTCTTTGCTTTCACCAGACGATCTTTTAGAGAAATTTTACATTATTTAATTATTAGCTCGTGTAAGAAATTTAAATAAATATTACGTATAAAAAAAAGCTAGTGAAAGAAATTAAAAATATAATCGGTTGAGTTACGCACAAAATTTAGAATTTAGTGTAAGAGCAAAATGGATAACAGCAATCTTAAAAAATAAATAATTATAGAATTCCAAACGATTTTCTTTTCTTGAAAAATCTCATTTATACTTTGAAATAAAATTGTCTTTGCTTTCACCAGACGATCTTTTAGAGAAATTTTACATTATTTAATTATTAGCTCGTGTAAGAAATTTAAATAAATATTACGTATAAAAAAGCTAGTGAAAGAAATTAAAAATATAATCGGTTGAGTTACGCACAAAATTTAGAATTTAGTGTAAGAGCAAAATGGATAACAGCAATCTTAAAAAATAAATAATTATAGAATTCCAAACGATTTTCTTTTCTTGAAAAATCTCATTTATACTTTGAAATAAAATTGTCTTTGCTTTCACCAGACGATCTTTTAGAGAAATTTTACATTATTTAATTATTAGCTCGTGTAAGAAATTTAAATAAATATTACGTATAAAAAAGCTAGTGAAAGAAATTAAAAATATAATCGGTTGAGTTACGCACAAAATTTAGAATTTAGTGTAAGAGCAAAATGGATAACAGCAATCTTAAAAATAAATAATTATAGAATTCCAAACGATTTTCTTTTCTTGAAAAATCTCATTTATACTTTGAAATAAAATTGTCTTTGCTTTCACCAGACGATCTTTTAGAGAAATTTTACATTATTTAATTATTAGCTCGTGTAAGAAATTTAAATAAATATTACGTATAAAAAAGCTAGTGAAAGAAATTAAAAATATAATCGGTTGAGTTACGCACAAAATTTAGAATTTAGTGTAAGAGCAAAATGGATAACAGCAATCTTAAAAAATAAATAATTATAGAATTCCAAACGATTTTCTTTTCTTGAAAAATCTCATTTATACTTTGAAATAAAATTGTCTTTGCTTTCACCAGACGATCTTTTAGAGAAATTTTACATTATTTAATTATTAGCTCGTGTAAGAAATTTAAATAAATATTACGTATAAAAAAAGCTAGTGAAAGAAATTAAAAATATAATCGGTTGAGTTACGCACAAAATTTAGAATTTAGTGTAAGAGCAAAATGGATAACAGCAATCTTAAAAAATAAATAATTATAGAATTCCAAACGATTTTCTTTTCTTGAAAAATCTCATTTCATTTTGAAATAAAATTGTTTTTGCTTTCACCAGATGATCTTTTATAAATAATTTTACCTTATTTATTATATAATTATTAACTCGTGTAAGAAATTAAAAAAAAAATTAACCAATAAGAAAAATTGAAATTTGTTCAAGACATGGAAAATCCAGCTCCTCAAAACAATACCCAAAATTTTATCAGTAAAATTTTTCATATTGCTTTGAATTGATATTCTGTTATGAATTATTACAAAATCGATTAATAAAGTTAAATTATTAACATTACTTATTAATGGATGAAAGAATAGAATAACATTACACAATAAGACCAAAATTAATGGTGAATTGTTTTTCCCATAAAAACTATCATGAACACCAGAACATGTAATTTGAAAATCATGACATCTAATTGAAATATTATTACAGGTTCAGAAAAAAAAAAAAAAGAAAGTAAAAGCATTTAACAAACAACATTTTCTTTTTAGAGAAGAAAATCATGACATGGTAAATTGTTTCAAAATATGCGGAAAATGATAGCTATGAGTAGACCCAAGCGTTTTAGTGCAGAACGAAGCTACCACAAATAAGATAATTTAGAATGCTTAGTACAGTACTATAATAATAAACTAAAAGCGAGGAGAAGTCAAAAAGCAATGCACCAAAATTTCTCTAAGCATATGCAATTTGTAAGAAAAAAGAAGAGAACAACATATGAAATTTTGTACTGAAATAAAAAAATTCTGAATAAACAGAGAAGTAAAACGATGGAGTTAAACAGAAGTCAAAATTGCCATCGTCAATGATACCAGTCTCACTGAACCTCCTACTGAAGTCTCATGTTGTGATGATCTTAGAATTATTTAATAAACATGCAGTAGAAACTACAAATTAATACAGAACTTGCAACTAACGAAATTCAACCATACAAAAATTATACGAATTGATTATGTGGAATTAAATTTATTAGTTATTTTTGGGTTAATAGCTTTGGGTTTTATAATGAACTTAAAAAAATAAGGCTAATTAGGGGGATATGTAAAAGCCACGTGAAAACAGCATGAGGCTTCAGTAGGAGGTTCAATGAGATTGGTATAATTGACGATGGCAATTTTGACTTCTGTTTACTCCATAGTCTTACTACGCTATTTATTCAGAATTTTTTTCCCTATATAGTAATAAATTTACAATGATTTTTTCAATGATTTTTTACACCCTTAGTACATAATTAATAAATAATTATGGAAAACTAATTAATTAAATATTCCTAGGTCATTTTTTTAGCATTAGTGTAAACGACACGAATTTTAATTTTTGATAAATGCTCAGTTTACCATTACTGTTATACTAATTTAATAATTAATAAGTATAAAACTAATATTTAATTTTCATACTAATATAATAATAAATATGTATAAAACTTACAATATTTACATTGAATTCTACAATTGTATTTATAAATGAATTTTTCTTTTTTAAATTCACGGTATTTATTTTTTAAATTTATAATTTTTCTATTTAGAATCGAATTAATTAATATAAACTAATTAAAATAAAACAAACATGTTTTTTTCCATATAATTTTAATTATTTATATATAATATTAAAAATGCTAATAATATGGAATATTAATTTATTAAATTCAAACAAATAATTGTTAAAAAGTTATCCTTAATTGATTTAAATAATTTTGTTATTGATTTTGTCAAATGAATTTTCACACTTTTCTTAAATTTATTAGTATCGATTATATCGCATTAAATCATTAAAAATCTTCCTTTTTTTTTATTATTGCTAATTTTGTTTGTTGCTGTGCAAATTTGCTAATTTAATACCCTAAAATTCGTTTTCAAAAATATAGCAAAAAGGGTTTTTAACTTTTCAACAACTAAAAATAAATATTCCGAACAGTTCTAATTTAATTGTTTATTTCCCTTATTTATTATTTCAAGTGTTATTAAAAACTGACAAATTATTTAAATAGGAATAATGAGAACTATGTCTTATTTCCAAATAAAAATAAAAATAATTATTTCAATAACATTAACTGTTAAAAAAATTTTAATTACTTCCACGTGCATTTTTTTATAAAATCGTTTGGAACTCTAGAACATTTATTTTAATTTCTTTCGCATGTTTTTTTAAAAATAAAATCGTTTGGAAACTCTACAACTTTTATTTTAATTTCTTTCGAATGTTTTTGTTTTATTAAAATCGTTTGGAATTGGAATTAATTATAATAAAATTTTCACTTCTATTTTTAAGAGTATTTCTAAGTATATCAAATTTAACAACCAAACAATCTTCATGCACAACCACCTGCATATGGAATCTTTGTCAAGCAGGAAGAGCATAGGACTTTTTTTTTTTTTTTGTTCTTTTTAAAGAATTATATGTAGCAGCTGTTGTAAACACTAGATATAGATACTGAAGGCTACTACACCCTTCCTTGACAGATGATGTTAAAAAAGAAAACAAAATATCGTCTGAGGAAACGATATCGTCCGCTGAGTGGGACAAGCCCTTAGTGGTTTCCGGACCTAAAGGCTGGGATGGTGGGGGCGTAAAAAAGGTGGTTTCCTGCCTGCATCAAGTGTTCTCACGCATTTTGAAGCTTTTTTTCCCTTTCCTCTTCTTCTGTGGCGATTCGGCCTGTACATTCCACAAGCATTAATAACATCGTCCTCCTCTGTTTAACGTTTATAAAAATAGGTTTGATTCAGGCAAAGAATATGATTTGAGATTTTCTGATAAGGAATATTGTGGTTTTGAAGTTAGTAAAGAGATTATTTTGTGATATTCATTACATAAAAATGTATAATTTTACGAATTTATTTTTTAATGGCTTATTGTTTCATATTTATTACCCAAAAAATTCTGCATAATATTTTAGGTAGCGGGATTTTTCGTTTCCTTGACCACTTTCAACGTTTGCTATTGGTTTACTATTTTTTTTTTTTAATTTCACGAATTATTCTTATTGGTTTATTTAAATTGCTTTCACGTGCTCATTTTAAAAAAATCGTTTGGAATCTATAAGTTTAATTTATTTTTTATTTTAATTTCTTTGACGTGCTTTTTTATAAAATCGTTTGGAATTCTGAAGTTTTTTTAATTTTGTTATTTAATTTGTTTTCTTTTTAATACGCTTTTATTAGCTTCACCTGTATGTTTGTATGTATGTATGTAACTGACATTTTCCCCTGGAGATCTGTTTCTCCTCATATACACTATTTAAGCTGCAAAGAAACATTTACAGGCATCTTTCAGAAAGAAAACAGTTGATTCTTTTTAATACGCTATTATATTAGTTTCACCTGAATGTTTGTTTGTTTGTTAAACTAAAAAGTAAAAAATAAATGAATAGTTTAAAAAAAACTAAAAAACACGCTTTTAGAGTTAATCAAATTAAAAAGTAAAAAAATTAATTAATAGTTTAAAAAAAACTAAAAAACACGCTTTTAGAGTTAATCAAACTAAAAAGTAAAAATTAATTAATAGTTTAAAAAAAACTAAAAAATCACGCTTTTAGAGTTAATCAAATTAAAAAGTAAAAAATAATTGTTAACATAAGAAGAAAATGACTGACGAGAAAATGAATGTCACCGTTCTAAAAGCGTGGGGTGCTTTGTATGACATTTTAAAATTAACTCTGCATTTCGGAATGAAACTAGTGAAAAATTATAACGATTGATATCGAGCACCCCACGCTTTTAGAACAGTGACATTCATTTTCTCATCAGTCATTTTCTTCTTATGTTAACAATTATTTTTTACTTTTTAATTTGATTAACTCTAAAAGCGTGTTTTTTAGTTTTTTTAAACTATTAATTCATTTTTTACTTTTTAATTTGATTAACTCTAAAAGCGTGATTTTTTAGTTTTTTTAAACTATTAATTAATTTTTTACTTTTTAGTTTGATTAACTCTAAAAGCGTGTTTTTTAGTTTTTTTAAACTATTAATTCATTTTTTACTTTTTAATTTGATTAACTCTAAAAGTGTGTTTTTTAAAATTATTAATTAATTTTTTACTTTTTAGTTTGATTAACTCTAAAAGCGTGTTTTTTAGTTTTTTTAAACTATTAATTCATTTTTTACTTTTTAATTTGATTAACTCTAAAAGTGTGTTTTTTAAAATTATTAATTAATTTTTTACTTTTTAGTTTGATTAACTCTAAAAGCGTGTTTTTTAGTTTTTTAAAACTATTAATTTATTTCAGTTTCGAACGGTAACTGACGAACGTAATTTATCGTCTAAATATAATTTATTCATACATTTTCCTTCTTTGTTTGTTTAAAATTGCTGTAATGCGTTTTGTTCTTAAATTAAATTCTAACTTTATGAGTAACCTGTATATCGGGCCAGCCGATTAATTTTTTTAATTATGTTGTATTATTTATTAGAATCAGCAAATTTTTTAAAATAAAATCTTAACTATTAAATTTTGTCTCAAATTAAAATACGTTTTAGTATTTTTATCTATAACTTACCATTTTTTAATTTGTTTATTTACTTATTATTACTTATTTTTTTTACAAGTTTCATAAAATATGAAATTTCTAACAAGCAAATTAATTAAATAGATTACAATACTATTTTTATTTTAAAAACAAATTTTTACCTAAAATGTATAACAATTTTTAAATACTGTATTTTACCGCCCATTGAAATCTTTAAAAAAATAATAATAAAATCAGACTACTTATGATTATTTAAATGGAAATTAGAAAAGGTTTTATAAAATAAATTCACTTTTTTAATGATTCAAACTTAATCAGATTCAAAAGGCAGTTAAAAAAAAAAAAATACACAAATTTTAAAAATTGCTTTGTATTCAAGAACTTTAAAAATAAATACTTAAAACCTTTTTATTAAATGATTCATCATCAGACAACAAACAAAGCAACGAACATTTCAAAGAGTCATTACTCTTCCGACAGTTAAATGACACTACTTTTATATCTACATGGAACTCCTAAATTGCGAAAATTAATCAAACACAGGTCTGATTTTCTAATAATAGTACCTGATGGTTATTCATTTTCAGAAGCAACCAACTGACTCGTCTTTTGATTTGTGACTTATCAAGTTGTCTCGCTTCAGAGAAATGGCGGGCTAATTTTAGTGACATTTCCTCTTCGAACAGACACACTTGTCTGACAAATTCGAAGAAATGCAAAGTAGAAGCTTCGGCAAGCTGACTTTATCTGTTTGTTTATTTAATTAGCCTTGTCCCCACCTTCTTCCTGAATGGATTGTTTTGATAAAGATGCAAAGAGTTATAATTTTTGATATTTTCGAATGTTCTGTTTTTTTTAAGAATATTTAGAATACCATACTATACATATGAAATAGTTAATTAAGACATGTGTTAATTAAGAAATAACTAAAATATAATTAATATTTGAACGAAATAAGATGGGTTTATTTAAATTAAAAAATGTTTATAGGATTTACGATATAGAACAGCAAATATGTGAAGAAAGTAAAAAATGTTTAGTTTTTATGAAATTCGAACACTAACAGGTTAGTGTATATTAAAGTCATAAAAATTTTTTAACTAAGTTTCATTTCAATTTTTTATAATTTTATATCAAATTAAATTATAGGGCATAGTTTCTTACTTTATATTTTTATTATACTACATACTAATATAAAAATTATGACAAGAAATTTTATATCAAATTAAGGACAAGAATAATTTTATTTATAGGGCATAGTTTCTTACTTTATATCTTTATTATACTACATACTAATATAAAAATTATGACAAGAAATTTTCTATCAAATTAAGGACAAGAATAATTTTATTTATAGGGCATAGTTTCTTACTTTTATATCTTTTATTATACTACATAAATATAAAAATTATGACAAGAAATTTTATATCAAAAGGACAAGAATAATTTTATTTAATGTTTATATTTTTTTATACTACATACTAATATAAAAATTATGACAAGAAATTTTCTATCAAATTAAGGACAAGAATAATTTTATTTATAGGGCATACACATACTAATATAAAAATTATGACAAGAAATTTTCTATCAAATTAAGGACAAGAATAATTTTATTTATAGGGCATAGTTTCTTACTTTATATCTTTATTATACTACATCTAATATAAAATTACGACAAGAAATTTTATATCAAATTAAGGACAAGAATTTTTATTTATAGAGCATAGTTTTTACTTTATATTTTTATTATACTACATTAATATAAAAATTATGACAAGAAATTTTATCAAATTAAGGACAAGAATAATTTTATTTATAGGGCATAGTTTCTTACTTTATATCTTTATTATACTACATACTAATATAAAAATTATGACAAGAAATTTTCTATCAAATTAAGGACAAGAATAATTTTATTTATAGGGCATAGTTTCTTACTTTATATCTTTATTATACTACATACTAATATAAAAATTATGACAAGAAATTTTCTATCAAATTAAGGACAAGAATAATAATTTTATTTATAGGGCATAGTTTCTTACTTTATATCTTTATTATACTACATACTAATATAAAAATTATGACAAGAAATTTTATATCAAATTAAGGACAAGAATAATTTTATTTATAGAGCATAGTTTCTTACTTTATATTTTTATTATACTACATACTAATATAAAAATTATGACAAGAAATTTTCTATCAAATTAAGGACAAGAATAATTTTATTTATAGGGCATAGTTTCTTACTTTATATCTTTATTATACTACATACTAATATAAAAATTATGACCAGAAATTTTCTATCAAATTAAGGACAAGAATAATTTTATATCAAATTATAGGGCATGGTTTCTTACTTTATATCTTTATTATACTACATACTAATATAAAAATTATGACATGAAATTTTCTATCAAATTAAGGACAAGAATAATTTTATATCAAATTATAGGGCATGGTTTCTTACTTTATATCTTTATTATACATGATACTAATATAAAAATTCCTGAATGTATTGTTTTGATAAAGATATAAAGAGTTATGATTTTTGATACTGGAATGTTCGGTTTATTTATTTATTTTTTTTTAAAGAATTTTTAGAATGCCATACATTCGAAACAGTTATGTTGATTAATAAATAACTGAAACATAAATATTTGAGAGAAATAAAACTGCTTTATTTAAATTAAAAAATGTTTATAGGAATTACGATATAAAACAGCAAATATGTGAAAAAAATAAATAATTTTTTGTTTTTATAAAATAATATTTTAATAAACAACATAAATTAAAGTCGTGGTAAGTTTTTAATTATAAGATTCATTCCAATTTTTTAAATTTTATATCAAATTATAGGGCATGGTTTCTTACTTTATATTTTTATTGTACATATTACTAATGTAAAAATTCTGACAAGAAAAATTTAACTAAACAAATAATAATAAAAAGGTTATTTTTTTAATATAATGGTGTTTGTTCTCTAATGTCAGCCATATTGATCTGATGCCAGATCATTTGCCATTACAATGGCAGGTACGTAGCAGATTCAGCGTAACACAGGGTAAACCAATGGGAAGAACATACTATAATGCACTCAAATTTGCAGAGATAGCAATTGTGGAGGAAATACTCGCTCTCCACCTGCTCCAATCTAAACCCCTTCCACAATAGACGAGAAAGATTAAGTCAGATACTACAGATATAATTTTATTTACGAGCGGTTTTCCACAACCTTCCAAGTTGGTCATATGTCTCCACCCCGCTCCGATCAGAGTCGGTTTTTCCGCACATCAAAGGATTCTCGCGGGCGCGTTTACGGCCAGCTGTTACTGGAGCCGGAGATAACGTTGGCAGACGGAGACCCACTGAACGAGATCGCCTAGGAATTAATACAACTCGACACGTACTCACGTTTGGACGCCTCTGAAAGAGCGGAAAGACGTAGGGTTCAAACTCCGCTGCAGTCATTGATTTTAGAATCAATGAGACTCAATGGCGATTGCGACAATGCGTGTAGTACTGCATCAAGATCGACAGCCAGGCTGCCTGGTGGGAACTTCCCGTATTTTCTCAAATACGAGACGCAAATGCAGGGCAATGCTCTCAAAAAGTCATCATTAGTACCATAGACTTCAAGTTCGAATCCTGGTATGGATGCTTGTTAGTAGTTCGGAATCCATGTTAAACTGTAGGTCTCGATTTTAATTAAACCAAATTTCTCTGATTTTAAGCTAAAGTATGCAAAAAACGACAGTAGAGCGACAAATCAAAGCGAACCAATCAAAAAGTCTTACCAGAAGGCAATTTCCTTCCCTTCACTGACAATCGCTGATCTGTTCATAACATACATCAGTGGAAAAGGACCACCGACGTCAAATAAAAAATATCTGAAGCGTTCTGTGAAGTAATAAAAAACAGGATCTCAAAGCGTACTCGTCACAGGAGTAATATTAAAAGACGAGAAAAGCTAACTCTAATGCGATTAAAGTAAACAAATATTTTATTCCATCATTTATACCTCAAAACGTAAACAATTCTTTCCCAAGAAATTCCACAAAGTACTAATCCATGAAGGTTAATTTATCAGTCATCAGCAACATAAACAAATGAATATTTGAAACGCTTTTGATATGTTGGCGTATCGGATTACGTTTTACACAAACATTTGTCATTCATTACACTGCAATCGATGTTTAGAAATGATTTTTACATTTAAGTTTATGAAAGCATTTTTTTTTCATTAAATCAGTAATTCGTATGACTGATTTAAAAGCATGTGTTATTTAGTTTTCAATTTATAAAAGAACTTTTACAATTAAAAATTAAACGCTAAAAAAGTTGTAATGAAATACAGTACTGGCTTTTAAATAGCAATGTATTACGCCAAATAAAAGGCTTTCTGTGGTATAATCTTTATTAGATAATTTTTTTTTTTTTATTCTAATGCAACTGGCAAACACTTAGACATTTTGTCTTCGATGCCTTAAGGCAAGCGTTGTACCGACGTAACTCACTTAGCACAACCCGGGAGGTGCGTGAGTGTAGCTTGAAGATAAGCTACCGACGTGGAGTAGCAATACCTCCGCAACGCTCACGTTAGATCGGGACCTATGGTTTAAAATGGATTCCGAACCAATACAAACATCCCTGGCACCGCCGGGACTCGAACCCGACACCTGTGGCACCGAGAGCCAGAGCGCTAGCCACTCGGTCATTCAGGAACTCTTTATTAGATATAATCCAAATATTTGAATGGAAGTTTGGTTTGTCGCTCTACGGTCATTTTATGCTAATTAGACCAGGATCTACAGTTTAACGTGGATTCCGAACCCCTCACAAACATCCATGCCACCGCCAAGATTCGGACATGAAGCTTGTGGTACTAACGGCCAGAGCGCTAGCCAATCGGCCATCAGCCTTTATTTGGGTGGAGGAAAAACTAATTTGTAATTTGTAAACATGATCTCATTGCATTACAATATAATGGTAGTTGAATAACATACAAAAACACATATTTTTTCCTTGCATTTCATTTACAAAGGAGTAAACAGCTTACAGACTACTTTCTCTGGTTAAATCTTTGCTTCAAGCATGTTTTATTAAGAACGCACCTGTAAGATTTGACCCAAAAGTTAAAACATCGCTTTGAGGTACTTTATTACTTTCACCCTTTCCGAAAACAAAGCATAAAAAACAAAAAAAAAAAAAAAAAAATTTTCTGCCCAAAAAAAGGTTAATAAAACACACAAAGATTCTTGTACAGCATAATAATTTTAGAACATTCACGAGAAAAACCTGCTTATAGAAAACAAAAATAAATGTCTGACAAAACATTTTTTGTCTACATGAGAAATATAAGCACGCAAAAGTTTCAGAAGCAAGTGAGCAAATAATATGACAGCTGATTAAATAAACATCAGGTGATATTTTTTTTATTAGTGTGTCCAAAAAGTAAGACCCATTTTCAATTTCAAATGCCCGGGGCTTAAGGAATTAAATTTTTTTTTCTTCTTCTTTAGGTTGCTGGCACTGTTCTTGACATCTGTGTGAAATTTTCAAGTAAAAATATTCATTAGTGTTTGAGTTACGCTTGGCTTTGTTGAGACGCTAAAACTGATTCCGCAAATTTTTGAAATGTCTGAATTAATTGAGCTAAGAACTTGTATTACATTTTGGTTGCGGAAACGTATAGAATGTTGCGGAAGGTATTCGGTGAGCATTCCTATATCGGAAAGAAATGTTTAGAAGTGGTATAAACAGTTCAAAGAAGGCAAAGAACGCGTTGAAGACGAAGAGTCCTCTGGCCGACCATCAACCTCAAACTACGAAGCTCACGTCCAAAAAATTAAAGATTTGGTGCTTGCAAACCGTCGATTTACAAATAGAGACCTTGCTGCTGATGTTGGAATTTCAAAAGGATCGGCCAATTCCATTTAAGGCCTCAAACGCGTCAAATCTCGATTAGTACCGAAAACACTGAATGCGTCAGCTCACACTGCATTGATTCTTCGTGACTTTTTCGCCAAAAATGAAACCCATATGGTTCCACAACCACCATATTCACACCGTGCGACTTCTGGCTATCCCCTAAATTCAAAAGACCACTCCGGGTACACCGTTTTGAGTCGACTGAAGAGATTCACCGCGAATCGCCGCGCTCTTTCAAAGCCATCCTTGCCGATGACTTTTTAGCATGCATTGAGGAATGGAAAAAAAGTTAGCATAAGTGCAATGTGTCCGGATGGGATTACTTTGAAGGCGATGAAATAAATTCGGAAGAATAAATAAAGAGTTTTTGAAAAAAAAAAAAAAAAAAAATTGGTCTTACTCTTTGGGCACAGTAGTATTTTATTCCGAGTGTTTAAAATATTTTTCTGAGAACCAGTTGGAAAAAACATTTATGGAAAGTATTAACGCAATTAATAATTTCATTTAAAAACCACATCCATCCTGAACTAATTTTACTATAATTTCCTCATTTAATAATAGCTTTTATGACATAATCATTATTTTATTTTGCTTTTATTTAAAAGTATTTCCTTCATTCGAAAATACAAATATATATATACATAAAGTAAGCATAATATTTCATGTAATTTCAAACAAATAATGATTAAAAAAAATTATTTAAAAACAACAATCCTTGAAAAGGATTAAAAAACCATTAAATCAAAAAATTTATTAAATAATTAATATTATTAATTTCATTTCATAAATAAAAAAGATTAAAATAACAATCATTAAAAATGATAAAAACATCAATAATGATTAAAAACAACAATCATTTAAAAATTAAAAAATGATTAAATAAAAATAAAAACATTATTAAATAGTAATAATTAATGATTAAATAAAAATAATTAATGATATTAATTTAATTTCATAAATAAGAATGATTAAAATAACGATCATTAAAAATGATAAAAACAACAAAAATAATGATTAAAAAAAAAACACACAATAAACAACCTTTTTTTTTAACCCATCCTATTCCTTGTTTTAAGTTTTAAACAAAATGCATACAATTTTAAAAACAGTAAACATCGTTTAGTTTATTATAAGTTGCAGTGGCAGTTAATATTACATAATATCATTTTATTTATCATTTTGTTTCAAAACCGATTTATTCTTACAATTTTTTTTTTCTGCTCTAAAGTAAGCATAATATTTCATGTAATTTCAAACAAATAACAATAATTAATATTAATTTCATTTCATAAATAAAAATGATTAAAATAACAATCATTAAAAATGATAAAAACATCAAAAATAATGATTAAAAAAAAATAAAACACACATTACAAACATCTTTTTTTCTTTTAGTCATCCTATTTCTTGTTTTAAATTTCAAACAAAACGCATACAATTTTAAAAATAGTAAACATCATTTAGTTTATTATAAGTTGCAGTTGCAGTTAATGTTACATAACATCGTTTGTTTAATCAGTTGTTTCAAAACCGATTCAATCTTACAATTTTGTTGTAAAAGATACAAAAACATAATGAGCAATCTTAAACCAAACATAAGAGAATATCTTCATGGCAAATAAAATAAAATAAAAATAATAATATGCACAGAGAAGTCTGCCCTATTTCTTCAATTGTTATTTATTGAAAAGCCTTACATGCATATTTTCTGTCAGAACACAACAACCTGCCATTACCACAAAAAAAAAAAAAAAAAAAAAAAAAAAAAAAAAAAAAAAAAAGAAGAAAAACAAAGACTAAAGCAATCATCCTGGTTCACATCAATAGAAAGAAAGAAAGAAACAAAAACAAAAATGTCTGCTACTTAAGCAGAGTTAAGTAACGATTTGACAAAAAAAAATAAATACATTTATAACACAGATTGGAGACGATTCGCGACTGGAACGAAAAACTACCCCAGTACAAAACAGCTTTTTAAAGTTCGAAAAATGTTCTTTTTCGGTTAAAAATAGGACGAATGGGTAATGTCAGTTCCGCTTCGTCTCAGTTCACAGTTTTATATCTTCCTCATTAGAAAGCTAAGCAGGCGCAAAATGAAAGGAAGCAAAGATAGAGAGAAAAAAAAAGGATTTTTAAAATAATAATAATAATAAAAGAAAATGCTTCGATGAAACCTTAAAAAAAAAAATTGTTTTCTTCTTTTTTTTTTATTTTTTCATGAGTCAATGCGGAAGGAAGCCATCTTCTGTGTCGAATCGTTTATAGAATGTGAGAGGCGCTAGGGGAATATTTCCTGGCAAAAAAAGTAAGGAGGAAAAATATCGCCAATAATTCTTTTTTTTTTTTTTTTTTTCTGTAATTAAAAATTAAATTTTGTCTTTAAATAAAAATGGAAAACTTGCAAACATAAATACTGCTAAAAAGATATAATAGATTATTGAAAAATATTAATTAAATATTAGTGGCAATGTTAAAAAATCGTTTGAATTTAGAAATGTATGTAAGATATGAATTAGATATTTTTATTAATTTATTTGATACGCTATAATATAGCACGATAATAATAAAAAATCGAATATATTTGTTTTCTTTTTATTTATATTTGTAGCATTCTTAACATTTGGCAATTTATTAAACATTCAAATTAAATAAATATGCCATTCTCTATTTCTATATATATATATATAGAGAGAGAGAGAGAGAGAGAGAGAGAGAGAGAAATGGTTCTAATTCTGTTTATTCGGAAATGAGCAATTCGCACGAATATCAAAACAAAATGTATACCAAGTTACAGAATTTTTTTTTTTGAATTACTTATTAAAGACTCTGATTAATTATTATTGTTTTGTTTTTTTTAAATGAAAAGCTATTCTTGTCAAAATATCAATGTGGAAAAAAATAATAATTTTTGACATATAAACCAAGAAACTTGAAACTGGTACTGCTGTATTGAGAGTTTTTGTTTTACCTATTCGACACTAAAATACACGAACATGTCACAACTCAATTGCATAGTAAAAATGAAAAATTATAATAACAACAAAAGATAATCGTTTTAAAGAATATCATTCGTTTTAAAAAATATCGTTTGATTATCGAAATGATCGTTTTAAAGAATATTATATAAATTTTTATTCTTTATTTAACAATATTATATCAATACTTCAAGTTAAATATGAGCAACAAAACATTTTTAATTCAGTCAAAAAAATCCTTTATTAAAAGCAATATGTTTACATGGTTGAAATATAATTTTTCTTTTAACATTAATTAAATAACAACAACGAGAAAAAAAAATCAGATAGAATCTTTAAGGACATAAATGTGAAACCATTCAGTTGATTTAAAAAAGCAAACAATTTATCATTTGTCAGCAGATAACATATCTTCCTCTTAGATTGAAATTCAATCTTTTTTTTAAAAAAAGTTCTTATAGAAATGTATCTGTAGTAAAAAAGTTGCGTGAAATTATTACTCAACTTGTCATTGATACAGATGAAGGTTTCAACTTCCTACATTCCGGCAATAATTAAAACTAAACCGTAGTTGAAAAATTGTGCATCAAATTTCAGAACATTTATAGGACAACTTACAATGCCCATTCTGTAAGAGCACATTTCGTTTTCTTTACATTATTGTCCTTGAGATAATGAATGAAATTGATAATGAGTAGAATGTTGTTTAAAAACTTTTTTTTTTCTATTTATCTTCATAAATCATACAAACAGACTGAGAGCGATGATAATATGTGGCAGGATTTTTCAACAATTTTAAATAATTATATTTGTATGTAAAAATATCAGAGATTATTTTTAAAAAAATTTAAATAAACATTCGAAAATTATGAAGCAACATATTATTATTATTATTAATTTATTTATAGTATTTACTCGACGTAACATGTTTTTTTGTTGTTGTTGTCTAAGAAAGAAACAACTTCTATTTGAGATAGAAAACAAAAAATAAAAATTTCGATAATGCATTATTTAATTTTTTATATGTTTCGAAAAATTGAAGACAATTGTTTATATCAACAATTTTTCTATCTTTGCAATAATATTTTCCCCTTTTTTTAATGAGTAATGAATTAAATAAAGAATATAAAGGAAAATTTAAAAAATAATTTCATTTCTTATAACGCAATTTAGTATTCATAAAAATTTCCAAACATAAAATTTGCTTTCCATTTTTTTCTAGAATATAAATATAAATTACCTTTCACAAACAACAATTTTCATATTCATTAGTTATAAAATAAAATTAACTAAGAATAACATAAATACCGTAACTTTTTTTTTTTTTTTAAATCTCAAAAGTTAAATTAAATTAAATATTACTCAAGCTCAAATTAGAATTAAAACATTCAATTATTGTCTGGTAATTGTCATTCCTTATCGCCATATTACCTAATTTATTAGTGATTAGCGCAACCAATGCAACAAAAAATTACACGAAAAACTTTAAATGATTAGAAAACGGAAGAACAAATTAACAAATAAAGACATCGCCACAGCGGAACAGCGCGGAAATCCAAACCATGGCTCATTAAAAATAATCCTATTGACTCATTTGACTACATTACTTGTGGTAGGTCAATATCCACGGTCTGTTCTAATCCATACCACGACGATGTAATCCGCGCAAAGAATTCTTTTCATTCGACTGACCCTTCGCCCCCCCCTCTACACTGCTCAATGGAAGCATAGAACATACATTCTTACCTTTTTCAAGGTAGAACACGTTTTGGAACTCTGTATTTATGGGGGGATAAACAAACATTCTCAGGCGGGACAGACTGGGGCAAGATATGAAAATCGATCTTTATTCAGATCTTTCTATAAGGGACTGCATACCTCCCAATATTTTTCCCTATTCTTTTTTTTCAATTCCTACTATTAGTTCACACTCTCCCTATATATATTTATATATCTTGTTCAAATTTTCAATCGTTCATAAAATACTTTTTATTCATCCACTCAAATTCAAACAAATTTTTTTTTTTCTGAACTTGTAGTGGATGACACTGGATGTTAATACAGTTTTTTTAAATATTAATTTATTTATTAAATTAAATTAATTAATTTTGATTTCGTCTCGTATCTTTCTGTCATTTGTATATACATATTTATACTAATTGTAATTATTTAATAAAAAGTAACTAAAATAAAATTTTTCTTTATTGGCCTAAGTAGGAATCGACTTTAATTTATATATATATATATATATATATTACTTGTTTTTTCTATAAATAGTAGATTTTGTGTTACAATACTGAAACAAAATACGATCCTTTCCGATTTCTGTTTTAAAAATTCTATTAATTTTTTTTTTTTCACAATTTAAATATTTCATATTTGATTTGTAATACACGTACAGAAAATCGTTGCTACAAATGATATCTACCGTATTTATTATTTGTAAAACTTTATATAAATTGTTTCAAATTTCTACATCAGTAACTAAAAAAAAAAAAATAATAATAATAATAATAATAATTTTTTTAAATAAAAAATTTTTTTTAAAAATAATAAATAAAAAAAAAAAAAACATCAAACGTTTATTTTACAAACGCCATAAGCGCATAATTTCTTCAAAATTGTGTGAAAAATGAATTTAAAAAAAAATGGCAAAGCAAACGATATTGACTCTTTGAAATTTTTCTGAAATATAATATATTTTAAAAGAATATTTTTCCTCCCTTGATATTCCAACATCCCCCCCCCTCAAAAAAATCATGACGAATTCTTAAGTTACAAAAAAAAAAAAAAAAAAAAAAAAAATTACGAAGCAGAAATAATAAAATGGTTACACGAATTTTATTGGAATTCAAAACGACAGAACTGAAAAAGCAAAAATAAAAGTAAAAGTAAGTCGGAATTCAATAAAACATAAAAGTTACAGTTGGAATTCCTTAAATATTTCAAGCATTTTTTTTTTTTTTTTTTTTTTTTGATGGAATAGATATTAATACCATTCTTTTATTTATTCCAAAACGAAAAGAAAATCATTCCTGTGGACAGTTGCACTTTAGAACAAGATCAAAGAATAAGAATCTCGCGAAATCGTCTGACTGGATCGGGCTCATCTATGGCAGAAAGGCGTCTCAAAGCTTACTTACTTTTGTTTATTATCGGATGATAACAGACAAGACGGAATTCGGCCTTAGGATATATACAGTTATTTATTAAGATGTTATTGAAGTGAATAAATTCACTCTCCCAAAAGAGATAAACATTAATTTTGGAGGAAAATAGTCGTCTACAAATGATGCCCTTAATCGAAAGTCCTCATTTACCAGCATTAATTCATAAGCATTTTGAGATTATTCTTTTATAAATATTCAAACCTATTCTTTAAAATTGTCACGAATGTTCATTAGTATAAAAGGGTTTGTTTTATTTATTCATGGAGCAATAAAATTGATTATGTATTTTATTCCGATTGATTATAGTGTAATTTAAAGATAAGAAAAATGCAAATAATGACTTTTCTAAATAGTAGAACTTAAAATGATTGAATCTAATTTAATATGCATCAATTATTGAGTAAATAAGGTCATTCAATTGTTGAATTGATTATAGTTCAAACACTTTAAATTTGAATTTGTCAGTAGTTTAATATAATTATAGTAGAAAAAGTATTTAATAGATAAATAGAAAAATCAATTAAAAATTAATTCAATTATAGATTTCAATTTAATTTCTTTCTTAAGTTAAAATTAAAAATATGCATTCTTACGCACGTCCAAAAAAATTAATACATTCTTGCATGATTCAATTTCCTTAAGATGAGATTTTTTTTTTTCTTTCTGATTTTATTATATTTTCCTAAGATATGAGCATAACACACATTCTAACATGTAAACGTACAATATAAGTTTTAACTTTATATTGCTTATATAAGTTAACAAATAACAACAATAATAATAATAAATATTTTTAAAAAAATATTTTATATGTAATAATTAATATTTTTTTATTTCGTTATCAATGAAACATAAAAAAATATTTATTTAATACTGCTTTACACTAATTTTTTTACTGACCTTTGAATAATCGTATATATATTATAAAAAATTTTTAAACCAATTAATTATATATGTAGCTATTAAAAATTAAAACTCGTTTTCTTCACAGCTTTTAATTTCATTTTGAATATATTTATATTTTTAATAGAAAACTAAAATGGTACCTACAGCTTACTCAAGAAAACTTTTTTTTTTTTTTTTTTACTACTTATTATTATTTAGATTATTAAATAGTGAAAAAACTAATGTATTAACAACTAATTAAATTGACTAAAACTGTTATTATTTTATTCAAATAATTATTCCTTTGAACTTTGTAAATAATTAATTCCATATCATACGACATTAAAAGATCATTCATATCAAACAAAAAATATGTTTGTATAAATAAAATTTTCGAAAAATTATTGTTTTCATGACATAATTCACGACATCAAAAAGAAGTATAAATAAAGGTTACTTCTTGATAGATTAATTCAATAGAACACGGCAATTACTAACAGAACACAGGGTCTAACAACCTTTTTCCACCTGCTCCATGGAATAGCTCAAGGCCATTACTACCATCACGCGCTCAGACCATGAGAAGAAACAAGTTGAAGATTGAAAACCACAAATCTGGCAAATTTATGAACAATCTGATGCAAAATATTTGACTAAGAATATTGAAAATAAATTTTCGAATTCTTATCGAGAATTTGCTAGAAATTTCGACTTCTTTCAGTATTTTGATAACAAAGGAAAAGACTGAAATTGAATATTAATTTTCAGTCATTCAATACTTGTTGGTTGGTTTTTAATGTAAAATGTTTTAAAAAATCGTTATATTCTTGTAAACATTTAGAACTACTTTTAATCCAAATCAACTATAAAAATTTATTTATTATGCGATTTATAAATATCACATAATAATAATTGTAAATCAATAATCAATCAATAATCAATAATTGAACACAATCCATCGATCAAGCAAATGATCAATTGTGACAAAAAAGTAAATAATCGAAAAACACTTTTTTAAAAATCAAAATAAAAGTTTATAATATTTTTAGATATATCTTGGAATGTTATTTATATTTTCTACAATAATTTAATAGAAAAATATACAATAATAATTATACATATATCACACGCGCAAACACTAAGAAACAGTTTCAAATATGATGTTTTCATGACAATTTTTTTCTTATAATCATAGAATTCAATTTTAAATAACTTTCATAAAAATTATTTATTAATAATAAACTAATTTATAATTTTCAAAAAATTTTGGACATTCACATAAATATGGTTAATCAAATAAATTTACAACATAAAATATTATTTTCAAAAATAATCATTTCTTTAAAAATTTTCTTTGTCATGATTCTGATCATTATTTGGAATCTTTTATATATTTATTCTTTAATTTTTTAAATAAATGAAAATATTTTCATATGAAACCGCAATAAAAATTTAAAAAAAAAAGAAGTGATTAAAAAAAAATAGAAGCGATGTCATAAATCAGCAGGGGATATATAAACAAACATGATTAGACACCCCACAGAGACGAGCGTGACACAGATCCAACGATTATCATACAATAAATTATATCATAATTGTGTATCAAAATAACAACATAAATCTACACAATTAATCCATACAATATAATTAACATGGAACAATTAATAATTAATTATAAACTTACCTCAATAATAAATCCAAACGAGATAAAAATTAGGCACCGTTCACTCACACAACTTCTCAGCTCACTGTCTCACGTGGGAATGAGCAAGTTCTACTCAAATGCTTGTTTCGCTCATTCATGAAAACATTGGCGAGGTTTTAAGTCGCCAAACAACGCTAAACTAGCCAAATGGAACACGTGTTGACTCGGAAAGATGATTAAACGTGTGGAACATTGAATCTACTTATTCACCTGAAAGATAACGGGCTACAACGATGAAATGCTTATCAGATAACAAAAGAAAAAGTATTTTAAAATAAAATAGATTTGCATAACTTTAAAGCATGAAAAAAAATTTTTTTTTTTATTTGTGAAAAAATTAGCAGAACTATTTTCTAATATAGAAATATTTATGAATCCATACATTTTTTTAGCATTTTGAAATATAAATTTAAATAAAAAAGTTTGAGATAAATATTTTATAGCAGGTTTAACAATAAGTACCCTAGCAAGTTGGTTAATTTAAATAAAATATTAAAATTATTAATTAATAAGAATTTATTTATTTATTTATTTATTTATTTCATTTTTTATAACAATGTACTCAAAATGTGTTTTTTTTTTCCCGTCAATAAAATTTTATGAAAATGTTAATTAAAAAATTGGTTTCATTTCTTAGATGTAAGACAAAAAAAAAAAAAAAAATCTTGAAATTAAATGAGATAATTCTACAATTGAAAGTTTCGTTTCGTAAAATGGATAAAATTATTGATTTTAAAAATTCATTCCAAATTCGATTCTTATAAATTTTATCTATTTAACTACATGTATTCTTTATTTAGGGAAAAAATTAGAGAGAAAAACATTTAATGATGGATTTTTTTTTGTAAAATGTTAAATCACAACATGCTTAAATGTAATCAAACATATGTAAAAAAGAAAGCATTTTATTTCAATAAATGAGAATTTTCTAGACTAAATATCAAATTATAAAAGAATAATATTTTTTTATATTATGCAATTCTTTTGATATCATCAAACTATTTTTTTTAATTGACATCAAATGTAGAGAATGGTTTTTTTTCTGCAAAAATAATTATGTTAATACAATTATTAAAAATCATTTTTATTTTCGCAATTTGTAATAATAGATAGAATAACCTTTACGCGTAATATAATTAGTGTAACACATAATGATGAACTTCAAATATAATATAGTTCACGACTGACTCAGAATAAAAAACAATTTTTTTTTCACTAATTTTTCACATTTATCTAGTTTAAAATTTTCAACGGATCTAAGAAAAACTGCAATAATTTTGAAACAAAATAAACCAAATGCGCAAGATCTTGCAATAAGTCATGGACGATATCCTATGGCCTTCCTTCCAAAATCTCTTAATTCTTTGAAAATCAATAGATTCCTTTTGTAAAAGCATTTTAAACTTATTATATTATAAAATAAGTTTAAAATGTTTTTATTATTCTGTTATTTTATGCTTATGTATTCTTTTTACTTTTAAAAGATTTATTCTTAAAAGACAGTCAATAAATTATAAACTAGATTGGCGAAAGTAAATTCGCCAAAATTCTGTCATTTGAATGATAATCCTTGAAGAAAAGCTTTGAAGAATTGGAAAACAATGCAAGTAAAATTGGATTAAAGATTGGAAAGTAAGAAAAAATATATGGTAATATCACCCGATAAATCCAAAAGAAGACCAAGAAATATTGACATCGGAGGGAAGACTGTTGGAGTATCGCATTTCGAATATCAAGGAACTATCTTAAGTATCGACTATAGTATCCATAAGTATGTGAGAGAGTACAAGTAGGTAATCGAGCATTTTACGCAAATAAAAAGTTGTATAACAAAAGATTTATTTCACGAAAAACAAAACTTTTGATTTATAAAACTCTAATAAGGCCGATTGTCACGTATGCTGGAGAAACGTGGACATTAAACGTTAAGAACTTTAATTACATCAGGGCCTTTGAGAAGAAAATTTTGAGAAACATTTTTGGACAAAGAGTAGACAATAATATAAGAATTAGAAGACTAAGCAAAGAAATTGAACATTTAATTAAAATTAGAGACATTGTGAGATACATCAAATCATAAAGAATTCGCTAGCTCGGACATGTACATCGCAGATGTGAGGGAAACATCATTAAAAGGATTAAGTTACATAAATTGTTCAACAACAGGAAGAGGGGAAGACCAAGGGAGAGGTGGATTGATAGTGTCGAAGAGGATCTTAGACAACTGGAAATTATTAACTGTAAGAGATTGACCTTTCATATTTATTCTGTTTGAAAAATGGATGAAACTTGGATTACATCAGGACCTTTGAGATAAAAATTTTGAGAAGAATTTTTGGACAAAGAGTTGACAATAATATATGGATTAGAAGACCAAACAAAGAAATTGAACACCTAATTAAAAATAGAGACATTGTGAGATACATCAAATCACAAAGAATCCGCTGGCTCGGACATGTACATCGCAGAGAGGAGGGAAACGTCATTAAAAAGATTATGTTATGTAAATTACTCAACAATAGGAAGACCAAGGGAAAGGTGGATTAGTGTCAAACAGGACCTTAGAAAAATAAAAATTATTAACTGGTAGAGATTGACATTGGAGCGAGACAGATGGAGAGCTGTTGGGTTGGAGGCTCAAGGCTGTAATGTCAATAAAGAAGAATGATAATCCATTAAAAAATGGACAATAACTGAATTGTTTTTTGATTTTTATGTAACGCTTTTAATCCAATGTCTAAATATAACATTTTTAAGTTAATAAATTGTTTGAACTAATTTTAGAATTCATTATGAAAATTTATACACCCATTACCGTCGATCTTATACGCCCATGACCATTATTACATGAGCATCCCTTTTTAGTTCTTTGAGTTTCTTTTCATTCGTTTAGAAAAATGGCTTACAAAATAATACGGTTTTCATGACAAAGTATTTCATTTTAAGCAGTTTATTCACCCATCAAAGAGGAATAAATGCGAAAATTAAAAAGTAAATAAGGATGACCTTCCCTTTCAACAACCATAGCATCCTTTCTCGTTAAAAAAAAGAAAATACGAACAAAACCTGTTTTATGAATGACAGGTGTTCCCTATATAAAGGTGATTGAATTGTTGATATTCATTTGTTAAAATAAGCGGGAAGAAAAAAAATCGTTTTGCTTGTTTAAAATCTATTAATTAAAGAATTTCTAGGATATTTATTTCAAACAGGATAATAAGAATGCAAAAATACATTATGATATTGGTTGTTTATAATGCTGGGGATAACAAATGTACTAAAATAGCTTTTGCCCTACATTTAAGTTTTATTCGCTTACGAAAGAATACAAAAGAAAATAAAGTAAATTATTTGTATTTAAATAATTATATCGTCAGTTATTGATTGTATATATAATAAAGACTTCATTTATAAACAATGTATGATACCAATCGTTCTAAGAGATTTCTTATATCTGTTATATTCTCATAAACATTCTATTTACAATGAAAACATACAAGAAAATTTCATACATTAAATCAATTAGTTCTCAAGTAGTTTGGATCAATGGCATCCCATAATTATTCTTTTTATTGTCAGTTTTCCCTTTCAAAGGCAGTTTTCACTATATACTAACCAGAAAGGTTGGTACAACTAATCTATCTGGTTGTTTTTTTTCTTCTTTTATTTACGTAAAAAGTGTCAAACAGCGATAATGCGCCAAAGATGGTATTCGAGAAATTAGGAACATGAACTTTCATGATTGACTTCTAGAAGTGTTAGCTTGTATGTGGTTTTGATTGTTTAAAAAAATTCCATTACAGACTATGAGACTCAGCCGTCTATGTGTAGTAAAGTTGACCATTTAATATTGGCTGAAGAAGAAATATTAGTAGTTAAATTAAACGTATCCATCATTCTTTATTAAGTCAAGCATAAGAAATTGAATTAATCATTTCTTTTAATAGTTAGTTTTGAATTTCAATGAATTTTTACTGTGGAATATTATTTTAAGAGAAAAATCATGTTGATTTACTAATTCACGTTTCGTATATAAATACGTAATGCAACAATATCAATAAATATTTTTTTTAAATTTCTAAAGTTAAAGTAAGTGATGGCGCCTTTCAGGTAGTACTATCCAGGTCCTTAGTGGACTGATAAACTTGTCCTGCCCTAACCATGCTTCTCAGGACACTTTAGAAAAGGACACAATAGAAAACACTGGAGCTACAGTTACTCTCCTTTATCAATGTACCATTTGCAACATATCGTTGGAGATCCAACAAGCCTGGAGCACAATACAATTCCCTGTTTTCCCCGCCTCCAGCTTTGTACTGAAAATTTCACCTAGAGCCATGAATCTTGGTTAGACAAGCTTGGCGCCTGAATCCCCTAATCTGTCATTGTTACAGCCTCCCCGGTGAGTCATCCACACTTATTCTCGCAGGTAAAGAAGGAAGCCAATACTTATACTTGACTAGACATTATGGTAAAATATATTTTCTGCAGAAACAAGAAATAATGAAAATAATTTAAATAAGTATTTAGAGCAACCTTTTAAGCAAATTTGAGATGCATTTGAAGTAAAAACTGTCTCTAATCGCACATGAAGTAGTACAGCAGGGGTGGACAACCCAAATGATCTTACGAGCCACTTTGGAAATGCATCCTAACTCCGCGGACCGCTTGTAAAAGTATATATCCCAAAATTATACTTGGCTTATTCTTGACTAGTTATCGAAGTAAGTATTATTTTCTGTAGATACAATAAATAAAGGAAATAATTTATATAAGTATTTAGAGCAACCTTTTAAGTAATCTTTAGCTGCGTTTGAAGAAGTAAAAACTGTCTTTAACCGCACATGAAGTAGTACAGCAGGGGTGGCCAACAAAAATGATCTTGCTGACCACTTTGGAAATGCATTCTAACTCTGCGGGCCGCATATAAAATTATATATCTCCATACTAGATTTAGGCCCACTACAGACATTTTTTGGAGTGAAAAATTGAAACATAATGAGTTATTATTATTGTGTTCACTATTATTCTTACATGTAAACGTAGATAATATAATAATAATGATATTAAATGCACGTTGTAAAGAAATATATAACACTAAAAATGAAACATAAAAAATTTATAAATATTTAAATACAAACGAAATAAAAAAAATTAAATCATTACACGCTTTCACTTAGTTTTTGCAAATGAATCTCAATTTGGTTATTTGCAAGTCGTAATGGGTGTTAGCGTCTGTTATGTTTCAGCATGTTGTCAATTTCATTTTAGAAAAAAACGATTCACAAGTGTAAGTTGAACTAAAAGTGCAAACAACTTGAGCTAAGAGTCTGGTTTTCTCTGCTATCAACGATCAACTGTGCGTATCTAGGGATGGCACTGCGTCAGTGAGGAGCGTATCATGAGTTCGCAAAATATAATTGAATTATTCTGCGAACTCATAACTGTAAACTGATAAATAAAACAGGCAATACCTGTCATATATTCGCAAGAATATTATTTTAAAATCAAAGTTAATTTTTTCACATCATTTCAACAATTAATTTTTGAATATAGAATATATATAATGCATTTTTTTAATACATTGGTTTTCCACTACTTCGGCCATTATAAAATAAATATATTTTGTAAAAGTGTGATACATCTCACGGGCCTCAAAAATATTGAAGGAGGACCGCGGGTTGGCCGCCCGTAATTTAAAGCAACCTTTTAAGAAATCTTGAGCTGCATTTGAAGTAGTAAAAACTGTCTCTAACCGCACATGAAGTAGTACAGGGTGATTATAATTAAAGTCCCACTTTCAAATGCTTTAAAAAAAAAGAAACACTCGTCACAATGAGTTCAAATTTGAACTGAAGATATTTGAAGATGGGGAAAACGGTACGGCATCAAAAAAAAAAAAAAAAAAAAAAAAAAAAATTCCACCGATCTTTTCCCATTCAATTTGGTATCACCTTGACGTGGTGGATGGGTTTTCCACTCACAGTGTCACAACTGTTGAATGACTTGGAAGTCCTTTTTTCCGTCACAAAACCGAAACAATCAAGCACATTGAACACTACAGTTGGTTTAATGTGTAACTCATGCCAAATACGCTGTAATTTCGATTCAAAATATCACTAAGAGCCGAATTCCATTCCTTTATACCGCTTACACCGTTTTGATGCCATACCGTTTCCCCCTTCTCCAAGAATCTTCAGTTCAAATTTGAACTCATTGTGACGAGTGGTTCTTTTTGTACAACAATTTGAAAGTGGGACTTTAATTATAATCACCCTGTATATTAATTCAGAGAGACCAACATCAAATGTGACTTTTCAGTCGTATCTCAAGTAATGTACAATTGGTTTTGATGCTTGACAGAAGCAGGCTGGAGGAAGGGGAAGAGGTGCGTATGGGGCCAAACACACAACACTACTTTTAAATTGAAAATAGCATATGTACTGGGTTTCACACTTTTTCTTTCACTGAAATCACTCGAGGGGATGGAATTATTTTCGTATTTATAGATGATACTTTCTGTATCTTCCTGGGTGATCTTATAAAGTGGCGTCTTTCTCGTGAACCAATTATAAACCGGTTTATCACAGTGTGAACAGAACCCTCGGAGTGAGTCACCTGTCTCAACCCAGCTCCAACCAGAGTCGGTTTTTCCTGAAGATCAAAAGGATTTCAGTGAGCCTAATCTGTCACTTGCAGCAAGAGATAACGTAGTTAATTTCTCGCATGTCAGGCGGAGACACTCGGAGAGAGAAAGACACGATTGTCTCATGCTCTTGTCTGGACGCCGCTTCGAAAAGGGGGAAATCGAAACAGAAAAGAATGGCAAGTTACATTCTTATAGGGGTGATAGGGTCTTTTTGACCTTGTGCTATTATTGTTTTAGATTCTTTTTACATTGCCCCCCCCCTCCCTATTACAAATTAGGTGAAAATTCAGACTATTCTGAAATATAAAAGGTGGGAGAATTTAGCATACCGCAGGACCTCTCTAGTAGAGTCGCGGTTGCCACCTTCCGAATGGCTAAGGGGCACGAACTACCTACAAGAGCATCTTAACTGCATCGGGGTTGCTGACCTTTGTTTATCTTTTTCATTTTTATTCAGTAATTTTAAGCAACCCCATTTTGTGCTAATGTTTTAATTAAATTAAGATGTGGAGGTATTGTGGCTCTTAAAGTCACCTAGGAACTCCGAAATAGGTACGCCCGTTGCCCGTTGCCCGGGGTTGCTGATTCGCCAACCTACCCACTTTGCTCCGACTCTAACGGCACTGTAGACCACTTCCTATCTTGCAGTGCACTTGACGATAACTACCCCAACAGAAGCTACGAGGAGATGGTAAATCTTTACTTGACGGCATAGCGTCGAATGGCCGAAAGGCCACGGACGGCAGTTAAAGAAAGGAAGATTGTTCTGAAGTTAATGAAATTTCTGAATGTGGACATGAAACACAATCGGAACAAGTACTAAATTTTAAAGATTCAAATTTCAGCAAATGAATATAATAATAAAATAAAAAAGTATATACTAATAAGAATAAATAATAAAGAATATAATAAGAAGAATAAATAATAAAGAATACAATAATAAAATTTATTTTAGGAAAGATGAGACAAAATGGAAAATAAATACCTCTCCCAAAGTGTACAAACACAATCTGGCAATATAATACCATTCTTATCTGGCAACAAGACTATTTACACAGCTATTACGGTTTTCTAGGCGGGAAGAATGTAACACAACATATTTGTTTGAGAATATAACTCAACATAATTATTTGCGAATATAACAGCATGATTACTTGAGAATATAACTCAACATAATTATTCGAGAATAAAACTCTACATAATTATTTGAAAGAATATTTCTGTCAAATTTATAAAAGAACATTTATAAAATGAACAAAAAATAGATGAATTAAAATTAATAAATAATCTCATCATCATAATTATCCTTATCAGTGGCGCAACAGCCCAATGTTGGGCCAAGGCCGTCTATCTACTGGCAGATTTCGACACAGGAGATGTTGTCTTTTTGCGGGGTAAGATTATCAGCCCAACACTCTACAGCCATATTAGACAGAGGCCTACGGTTTAAAGTGGATTCCAAACACCTACAAATACCCGTGGCACCGCTGGGAATCGAAACCGAAACCTGTGGCACCGAGGCTTAAAGCGCTAGTTATATGAGAATATTACTCAACATAATTATTTGAGAATGTAGCTCAACATAATTATTTGAGTATATAGCTCAACATAATTATTTGAGAATATAGCTCAGCATAATTATTTCAGAATATAACTCAATATAATTATTTGAGAATATAACTCAACATAATTATTCGAGAATATAACTCAACATAATTATTTGAGAATATAACTCAACATAATTATTTGAGAATATAACTCAACATAATTATTTGAGAATATAATCAACATTAGTATTTGAAAATATAACTCAACATAATTATTTGAGAATATAGTCAACATTAGTATTTGAAAATATAACTCAACATAATTATTTGAGAATATAGTCAACATTACTATTTGAGAATATAACTCAACAAAATTATTTGAGTATGTAGCTCAACCTAATTATTTGAGAATATAGCTCAGTATTTTTATTTGAGAAAATAATTCAGCATAATTATTTGAGAATGTTATTCAACATAATTATTTGAAAGAATTTTCTGTCAAATTTATAAAAGAACATTTATAAAATGAACAAAGAATTGACAAATTGGAAGTGATAAATAATGTCATCATCATCAGTGGCGCAACAGCCCCATGATGGGCTAAGGTCGTCTTCCTAACTGGCAGATTTCTAGAGAGGAGATATCTTTTTACGGGGTAGGGTTGTCAGCCCTACGCTCAACGCTCTACAGACAGGGACCTACGGTTTAAAGTGGATTTCGAACCACTACAAACATCCATGGCACCGCCGGAATTGGAACCCGAACCCTGTGGCACCGAGTGCCAGAACAATAATGTACTTGCTAAATAATCCCCAAAAAATTATCTTTCTTTCTTTTTTTTTTTTTTTTTTTCCCATCGTCTGTAAAGTAGGTGTCAGGCATCTAAATCTTGATTATTTTAAATCTGAACATTTCAAGATACGAACTGTTGAAATAAAAAAAAGGCACTTCAACAACACCGACCACTTAAAGAAGATGACAGCTAATATCACTGAAAGGACTTGGCATTCCAATATTTTTCTAACGGTAATCGATAACACGATTAGAGAGATATGATTTTTTTCTCATCCTTCAATATCGATCATCGTTACAAAATGCGCCAGGAATTTTATTTTACTGTAATGATCCTTCATACACGATTCTTTTTCTTTTTTCTTTCAGTTGATGGACAAAAATTTACAATCACTAAAATAAAATATCATGATAAACAAATACATGAAACAGTTAAAAGATCCTAATCATCACCATGTTCATTCTTTGAACTTCTAATGCCTAGTTCAGTGGTATTCAAAAGGTGCAACCTGTGATATTCTGCAGAAATACGCGCCCAAATATAAAAAATAAATATGGCTACTCTTTTTCTTGCGAATTTTCTCGTTCAAAGATAGCTTTCATTACAAATAACTAACCTTTGTGTCCGATTCGTGCCACAGTGGCAACGTACGCCGCTGGTGAGCACTAGGGCAGAGATTCAATCCACTAGCGACTTTGTTGTAGACACTGTTTCAAAAAAGGGGAGACTCGACGGCGTTTGTGATGTTCAGCATCTTGCCTCGTGAGTCAAATTACCTGGTGGGAGTTCTCCGGATTTTCTCCCATACGATGCGCAAATGCGTAGGACTGGACAGACAAGGTTGCAGTACTGGAACTGGGGATAAATGCACAGGAGGACTTTAATTCCCCCTAAAAGTTCTCCTGGGAGGGCACTGCCCCTCCTTCTCCTGCGATACGGAGCCAAGTCAGACTTCTACCTACGGATGTTCCCTCACAACAGAAGCTGCCCCCTTTTCCCATCCATGAGTAGATTACTCATGGAATGTCCATCCCTCACTGCAGGACACTGAGGATTAGACACAACATATATAATTTTCAACCTAGCTATTGAAATAATTACATAGAAATTACAAATGCAGGGTAGTTTCCCCTAAAAGTCCTCTCGAAAGTCACTTCCCTCCTTCATCAGCGACACGGAGCCATGTCAGACATCTATCTACGAGTGCTCCATCACAACAGAAGCTGCCCTTCCCCTTTTCCTCTTTCAAGGAGGGAGTCGACAACAACAAACTAACCTTTCTTTTTTTTTTTCTTCCCTACGTGAAAAGTCACTAATTAACGATAATGCGCCAAAGAAAGTTGCAGAGAAACTTGGAATGATCATTTCCATGGTTGCCAACTAGAAGCTCTAGAGTCTATGCGATTTTCAATATTAAAAAAAAAAATTACTTTGTGGTCTATGAGACTCGTCCATATGTATTAGGATAAAAAATTGACCATCATAATATACAGCCGTGAGGTGTCGGTAGGGGATGTACTGTTCTTGTTGTGTATAGCACTTATTTTGGAAATGCTTGAAGTAGATGCTATGAGCATACTTATTTTCAGTTCACCTAAATAAAATGGATAGATTTCTCACCAGGAAGTGTATAGTATTTAAGAATCAAATTCTAGATTTGGTTTGGTTTGTCGCTCTACGGTCATTTCGTGTACACTTTAGGCTAATTAGATCGGGACCTACAGTTTAACGTGGATTCCGAACCACCAACAAACATCCATGCCACAACCAGGATTCTAATCTGAAGCCTGTGGCACCAATGGCCATAGCTCTAGCCAATTGGCCATTAGGGTGCAGAACAACCCATGAGTAATCTGCTTATATATGGAGAGGAAGGGGCAGCTTCTGTTGTCATGGAGATCCGCAGGTAGAAGTCTGACTTGGCTCCGTGTCGCTGAAGAAAGAGGGCATTGCCTTCCTGGAAGACTTTAGGAGGAACTATCCTCATTTGCGTATCGTAAGAGAGAAAACCCGGAAAACATCCGCCAGGTAGTCCGACTCACGAGGCAAGGTGCTGAATCTCACAAACGCCATCGAGTCTCCTCGTTTTGGAAGCAGTGTCTACAACAAAGCTGGCAGCGGATTGGCCACCAGGCCGCTTCAAATTGTAGAAGTGAACATTTGACTGAAGTGCTAGTAAGAAAGCAAAATCGCAGCCAATTATAATGAAGTTATTTAAACTTGGACCTTCAGTGACCTAAGTTTCACTTGGACCGGAAGTGAAGTGCAAATAAAAAAGCAGAATCGCTGGGCATTCGCAAGTGTAATTAAAGTTATTTAAGCTTTGGTTTCCGGAAGCTTTGGACAGGAATTGAAGACCATCCTTTTCCGCTACGTTTAGTACGAGGAAGCAAAATGGCAAATGAATCATCACTTCCTAGTAAAATCTTTCAAAACTGTACACTTTAATTAACAAGATAAATCTAGTCGGTTCTAGTCTTCTAGATTTTTTTTTTTTTTTCAAGAGATTGTCTGGACAGCACAAAAGCGGCAAATTCTAATTAAAGTATAACGACTGTTTCTGATAAAACTCAAATCGCTTCTTTCAAATCTCATAAGAAAAGAGTATGAAATCTCTCACTTTAGGAGAGTCATTTATTTTTCACTTACACTACATATACCGCTGTCAGGATAAATGGGCAATACTAGAAAATGAATCAGTTATAAAAGTTTTTTTTTTTTTTTTTTTTTTTTTTTTTTTTTTCAAATTTTGCATTGCAAGTTGATGAATCAGGCATTACCAACAAGCAGAACTCATGAGATTCATCCGTTTTATTAATGAAGTTGTTGTTACTAATCCCCCATGTGCAGGAAAGTCTACACCAGGTCCAGGCGACTGGGCCATGGTTAAAGGTAATATGCAGCTTCCCTTTAGCGAGGAACCACGAGGGCTGAAGACTGACAAAACCTCAAGACAACATTCTATGATTATATTAGACTGCGACCTACGGTTTAAAGGGGATCCGAACCACTACAAACATCCATGGCACCGCCGGAACTCGAATCCGAAACCTGTGGTACTGAGGGCCAGACACTCGGCCATTCAGGCCCATTAATTAAGATCCAACAATAAATTAGTTTCTTTTTTTGTAAAGAATTAAATGTGTCTACACAAGGTGGGGACGTTTTTAACATTTTGAATATCTATCTTAATAAATGATAGTAAACATGGAAGTTATACAGCTGGAACCGCTTCTACAGTCGGCTTTGTCAATGGTTGGATCTTATATCTTTTGAAAAAAATAGTACCTAATCATAACTCTGTGAAGCCTGAGGGCTGAGAGCTCTGGCACTGTGGCGCTCGGTGCCACAGATTTCGAGTTTGGGTCTCGGCGGTGCCCTGGATATTTGGAGTAACTTTAAACCATAAGTCCCGGTCTAATATGATTGGGCTAACAACTATACCCGTTAAAAAGAAAATATATATCTCCTGTCTCGAAATCTGCCAGTAAGCAGGCGACCTTTGCCCACCATGGGTCTGTTGCGCCGATGAAGAAGAAGAAGAATCATAACTCATTGCTTTCTTAATAGAGAAGTCTTGATAATAGAGAGTTTTTGCATACCGTATTTTGGACGTCCGTTAGCTTTTTCTCCCTAGCGCGCATACTCATTGGAAATTACGCATGCGTATCTGTAATAATGTTTCCTATGAGCATGCGCGCTAAGGAGAAAAAGCTAACGGACGTCCAAAATACGGTATGCAAAAACTCTCTATTATAAACATTAGGAGAAAAATTGAAAGAAATTTCACATCAAGTAGCTCAAAAGGTAAACTTTATTAAAATAAGACTTATAAAATTGTGTGCATTTGAAAAGTTTTGCATCGATGTAGATTCATAACACAGACGGCTACTTTTACGTACTGAGATGAGATGGCAGTCAAGGGAGAAAGTACTTAGCCGTGTATACGATCTAAGATAGGAACTTGTATTTGTTGGAGAGTTGAAACAATTACATTTTTGTAACATCCACCGTTGCAAATTTTGGGTTGTCAAGTTTTAATATTTGGCTAATATATTTCAGCAGTTTATTATTTTGAATACTGGCATGTAAGGAAAAGAAGAAAATATTCTCTTATCCACTAACAAAATGAAAGCTATTCAGAAACAACTACAGATTTGGAAAAGAAAAGCTGTTGAAAGTAGTTTTGAAATGTTTCCAATAATAAGTAATACTTGCATAAAATGAAACACATCCAATGAAAATTGAATATTTTACTAGTTTAATAGAAAATTCAGTTATTATTTTGCATCACTTAACAATACGATAGGAGGGCCTGAATGGCCGAGTGGCTAACGCTCTGGCGCTCGGTACCACAGGTTTCGGGTTCGAGTCCCGGCGGTGCCATGGATGTGTGTAGTGGTTCGGAATCCACTTTAAACAGTAGGTCCCGGTCTAATATCATCGTGGAGCGTTGCGGGGGCACTGTTACTCCGCGTCCGTGGCTTATCTTCAAGTTACACGCGCCCCCTGGGTAATGCACAGTGAGTAAGGTCGGCGCAGCGCTTGTCTTAAGGCATTAGAGACCAAGCTGTCTAAGTGTTTGCCAGCTGCATTAGAAAGAGAAAAAAACAATACAATAGGATTAGTGACCCATTCAGGAAAACTTAAGTGTTTTTTGGTGTTATATTAACAGAAAACTTGATTTGTTGGTCTATGACCATTTTGGGACCATTTTAGGCTTATTAGACCGGGACCTATAGTTTAACGTGGATTCCGAACCACTAGCAAAATCCATGCCACAGCTAAGATTCGAATCTGAAGCCTATGGTACAAAGGCCAGAGTACCAGCTGGCCATCAGTCCGTCGTTAACAAAAGAACTGATAGCTAATATCTACAGATTCGTGAATTCATGATTAAACACAAGGAATTATCTCTTGAAATAAAAAAATTAATTAATTAATAATAATAATAATAAATAAATAAAAAAATCTTTGGCATTTTATTACAATTTTCAACGTCATATTTATGGGAATTAAGATTTTCTACTCTCTCCATAATTAGGTGTAAAAAAAAAAAAAAAGATATATTCAACGCATTAACGAAGAAAGGAGAGTTTGCCTATCCAATATGTGCTCAAACATTGAAGAAATCGCTAGGACACAACAGACTCATTTTTTCTTATAAACGAATAAATAAACTTAAGGAATGTTTCATTTTTATTTAGTTTTTTCGCATTATATATATATATTTGACATTAACATATTTCTAATAAATTTATATATATAATGCATCTATAATTATTTGTAGGACTTTAAATACTCCCTGACTTCAAAATGTTGAGAACCATTGGTCTAGTTACTTCAAAGAGAATAATGCCTACATAGGCCGGGAAAAAAAAATGGTAGTGGATGGACTGCAAGGCTTTCGTACTCCGTGGCAAGGAAAAGCCGTAAGCGCGTTAATGCTTTTTATCTGGTACATTTCGAAGACGTCCATCCTACCAGACATCCTGTAGCAGATGTTCTATTGTGGAAGTCCCACTGATAGCGTAAAGTTCCAATAGATTTTCAATGGATTCAATAGATGTCCGTTAAATAAGAGATAAGATTATTTTCATTTTCTTCTATTCTATACTTTCACTTCAAGCTCAGTCATTGTTCCTATCTTTTACTCCAAGAATTCTTCTTTTTATTTATTTATGATAACAGAGAGACCTGCCTTAAATGATACTCTTCAGTAGTATCTCAGATAATTATATGTAGTTCTCCAACATTCCGTATACCAATGCGAAACTTTTCAAATAAATATATTAGTAATTTCTTTTGAAAATAATGATAGAAACGCTGTTTATTTATGAACATTATTGAAATGAGATTGATTGTTACTTGCTTAAATATATATATATATATATATATATTATATAATTTTTCTCAAAATCAATTGAATTTTTTTTTTTTTTTAATTACGTACTTTGGGAAAGTAATAATAATAATAATAAAAGTGTTTTTTTAATTAGAAATATTATGAAAATATTAATTTATTTTCTGTAGACAATTCAGAATTTTTATTGTTTTTCTTAAAAACTACGGGCATTCCGTAGTAGTTCGTATATGTTTATTATCATGTGTGAACATGATGTTGTCCTGGTTAGGGGTTCGTGGCGTAATCCAAAAAGTGCAGCAAGCAAATAAAGCTCCATTCCAAATTTGCAAATTTGGACGGAAAAATGGTAGTTTGGGCCCCATAACCCTTGAAATAATTCAAGATTAACGTTAATCCTCAGGAATTTTCTGGAGAATTTGACTTTTGCTTGAAGTGTTTTGTATGGTTTTGAATCACTTTTCCTGTTTTGGGTTTTGATTTTAAACATTGGTATATCCAATGGCTATAAGTACTCGTAGTGTGGTGATCAATTCCTACTTTTTTAAGTTTCATATTTATTTATGCTGTTTTATGTGTATTTGACTGATGAATTTTCTTAAGTCTCAATAAATAAATAAAAAAATTTTTTACAAATCAATGGTCACAGGTTTATTCCCGAATTAAAAACGAAAATATTTTCTCCTTTATAACAACCTGGCGGTGGCATGGATGCTTATGAGTGGTACGGAATCCACGTTAAACTGTAGGTCCCGGTCTAATTAGCCTAAAGTGGCCACAAGATGACTGTAGAGCGACAAACCAAACCAAAACTTTATAACAGGGATCCACAGATCAAGGCTCACCTGCTAATGTTACTTAAAAAATTTTGCATAATTTTTTTAAAGGGTTTTCTGGTTTTGATGAAAGATCAAAACAGAGATGATGATCCAGCTTTAGTTTAATAAAAAATATAAATAACAGAAAAAAAATTATTTTTCGATATTTTCTATTTTATTGTAGAATAGAAAATCAGATCCATACTGTGATCAGATCCTGTGTCAATAATGTGAGAGCATGAATGCAGGATCCCTATCTACGTAATTTCTTTTGTCATTATAATACTTATTGTAAAAAAACATGTTTCCTTTTAAGTAGATGTGGTTGTATGCATTAAAATGTGCAAGGTTGTTTGGATCAACACATATTTGTGAACAAACTTTTTTAGGCATGAATCTCAATATATATTTCTCAAAGTTTGTGTTCCGCCTATGCACGGCCGCAATATAATTCCAACTTTCACCAAAATTGGAGGGATACTTCTCATACAAAGTCTTAATCAACTGAAAAAAAATTTCGAAATTGGATTTATCTTCTTCAGTGGTGCGACAACTCCATTGTGGTCAAATGCCTTCTGCTATTGGCAGATTCCAAAACATGAGATGTTGTTTTTCTTATTTACAGAAAAGGGTTGTCAGCCTTACACAACGCTATACAGTTATATTAGACCGGGACTTACGGTTTAAAGTGGATTCCAAACTACTACAGGCATCCATAGCTGTATTTTAATCAAAAAAAGAATAATAACATTTGCACATCTGCTGGTGATCCTAAATTAAGAACTAGTGATCCTAATTAAATCAATGAATATTAACGTTTACGCATGTGAAAGTAATTCTTAATTAAGAGTTAGTGATCTTAAATTAAAAATTCTTAAATGATAAATGAATAGCGGTCTGTTCGCTTTCATTATGACAAACAATATAGAGAAATTTTGAAAAGTCCTTCGTTGAATTATGTTAGAAGTACAATTTTTTAATTAGATTCATTTTAATTATAAAAGAATATTAACACTTACGCATCTGCAGGTGATTCTACATTACAAGTGAAGAAACAACTGAGGAATATATTGATAAAGAATGATCCAATAGATATAAAATTCAGTTTATCATTTCTTAATTGTTTAGAAATAAATGACTTATTATAATAGATAGTATAATAAATAGCATAATATTTCAGCTGTACCTTATCTGAGATAGTATAATACCTTACCTTATTACCATCAGCTGCATAAACCCAACACAAGAATCAATCACCAGATTACGAAAATCGGAAACCATAGTACAATGAAGTCTACTGTCTGGAGACTCTTTTCAATAAATGAGCTTATAACACACGCCCTATTCTTATCTGTCTAGCTCTAAAGGAGTCCTGTTAACCCATACGTCCTTGAGACCCCCTTCCCCCCATAGGTCAGTGGTTCCCACACTCTAGCAACCTTTCTGTATTCAAATTTGTCTGAGACCCCTTACCTGTATTTGAGGGCAATCTAAACTGATTTATGCTTAAAGTCTCGACCGTATGTCTCGCTTTTAGATGGCTTGTCCTGATGTCTCCAAGCACAGAGACGGGACGCCAAAATGTCCCGTTTCAGAAACAGAGCGATTGTTTATTTATTTATTTTTTTTTTTTAGATGCGCTAAAAATAATTTTAAAAAAAAATACTACTGTAGCGCTTAGTTTGCACAACTATGAAGGTATGCGGAAATGAACAATATGTCTACGTAAATCGATCAGAAGTCTGCAAGCTCGTTCTAAATTGCAAGAAATTGGATGCAACAATGTTAAAAAAGAATATACCGACATTACAGATGCTAAGTTCTTATGAAACAAAGAATATTTGGAGCAAATGAAGAATTAGAAATTTTAAAAATGGATGAATTTAATTACGTGGGAAGCAATTCAAAGTATAATGTACAAATTAAATTAAAAAAAAGGGATTTATTAATTATAATCAAAATAAGGAATTGTTTCATGAGTATTCACTTATTTCTGAATACATTACATTGCAAAGAGAAACTGAATGGAATTGCGGCTGACCAAAAGTCGTTGAGTGTAATTGGAGTGATCTACTTTCATATAACTTGAATCGTAAGAAGTTATTAAGTATAGTAGTTATTACATCTTATTGATTTTCATGTATGGCTGATAATTGTCATTCGTTATACATTAAATTTTTTTAAAACTTTATTTAGAAAGAAAATAATTCCTTTATACAATTAACATTAAACGTAATCTTCGCAGAAAATATGAAAAGGAAACGGAATATACTCTAAGAACTTATCCTGGAAAGATTCCAAAAAAATTACATAACCCCTCTAATTAAATAATTAAAATTTTTGTAATACATTAGAATTCTTGCTATTTATGTGTGTTAGGAAATTGAACACCTAATTTATTTTCGTTTGGTTAATTATTTAAGACCCAAAATTAATTTTCTGGAAATAAAAATAAAAAAAAAAAATCTTTTAAGAACAATTGTTCCAGAATGAAGTAATTAGAAAATATTACTCTAGTATAATTAGCATAAATCTATCATTTCTTTTGTTTGAAAAACATTTCCGTTTGTAATAAAATACAATTTAGATCAATAAGTAAAAACAATTGTTCACTTCAAAAAAGTACTTCAATGAAATGGTCAATATATCAAATATTTTACTTTAACCTAAAAATAGTGTAAGTTTACATGGAATAGAACGTGTATTTGATTTTGCCGGTGACATGGGTTGTAGCTGACTCTTTAAAAAGAGTAAATTCGGTACTGATTGCGACAGAGAGTCTTGCTTCTACGATAATTTAGTTTAGTTTGTCACTCTACGATCACTTTGTGCACACATCATTTTTGAGCTAATTAGACCGGGACCTATAGTTTAACATGGATTACAAACCACTAACAAACATCCATGCCACCCGCAAGAATTCGAACCTGAAGCCGAAAAAAAAGGCTAGCCAATTGGCCATCAGGCCGCTTGCTATACGGTAAAAAAAACAATCGAAATTTTAAGATTTTCTCCTATATGATAGGCAATTGAGAACAGTTATTCCTGAAAATAATTCCCAAAGTCAATAAGCCGAAAACCCGATACTCCTTACGCGCAGGATGTGCGAAATATACTTCCGCTCGAGTGAGAGTTCGTAGGCCAAATAATGTGCTAGGAAGCGCTAAATATATTTTTTCTCGGGATGAGAGATTATAAACTAAACGTTTCTCAGCGGGAGAGTAAGTTGCGTCGTACTTCCTCTCGGATGAGAATCTCTAGGCCTACTGACCATTTCTCCTGAACGCCAAAGGAGGGCGCTCTTGCCAGTGTGTAGGAGGAAGCACGGTTACATATATATTATTTGCAAAGTTTTTTTTCTGTATGTGTGTGCCCTCTTATCCAAGACCACAATTTATATCCAAATTTCATCAAAATTGGTAAATTTCTCTCTACGTTCATTTTTTTGCACACTGTGGGCAAATCAGACCGGGACCTACAGTTCAACGTGCATTTCGAAACACTAAAAATGGTTAATGTAGGAAAGATTTTGAGTTTTTCTCTATTGAAGACAATCCTCCCAATTTGTAAACTCCTACCATGAGTTGGTTTGGTTTGTCATTTACGGTCATCTTGTGCACACTTTAGGCTAAACAGATCAGGACCTATAATTTAAAGTGGATTCCAAACCACTAACAAACATTTATGCCACCGTCAGGATTCGAACCTGAAGCCTGGGATACCAAAAGCAATCTTACCTTGAAGAAGTGAAATCCTCCGCACTTGAGCCATTATAATTGGATCCGTAATTTCATCTTCCGAGGTGAATTTAGTTTGTTGTTCTACGGTCATTTTGTGCATATTTTAGGGTAATTAGACCGGGATTTACAGTTTAGCGTGGATTCCGAACCATTCACAAACATCCATGCCACGTCAGGATTCGAATTTGAAGCCTATGGTACCAAAGGCCACAGTGCTAGCCAATTGGCCATCAGGCCACCCAAAATTGGTAGAGATACTTCTAATACAAAGCCTAGATCAATTTAAAAAAAATTTCGAAGTTAGATCAACATTCGTTACGAAATGACACAACTAAGTTTTACATCAATTTGGCGACATTTCGTAGTTGGCAAATTTTTCATGTGTGGCTTTTTTTTTTTTTACGATGTTGTAATGTCCATAGATAAACTGACGAAAGCAATTTTTTTCTCCTAATTTGACCTTTGCTCATTCTGTTTTATTACATGCAACTGATTTCATCAACATCTACATTTTTTAAATGTTTGATATTTTTCATTTTATAATTTTATTAAATAAGCAATTCTCTTTTAAAACAGGGCATTTAATTTGCTTATTAACTCAAAGGACATGAGACCACCGCTATGTTTCAACATTTTACAAAGAAGGAGCTAGTGGACGACGCTACGCGGCCAAGGATCTCCGTAATAATCTACAATAATTGCAGATAAACTGGCTCAAAATAAATAAAAAGATACTAACCGCTGAATTGCAGCCATTTAAAATTGTGTTTAATAAATGAGGGAAAAAAAAAGGCATTTCCATTTTAACAAAATAAAGCATTGAATAAATAATAAATACAAATAATGATTATTACCTTACCAGTTATAAAAACGGAGTGTTTCAATATTTCCTTCTTGCTTCAATATTTCGTTCTAGCCAAAAATATGTTATATGCTAAAGTAAATAAAGGCTAATATTAAATGAATTAATAAAATAATATTTACCTGTAAGCCACGAGAGATCAGGGAATTTCGTTGCGGATGTAAGTTTTTCTCGCTAGAAACATACTTCATGTGTTAGTCGTTCACAGTAAACTGTGTCGTGTTTGTTTATAAACTATTTATGAATACCACCTTCAACTGATTAAGGTCACATAAAATGGTAGATAAGCATGTGTTTACATAACATTAACTGTCTATGAGGATGTTTTCTAGATTTTTTTTTCTTTAGATTGCTTTTAAAACTGGAAGGATTTTTATTATATTGTGTAATGTTATGTGTATGTTGTAATATAAATTTTTCTTGATAAAAAAAATAGCATTAAAATATTTGATTAAATAATTGAAAAACATCAAAACAATAACAACAACAAAAACAATAATCGAAATAATAAAAACATCAAAACAGTAATCGAAATAACAAAAACACCAAAACAATATAAATAATAATATCAAAAACCATAATCGAAATAATAAAAACATCAAAACAATATCCGAAATAAAAACATCAAAACAGTATCCGAAATAAAAACATCAAAACAATATCGAGACAATAATATCAAAAACAATAATCGAAATAATAAAAACACCAAAGCAGTAATCGAAATAATAAAAACATCAAAACAGTAATCGAAATAACAAAAACATTAAAGCAATATAGACATAATAATATCAAAAACAATAATCGAAATAATAAAAACAACAAAAACAATAATCGGAAACATTAAAAATATACTGCTATAAAATTACGAATAAGATGTCATAGCATTAGATTTAAAAATAATAAAAACAAGCTTTTAGTTACAAATTTCCTTATAACAGCATAACAGCTTTAAAAACCTAGTTTACAAAGGGAAACAAACAATACTATACAAAGGGAAAAAAATAATTCTTGTAAAAAAAAAAAAAAAAAAAAAAAATGCTGTTAAAATATTTCATTTTGAAATCACATAAAATATCTAATAATTTTTTGTATTAGTTTAAAAATTTGAAAGCAAATAATTAATTTATACTAATTATACTAGTAATAATTTTTAGAGAAATGAATCTATTTGAGTAAAAGTAAACAAAAGATGAAATTAAAAATGGCAAAAAGAAAATACATCCTCCCCGGCGGGGAATCGAACCCCGGTCTCCCGCGTGACAGGCGGGGATACTTACCACTATACTACCGAGGATACGACTACCGTGTGAAACTTTATATCAAGTCTAGGACGTTCAGTCTAACGTTCTCCCAACGGAGCTACTTCGCCACGTCAGCCAGTAAGCTGGATAGAAAGCATTTTAAAACTAACTTTCGTCGTATAGTCAATAGTAGTTGCTAAATTGAATCAAAGTTAATAATGAATAATGTTGAAAATGGACAATCAAATTCTAGAAAAATATTTTTTAATTGAATTAATTCTGCAATCTGGCAAATATTGACCCTACAATAAAATAAAAACATTTTCCTTTAATAAATTTCCGAGAAAAATAAAGGAATCCAAATCATTTTAAATTTCATTTAGTACAGTATAGAAAATCGCATCCGTTGATAGTTTGCCATGACTATAGCAATTGCATTTACAAACAATTTCAGTTTAATATCTTTCTTGAGTTTCATCTTTACAAATTTAATTAAAATAAATAAAAATAATACATTGCATAAATACTTAATATTATTATGCAATAATTTAAATTAAATAACATTAATTAAGCTATCGGCGAACGAAGAATTTCAATATTTCTTACCTCACATATTTTGTCTTAACATAAACCTGTTTTATATGAATATGAATTTAAAAAAAAATATCAATAAATTAATAATTAACTAAATATTGTTGAGGTATTGTTTTTGTCATTTTTCTGAGTTTTCTGATCTTTTCTTTTTCTGAACTTTCTGAGCTTTTTTTTTTTTTTTAACAAAAACTAATTTTTTTATGGATTTTAAGCTGAATTCTCACTTGCAAAATGTGATATGATTAAATCAATCATATGAAATTATAGTGAGATTGTTTAGAAAAGGATTATGAATAATAACTTCAACTTTAAAATCCTTAAAAAAAATATAAATTAAAGAAAATAACAATCCGCTAATCTTTAATGACTAAAAGACATTAATTATTATGTTAATAATTCATTTATTGTTGTTTTTAATTTAGTTTTTTTATGTTATTCATTTATTTTCACTTAGTTTTTGTGGAGACAAATCAAAGAAAGAAATATTGAAACAATTCGTTCGTTGATAACTCATAGTTTAATTAGTACCATTTATTTAAATTACTGAATAGTATCAGGTATTTATAATGTGTCAAGTAAGGTAATTTAAAATGATCGATTAGCATGTGTGTTGATAACGTTAACTGTCTCTAGGGTAATTTTCAATTCCTTCTATTAGCTCACACTCTCCCTATGTATATCTTGTTCAAATTTTCAATCGTTAAGAAAATACTTTTTATTCATCTACTCAAGTTCAAATACATTTTTTTTCGAACTTGTAGTGGATGACACTTGATGTTAATAGAGTTTTTTCAAATATTAATTCAGTAATTAAATTTAATTCATTAATTTTAGTTTTTTTTAGATTTAAGTTGCATATATCTACCAATAGAGGGCGCCAGATAAACTTAAAAAAATGAATGATAATTATTTATAAAGGACTTTCTGCAATAAAATGAGAAAAAGTAGGAATTGACTTTAAAATTTTTTTTTTTTTTATATTACTTGTTTTGTTTGTTTTTTTCTCCGAAAGTTTAGGTAAGGATTTTGAAATTTTTTTTACTATATTGTGTTTCTATTCTAAAATTATTATAAAGAGTTTTTCTTGATAAAAAATATAGCATTAAAATATTTCATTTTGAAATTTATGAAATGTTTAATAACATTTGTATTTACTAACTTAGAAATTGTAAAGATATTTCGAAAATGACCCGTTTAAAAACTTCAGTTTCCTTTTTGAACAAATCTGATTAATAGCTAATTTTTCAAAGAAGTAAAATATAAATAAATATTATGTATAAAAAAAAAAAATGCTGATAGAAATTAAAAAACAAAAACTTTAAATGAATATCATGTATAAAAAAGCTTGAGAAAGAAAGTAATATATATATATATAAACTATAGAATTCCAAATAACTTTATAAAAAAAGCACGTTAATGAAAATTAAAATAATAAAAATTAAAATCAATAAATATTGAAATAAATTTTTTTTAAAATTTTTTTAAAAAAAACAATAGAATTCCAAACGATTTTATATATAAAAAAAAAAACCTTGAAAGAAATTTAAAAAAAAAGGTGAAAGACATTTTAATAAAACAATAAGAATAGCTCATGAAAGAAATTAAATACTAAATAATGATTCGTTTTACTAATAAAAGAGATAGCTAATAATATCTTTTAAAATAATAAATGCATTTGAGTAAAAATATTATTTAGTAATATTAAAAAATAATAATTTTTAAATGTAAAAAAAAATATTGTCCTCCCCGGCGGGGAATCGAACCCCGGTCTCCCGCGTGACAGGCGGGGATACTTACCACTATACTACCGAGGATACGACTACCGTGTGAAACTTTATATCAAGTCTAGGACGTTCAGTCTAACGTTCTCCCAACGGAGCTACTTCGCCACGTCAGCCAGTAAGCTGGATAGAAAGCATTTTAAAACTAACTTTCGTCGTATAGTCAATAGTAGTTGCTAAATTGAATCAAAGTTAATAATGAATAATGTTGAAAATGGACAATCAAATTCTAGAAAAATATTTTTTAATTGAATTAATTCTGCAATCTGGCAAATATTGACCCTACAATAAAATAAAAACATTTTCCTTTAATAAATTTCCGAGAAAAATAAAGGAATCCAAATCATTTTAAATTTCATTTAGTACAGTATAGAAAATCGCATCCGTTGATAGTTTGCCATGACTATAGCAATTGCATTTACAAACAATTTCAGTTTAATATCTTTCTTGAGTTTCATCTTTACAAATTTAATTAAAATAAATAAAAATAATACATTGCATAAATACTTAATATTATTATGCAATAATTTAAATTAAATAACATTAATTAAGCTATCGGCGAACGAAGAATTTCAATATTTCTTACCTCACATATTTTGTCTTAACATAAACCTGTTTTATATGAATATGAATTTAAAAAAAAATATCAATAAATTAATAATTAACTAAATATTGTTGAGGTATTGTTTTTGTCATTTTTCTGAGTTTTCTGATCTTTTCTTTTTCTGAACTTTCTGAGCTTTTTTTTTTTTTTTAACAAAAACTAATTTTTTTATGGATTTTAAGCTGAATTCTCACTTGCAAAATGTGATATGATTAAATCAATCATATGAAATTATAGTGAGATTGTTTAGAAAAGGATTATGAATAATAACTTCAACTTTAAAATCCTTAAAAAAATATAAATTAAAGAAAATAACAATCCGCTAATCTTTAATGACTAAAAGACATTAATTATTATGTTAATAATTCATTTATTGTTGTTTTTAATTTAGTTTTTTTATGTTATTCATTTATTTTCACTTAGTTTTTGTGGAGACAAATCAAAGAAAGAAATATTGAAACAATTCGTTCGTTGATAACTCATAGTTTAATTAGTACCATTTATTTAAATTACTGAATAGTATCAGGTATTTATAATGTGTCAAGTAAGGTAATTTAAAATGATCGATTAGCATGTGTGTTGATAACGTTAACTGTCTCTAGGGTAATTTTCAATTCCTTCTATTAGCTCACACTCTCCCTATGTATATCTTGTTCAAATTTTCAATCGTTAAGAAAATACTTTTTATTCATCTACTCAAGTTCAAATACATTTTTTTTCGAACTTGTAGTGGATGACACTTGATGTTAATAGAGTTTTTTCAAATATTAATTCAGTAATTAAATTTAATTCATTAATTTTAGTTTTTTTTAGATTTAAGTTGCATATATCTACCAATAGAGGGCGCCAGATAAACTTAAAAAAATGAATGATAATTATTTATAAAGGACTTTCTGCAATAAAATGAGAAAAAAGTAGGAATTGACTTTAAAATTTTTTTTTTTTTTATATTACTTGTTTTGTTTGTTTTTTTCTCCGAAAGTTTAGGTAAGGATTTTGAAATTTTTTTTTACTATATTGTGTTTCTATTCTAAAATTATTATAAAGAGTTTTTCTTGATAAAAAATATAGCATTAAAATATTTCATTTTGAAATTTATGAAATGTTTAATAACATTTGTATTTACTAACTTAGAAATTGTAAAGATATTTCGAAAATGACCCGTTTAAAAACTTCAGTTTCCTTTTTGAACAAATCTGATTAATAGCTAATTTTTCAAAGAAGTAAAATATAAATAAATATTATGTATAAAAAAAAAAAATGCTGATAGAAATTAAAAAACAAAAACTTTAAATGAATATCATGTATAAAAAAGCTTGAGAAAGAAAGTAATATATATATATATAAACTATAGAATTCCAAACAACTTTATAAAAAAAGCACGTTAATGAAAATTAAAATAATAAAAATTAAAATCAATAAATATTGAAATAAATTTTTTTTTAAATTTTTTAAAAAAAAACAATAGAATTCCAAACGATTTTATATAAAAAAAAAAAAACCTTGAAAGAAATTTAAAAAAAAAGGTGAAAGACATTTTAATAAAACAATAAGAATAGCTCATGAAAGAAATTAAATACTAAATAATGATTCGTTTTACTAATAAAAGAGATAGCTAATAATATCTTTTAAAATAATAAATGCATTTGAGTAAAAATATTATTTAGTAATATTAAAAAATAATAATTTTTAAATGTAAAAAAAAATATTGTCCTCCCCGGCAGGGAATCGAACCCCGGTCTCCCGCGTGACAGGCGGGGATACTTACCACTATACTACCGAGGATAAGGACAACTGCCGAAACCCGGGATCGAACCAGGGACCTTTAGATCTTCAGTCTAACTCTCTCCCAACTGAGCTATTTCGGCACATCGATGCTTGCGGTCTTACACCAAAACTTCAACACATCCAATCCCTTCCCCCTCGGGGTCGAAAATAACTGGTAGGTCCAATCAAGGTCGTTGCAGAATGACAACGGGGATCTGGTTTTCCTGTAGTGGGCAACAAAATATCCCCACAGTAATCTTTGCTACGTTGAAGATCTTAAATTCATAAGAGATTAAAAATGGTCGTTATCGAAATTTCATTACAAAATTCTTTGTTTGTTATTGTAATATTGACGATTGTTTGTATTCTTTCTAGCCAATATAAACATATAATTACTTTATTTCACTTAAAATGCTACTTTTAAATTTCTTTACTGGATATTATTTCGAGTTATCTTAACTTTCTTTTGTCTTCAGCTATTATGAAATTAGAAATTAATAAAACCTCACAAATCTTTATTATTATCATTATCTAATTTTCCATACAGAATAGCTGTTCAGGATGCAACTATTTTTTTATTATTATGCGATTATTTTAACATGGCATGCTTTCTTTTCCAACAATGTTTTAGGAATTAATTCGGAAGCGCCAAGAAATCTCTTCGCCAAAGTGCGCCAAGTAGTGTAGTGTAGTGAATTGCAAACAGTACAAGAAACCTGGATCACCACATTTGGCGACTTATTGCCGAGTTGGAGCCACAAAAAAGTCGCCAAATCCCAACGGCCCCTATTTTGCGATTTGGTCATTTTTTCTTCTTTAAAAATAAAGGAGTAATGTAAATGGATGCAAATTAATAATGGATGTAGTAAATAAAATAACTTACCTATGTTTGGAAATTCAATTCTAACAGTTAGTTATTTAAGTTAGTTATAAAAGAGTTAGTAAGTTTTATTTTCTGAATCTGTGAATTGCCGGGTTGTATGTACTAGCATTATATATCTATAAGCGACCTAGTGGACAACGAGTTTCCAAATGCTTTTGTGGCTATGTCACGATTAGGCCAGGAAATCCTTTCGTTGGACTCAAGGAGGTGTGAAGGTTATGGTGAACTCTTTAGATATAAATTTTGAAGTGTTCTTTCCAAATTGCAGAACAAATTGAAGATATAGTATTGTAAAACGCCAGCAGTACAACAACGGGTAATGTAGAATCTGTCATTCGTCATATATATAATATATTATATAATCAGGTCATATGTATAATATATATATATATATATATAATTCTAAATTAAGTATTTCGCTCAACAAGCCATTTATGAGATACTGAATATTATGATTATTATTTCAACATGGCATATATGGAATACTTATAAATTCCTTTCTAACAATTTTTAGGAATTAATTCGGATAAAGATTCAGATTTATACCAGCATTTATGTTGTTGTTTGTTGTTTCTTATCCCACTTGGCTGGCCAAGCCCACGAGCCCATATGGACTCATGATTGAAGGGGAAGGAAGCAGCTTCTGTTGTGATGGAGCACCCGTAGGTAGAAGCCTGACTTTTGCTCCGTGACGCTCTTACAGTCATAGAAGACCGGGACCTACGGCTTAAAGTGGATTCCCGAACCACTACAAACATCCATGGCACCGCTGGGATTCGAACCCGAAACCTGTGGCACCGAGCGCCAGAGCGCTAGACACTCGGCCATTCAGGTCCCAAATTTGCCAACGGCACGCAGTGTCCCCAGGTGGTCACCCACCCAAGTACTGACCGCGCCCAATGATGCTTATCTTCGGTGATCTAACGAGAACCGGTATATTCAGCATGGTACGGCCGTTGGCCCAGCATTTACAATACACTATAAAGGATTAAAAAAAATTCCCGCTTGTAAGAAATAAACAATTATGTATCTTATGCATAGAACAACAGGCACAGAATGTATTGTATGAACCCGATACGTATATATTATTTTTTTTGGTAAAATCGCAGAATAAGGGCCGTTGGGCTTTGGCGCCAAAAATTCTCTTCGCCAAAGGGCGCTAAGTAACGGGTCGTGATTGTAAGTGTAGTGAATTGCAAGCAGTAAACACGGGATATCACATTTGGTGAAATAAATAAATAAAATACCCGGGTTATCACATTTGGCGACTTTTTGTACAGTTGGCGTCACAAATAATCGCCAATTCCCAACGACCCCTATAATTTGCTTTTTTCTTGCTTTAAAAATAACTGAGTAATGTTACTGGATGTAGATTAATAATGGATATAGTAAATAAAATAGCTTACCTCTGTTTAGCAATTCAATTCGTGAAGATATCGAGTAAACATGACATCAATACCAAAATTCCCCTATGTGTGACATCAGATTAAATATTTAGGTCGACACTTAACACTTCCATTTATATCGGCTGTGCTTATGTTGATATTCATGGCGATATACATTTCATCGAAACACATATTTATTTTACCAGGGATTTCTTTCATCGTAGGAAAATTATTTCCATGTACATAACAATATCCAAAAAAGTGTAGTACAGTTTTTATTTATTTTATTGAAACTATGCTTTCATCAATTTTATTTATAACTGATTAATTTTATTTATAATTTACAGATATGACCAGATGTATTCCTGTTACAGAAAATAAAAATAAAATTATTTTGGTAATTTTTATTAAGATGAAATATCTTTGAAGAATGAAAGTTTTGAGATTTTCAATAATTCGTCTTAAATAATATAACTTGGCTAAATAAGGCAATCTTTCTTATCAAAGAATTTTTGTTTTACCTTCATAGTAATAACATTTATTTTTAAGGATATAATACTGGAAAATATATTGAAATCAAGTACTGTAAATTTGCTAACTTATTTTATTTTTTGCAGTTATCAACGATTCTAACTTTTTTTGGGTTCGGAATCTTCTTTCAAATTAAAAAAATTCTAAAGAAATCCATCATAGATGAAGGAAAAAAAAAAAAGATTGTAGTTGGATGGGCTGATATATAATATAGGTTATGCACAAAATTTAGAATTTAATTTAAAAACAAAACGCATAGCAGCAATATTAAAAAATAAAAAGTCGGATAAGTGAGGTAAAAACATGACTTAAATTATATTTTTACATATCATAATAAAAACTACCTAAGCTATTTTTTCTTCTAATTTGACCTTTGCTCATTCTGCTTTATTTATTATTATTTTTTTTTATTATTACATGCAACTGATTTCATCAACATCTACGCTTTTGAAATTTTTGTTATTTTTCATTTCATTTTATATTTTTATTAAATAAATAATTCTTTTTTTTAAAAAAAGGGCATTTAATTATCTATTTTTCTTATTAACTCAAAGGGCATGAGACCACGGCTATGTTCCAACATTTTACACTGAAGGAGCTAGTGGCCGCTACGCGGTCAAGGATCTCCGTATTAATCTACAATAAGATAATAAAAACTATCACATCATTCAGCCATGAAGGAAAATGCCGTATGCGTTTAGTCAGATCCCGACTTATAGAAAGGTATAAAAATCGTTCGAGGTTGGGGACTTTTATAATGTATTCTACTACAATATATTCCAAGGAATGCATAGAAAGCGAGTTAAAAGTAACAATTTAATTATTGAAAAAAATTGGATAAATTTTTCTCAACTTATGATACTTTATTTACAATATTTTATTTATTTATTATTATAATATTTATTTATTTATAATATTTTAATCCTAGATCTAAATTACCAAGATATAGCATAATACCGAAATTCTTCAAAATTAATTTTGATAATACGCAGCAAATTAAGTAAACGAAACAACAATATTCCCTCTTTTAATAAAAATGTAGTATGCATACAATTGTTAGGATGAAACATAACTGGTATAGGAATTTAAAATTTTCGAGGTTTCCTAGTGTAGACTTATAAATACCAAAATTTGAACCAAAAAAAAAAAAAAAAAAAAAAAAAAAAAAAAAAAAAAAAAAAAAACTGGATACCTATAACAGTCTCTAATTCCAGTATCTTATTTCCTAAAATTTACTCTAATTAAAGATTTTAAAATATTTTTAGCTCCTAAAATTTAATCAACCTCCTTACTTAAAAATACTTTAAGCAACCCTTCCATCATTTATTATCTCTAGCAATCCTAGTACTATTATCTGTAAAGTATAGTATTTAATTGAAATTCTAATTTTTCAATTTTTACTTGCTTTTAATTTGATATTACTCTTTACCTAGTGTCTTTAATGTCAGATCTGATGACCATGATCTAATATATGTTCGGGAAGAATAAGACCGATCTAAAAAGTTAAAATAAGGTTTAGCAAAAAATAAATTTAGTTCTACCTGTGCAAGGTCCGGTAAATCAACCAGTAAATTTTAAAAAAAATTTCGGTAAGCCAAAACGTTTCTAAGTAAGAATCTAACCACATTTAACGCATTAAATCTCTAATTTCCTCATCTATCAAAGTTGTTTCTTGCTTGAAATAACTTCATGATGTTCATGAAAAACTGTTCCATGAACATCATGAAACAATTTTTTGTTTTTTAATCTGCAATTCCTTTAGTTACTCGGCTATTCTTTTCCTTTCGGATTCCATTTTTTCTTGTTCTAGAGCAGGTGTGACCAATCCGTGGCCCACCTCGAATATTTTTCCGACCCGTGAGATTTATCACACTTCTACAAAATATATTTATTTTATAATGACCAAAGTAATGAAAACCAATGTATTAAAAATATACATTATTTGTGCATTCATATATTCAAAAATTAACTGTCGAAATTAGTTGTCTAATTTAGAATTAAACAAATACAAGAAAATTTTTGAAATATATTCATACTGGCTATATTTTCTATATTTCATACTCAAATATTCATAATTTTCGTATATCCTGTCCTTTTTAATGTCAGATATCCAGTTATTTGATGTCAACATTTGAATACACAGTCATAATATTTACAGGGCTACATTAATATTTCATTCAACTGCTAAGTCCAGGCATGATATCATTTAGGTTAAATGGGAAATTTAAAGGAGAGCGTTCTAATATTTTTTAAATGCTTTCACCTTTTTTTTTAAAATTGATCTTTGACTGCAAAGCTTAAATTTATATTGTTGTATGGCAATAAATTTTTTCTCCATTATATCAATTTTCAGTAAATTGGAGCCATTATCTCACAAAACGCAAGGCTTTGTGAACTTTTGCAAAATTCTTTGCGATAAGGAATCAACGATGAGTAGAGAAAGGGAGCCATAGAAGCGTCACTATGAAAATCAGCTACAAATGATTCAATTGTTGAAGCTAGAGATAAAAAAAAAGGCTATTTTTGAACTTAAGAATTTATCTTTGATGTACTTTTGAAATTAGAAGAAAATTCTTAAGACTTAATTTGACACTTTTAATCTTCGAACAGATAATTCAACAAATTCAGCAATGTGAGGCAGAATTTCTAACGCTCTTTCAGTTACTGCCAAGTTTTCAAGCCATTGACCCGAGCACAATGTTTTTGGGTATTTTTTGCAACCTGTGTAATAAGAGAAGTTAGCTCATCGCTCTGGAATATTATTGAATAAATATTATAAGCTTTTAAAAAATTATAATTTCCTACTCTGTTTCCTTGAGCCCAGAATTTTATACAGTCCACAGGATCCTCTGTTGACAATTCTTTTAAAAATTTTAAATTAACATTGGCCCATCCATAGATATCTGTATTATTTTTTTCAGATCAATAGATAAGGTTGCCGAGAAATCCTTGAAATTTTCCAGCAAATCTTTAGCACAAGAATGCTGTAAAAATACAGATTTCAAGTATTTTGTAACGACTTGATTTTTGCCATTACAGAATCTAGTCATTATATCCAATTGTTTCTTTTATGAAGCTTTTAGTGACTCGTCAAATCCATTACTAAATATTGGCAATTTTTATATTCTTCACGAAGCTGGTTAGAAAAATTTGGAGCATGTCCATAAATGCTAAAATATGCAGTTTTTGTTCGAAAACCACTTAAAAAATTTACAATACTCAAATTAATTACGCAAAAAAACGAATCTACAATGTTGACGAAAGTAGAATAACAACAATTAAAAAACTTACAAAGCTGTTGGGACTGACGGTATTAACAAGAACCTTTTTTATATCCCAAAAACGTTTCTCTATGCATTAAATATTAAAGAATTACAGTCATATGCAAGATTTTACTTTACGTTCGTTTCTTTTCGTTGCCCTTTATTCAAATAACAATCGATATTTTATATAATACTATAACAATTTTTTCATCATTTTGATAAAAATTATATGAATTTCAGATTCCAAAAAAGATAAATTTGTTAACAAGATTTTTGTTCATATAGTTTTTAAAAACAACTGTGCTTTTACTACTAAATCACAAAATTTCAGACCACATGTGCTATATTCCCCTCATTTATTGTGTGGAACTATACGACATGGGAGATAAAAATACTTTGCAAACGAAATTTTTAGAAAATGAATTTTAAAAAAGTGAACTTTTTAGTCAGAAATGAACTGCTTTCACTTGACATTTAAGAGGATATTTAAACATGGCTTGTGTAAGGTCATTATTAAATATACTATTATATTGGGTGACCTCAACTGCCCCATAAGATCACCGACAATTTTTTTTTTTTTTTTTGAAAACTTATGAAGCATGGAAAAAAATCTGCACAATGATCTAGAGCAGCATGGTGTAAGAAAAGTCTGCACATATAAAGATTGAATTAATTGTCAGATGTATTTCAATATACCGACATCTGCAAAAAAAATGAGCGGTACAACATGAACAGTCTTAAATTGACAGCATTATAATGCAACAAAAATATATCATAAATTTTAGTGACATGGATTCAGAGTGACAACATTGATATTTAAATAGGGTCACCAAAGTTGGCTTTTTAATACAGTCAAATCACACAGATTCATGAAACAATTTGAAATTAAAATTACCTTTTCAACACCCAAATACTATAACATATTTCTAGGAGATTATTTTTTTAAGTTAATAAAAGTGCCGCAGGTTGTTGCAATTTAATAATTAGGGCAATATCAAACCCTGTAACCTTTTAAAAGACGAAAAGCTCTGTTTCAATCTATTTTGAAACTTTCAAAATAGTATAATATTTAAAAGGTGCTACATATAACCACTCAAGGATTCATTTTGCCAATAATTGTAGATGGTTTAGTTGCTATTGCGAGCAATTCGATTTCTGAGATAACAAGTTATAAAATTGATCCTGGAAAAGATTCATTAAAATATAGATTAAAAAGTTATTTGGGAATTTTTTCATCATTGATGATGGTTCTTACAGTCAGTGGGTATTTTCCCTAATGATATAAAGTAAGCCAGTTATCTTCAGGAAGACATTTCCTCTATTTATCCCTTGTAAAAATAATGGAGCATAATTCCTTAAGTATGATCCAAAAGGAATGAATGCTGTACATGAAATATAAATAAAAATTCACTGAATTTTTTTTAACACACTTTATTGAAACAAGACATAAACCAAAAAAGTAACAGTCATTAATTAACAAAGTAAAAATAAGCACTAGAATATGGAAAGAAAATAATAATAAAATAACTAAATCGATTAAGTTAAAAAATAATATAATGGAATACAAATGCAACATTTTCTTTCCATATAACTAAATACAAATGCTCTAAATGAAAGCATTCTTAAATTATTCTAAGAACATCAAGACAAGAGGGAAACATCAAGATACCTTTTACAACACAAACGTATACATTTTCTCCACATATCAATAAATAGAGAATAGATTTAAAAACATTTTAATTAAAGTATATTCCAAATTACCATTTATTTCTTAACTTCATATAGAATTTCATATGTGCGTATCAATAACATTCGACAAACATTTTACTCAAACCCAAAGATAAAACATTAAGAACTTGTAATAAACTGAGCATAAATAATTATTAAAAAAAAAAAAGTTAATACATAATCTATGTTTTTTAAAGCAAAACAATTCAGGAACACCTACGATTTATTCCTATTTATTAAAAGGTTTTTTTTTAAAAAAAGACCCTGTATGTGAGGTTTAATTTTTATTTTAAAAGACTAGCTGAAAATTTCTTACAAATAAAATTAAGTGAAGCATTAATATTTATGTTGGCTTAAATATTCTGCCGCTGAGTGACACAGGTTTTATGTTCAAATTCTAGCAGTGCCATGGATGTTTGTAGTGGTTCGGAATCCACTTTAAATCCCAGTCTAATATGACTATAGAGGTTGGGCTGACAATCTTGTCCCGTAAAAAGATAGTATCTTCTTCCCAAAATTTGCCTGTAGGCTTACGGCCTTGGCCCACCATGGGGATGTTGGGTCAAAGCAGAAAGTTCAAATATTATCTTAAACCAATATGAATATTAATGCTACTGTAAATAAATGTACTTCATTAAAATACAAAAAAAAAAATAATAATAATAATAAATAAATAAATAAAAATTTAAACATGTTGAATAATTTAATGTTTAAATAAAAAATCAAATGCCACAGCCATTTGTAAAACTTTTTTTAAAAATACAAATATTTTGTAAAAAAAAAAAAAAAAAAAAAAAAATTCCCGAAGGATATCAAATTTAGACCTGGTACTCGAAAATAAAAAGCAATTCATCCTATCTTAATAAACAAATTTCATTGGATCACTAATGACACTGGACTTAATAGTGTCTGATCCAACTGAGACAAAAGCTCACTGACAGACTAGACATAATTAAAATATTCATACAAAACAATTATGGAGAAAGCAGAGACAAAAATATGTATTTTAAGAGAATACATCTTTTAAATGGAGAACAAATTAAAAAAAAACCACCTAACTAAAGAGGGAGGGGAAATTTAATTTAAATCCATATAAAAATTTTTTTTTTTTGTAACAAAATCAATTCTTTTTTCAGAAAAAGATGATAAAAGAGCATCCACTTTAAAACTTATTCAAAGTTATGAAGGAACTAATTTTGAATGGGTTGAAAAAAATAACATATTTTTACAAATTAACAAAAATTTCCTAATACAAGATTTTAAACAATTTTAATACATTAAACAAATAAATGTAAAAAGAAATAACTTACAAGAAATAAGATAAGTTATCCGACAAAAAACAAATCCAACCCACCGATTTTAAATAATCAAGCACATTTAATAACACAGCAGAAAATTTTAACAGTTAAAAAAAAAAATTACCATCTCCTACACAATAAGCTATACAATTCATTAAGGATGAAGTACCAAACTGAGTACAAAGGCTTGTGTTGAAGTTTTAATTCATTTAAAATTAATCCACAAATACTATTAAAAATTATAAAAAAGCACATTTAATGTATAAAAATGGAAATTTTATTCATTAAGTTACGTTCAAATATTAATTACTTTCACTGTTTCACAGTTTGAATAATATTTATGAAAATATAATATTTATAATATATAAGCTTTTTGCTAATAGAGATATACCAGATATTGTTTATGATTAAGAGCAAAATCAAAATCTAATAGGTAATATTTAAAATTTTTTGAAAATTCATAAAATGTTTTATCTAAAAAAAATAATTTTATAAGATACTTCAGTTCTTTATGAGCAACGTCAGGAAAATCCAAATGATATTGAATATTACATAGATTACTATGTACAATAAGAGAAATAATACATTTATACAGATATAAGAACATAAATCCAACATCCAACATTTGATAAAAACAGCATTCATAAACAGATTATGAAACAAACTCTTATTTTTCATAAAATTATACAACGCAAGATATTACAGGGTGGCTACAAAAACTGAAAAATAAATTTCCCTGATTTATGGCTACTAATTATATTAGTTTCCTGGTTTTTTTCCTACTCAGAATCATTGTATGTGTATAATAAACATTACAAAAAACACTTTAAAACAGTTATATAATATGAAAAAAACCCAATATATTTTTATGAAATTTAATTTTTAAAAATGGAATGAATATATTAAAAAAAATCTACCAAAACAGTATATCACATTTCTTATATGTAAAAAATACTGGAAATTTTAACAAATTATCTTGAATCTAACCATAGCATATGTCATCAAATACATTACTCGTGATGTTTCAAAAGTAATAAACATTGATAAGAGCAGAGCGAATGAAAAGTAATGAATAAAAAGAATTTGAGATTGCTCTTAGCCGCATTCATCAGCTTATAGTTCTTTTTATTGAACTGAAATTCTAAGTAGCTGTACCCTTGAAAGAAAGCTATGATAATTAACTGATGACATTAGGTTTCAGATGTAGAGAAATCATAGTGCAAAATCGTTGATCGTGCACATGCTTGCCGCGAAATGCTTTTGTTCATAATTTTTCCGGATTTTCAGATTTTTTACGAATTTCCCCGATTTTTTTTCAGATCGATAAAATTTCCTGAAATCCTTGATTTTGTTGCCACCCTGTATTAGCACATGCAATAAATAAATTACTGAAAGCTGACATAGTTCAACACTTACATTTAGTATCACATGTCATATTCTTTATTACAGACCGCTGTTTTTATAAAAAAGCACTGTGAACATCAACACAATATAAATATCAATTTCATCCATCTAAAAATCATGCAACTAAATAGATAAAACATAACAATTCATAATTAGCTTTATTAATATGAGAACATGTGACCAACATAAAATATTTAACAATTAACACAAATTAACCTTAAAAAAAAAACCCTAATATTTTTAGAAACAAGTTTTGCACATCTTAAAAAAAGAATAAAAAAATTGTGGTAAAAATAAGGAATGTATACTGGACAGGATTGCCCATCCACTTCAGGATATTCTTTACCTAATCCAATTAAGAATATGACAGTCACCCTTCTACAAGAAGTATATTTTTAGAAAAAAGAATAAATGAGGAAGAATCTTGAATAAAAGGATATCTTTTTGTACTTCAGATGAATGACTTTATTTTCATACTCTGACTGCAACTCAAATAATACTCTTTGACCTTTAAAAATAAAATAACTTAATAAAAATCTTTTTGAAAAGTAATAAAATAAACAAAAACTTATATTAAATAAATCGTGATAAATAATTTTATGCATTAGGCAAAATATTCATTATGCTGTATATATGTATTAAACAAAAATTATGCAGTATATATGTATGAAACAAAATGGAAGTGATAGAAATATATGTATTATAAAAGTAAATGTGTATTAAAAAGAACTTGTGAGATACTTAAAACTTTTATTTAATAAAGTATAACACTAAAATAAGTTTTGTTTCATCTAACGTTAATCAGGACTAATAATAAATTATATATGATTTGTTTTAAAAACTAATTATGTTCTCAATCACAATTGACCATGCAAAATTGTAAAACATTGGTCAGAATTTGTCCACGCTATATGTAGCATTATAATAATCTGCATACATAAACAGAATTTTTACAAAATAGTACAAATATATAAGATAGAAGATTAAATATATTTTCATAATCTGCTTACATCAATGAATAGAAAACCTCATTTAAGGATAAAATAATAATAAATGACTACGATACTGTGGTAAAACAAAACCCAGAAAGATGAGGACCTTGCATTGCAAAAGAAATTATTCTATACTTAAATCAGGCTTAAAATTTTTTAAATACATTGAGACAATGGGTATTGAGCAATCTTGACTTAACAGCTCTTATCGAGTTTCGCAGGTAAAGATAATACTATTTGCATTTTTTCTAATAAAATATATTTATATAATGAATTCCATTTAAAAAATCTTATTTTAAATACATAATACTCTTATTTTATATATTTTCATCAATTAATAATAAATACAGAAAAAAAAAAGACCAAAATAATCTTTATATGAATATAAATTCTATATTTGCAATTTAGTTTTTAAATTTATAATTATGTACAATTGCATAGAAATGTAATTAGTTTAGTAAAATTTTAAGTGAAAATCTTTTTAAAAATTATTTTAAATAAAGATTTGAAAAAATACTCTCAATTACTTGTATTTTATATAAATATTAAACATGTTTTCCTTGTTAGTTATGTAATTTAAAAAATGAACATTTATCCGATATGAAAAATATCACTTTCTTTTATTTTAGTAAATATTCAATAATAACAAAACGTTTTGTTTTTAAAAGGTATTTTATATTCATATACACATCACAGGGATACAAGTAAAGTACCTTAAGTACACTAACTACTTTCTATGACTAGCAAGAACGGTCTTTATTAAAATAAATAAAATGTCACAATAAAACATGCATATCATTTTCATTCCACCACCATTGGTCATCTTACTTTAAAGGTCCAAACTCGTAATAATTCTTTTTGCTGGAATATACAGCAAATAAAAACAGCTGAGACAAAGCAAGTAATGCACCGAGAAAATTTGGCACCTGAAAGTGAAAAAAAATTTTCATAATTATTTATAAGAATTATAAAAAATATCACTAACAGACAGTGTATAATAAAACAAAATAAATATACAATAAAATTGTACATCTAAGTCCATAAATGCAAAAGTTGAAAAATATTATTCTAAAAAAAGACAAAATTTTAGAATACCTTGCAAAGCAAATATATAGTAATCTACCAATACGTAAGTTATATTATTAAATTTGCCCAATGCATGCTTTTTAATTTGTATTTCCTTACATTTTCTGTTCACTATAACTCTTATCCATTTAAAGGGTTTCAGGCGAAATCAATACAGGATTGCATTGAAAAATATATTATTAATGATAATTACTAAAAAGCCACAGAATATAATTATTTCTGTACTATAAGCAACTATTAATATTTTTTTCCTCTTATCCCACTAGGTAGACAGCAATATCTAGGCCAACTCCAAGAACCATGTGGTCTAATGGAATGAAAGAAGGACAGTTTCTGTAGTGATGGAGCACTTGTGGGTTAAAGTCTGACTTGGCTCCGAGTCGCTGAAGAAGGGAAATACCTTCCGGAAAGACTTTTAGGGTTAAGTACCCCACATTTGCGTATTGTATGAGAAAAACCACAGAAAACTCCCACCAGGTAGTCCAATTAATGAGGCAAGATGTTGAACATCATACATGTAATCGAATTTCCTGGATTTTAGAAACAGTATTCTACAGTACTAACTTCATTTGAACAGTATCTACAACAAAGCAGCAGTGAATTGAACCTCCACCCTCATGCTCACCAGTGGTGCACATAGTCGGGCATTAATATTTGTAAAAAACAATAGTACTATTGTTCAAAATTAATAATAAAAATAAATGACATTAATAACGTTTCTCTTAAAAAACTCATTAATTACTAACTTCATTTCAAGTTATAATTCAAAAACAGTTTAAAGAAGTGTAAGATATTTACATTTCTTCTTTAATGTTCAAAGTGAAAAAAACCTTGCACATGGAAAGCTTGGACAAAATTTATTATTATATATATTTCCTGTCAACTGTTTTAAAGTAAATACAAATACTCTTTGAATACATCAGGTATTTAAGTAAAAATTAAAATGAATTATATTTTTTTAAAAAAGAATAATGCCAAAATATTTCGATCTAAACACACCTGCACAAACAAATCATTTGTCAAAACTCCATAACACAGCCATAAAGTTGCCATAATGAATGTGGAAAATATCATTGTAAAGGGGAGAGTTTCAACATTCTTTGTTCTCCAAACATGAGCCTAAAAAAAAATAAAATTTAACAACAATAAATATTTAAAAAGACTTTAAAAGAACCAAAATAAATTTTCAGAAAAATTATTAATGCCATTACACAATGAGTTCATAAAGCTATAATGGAATTTTTATCTTATGAAATTGCTTGCATTGAATAAATATATTCAAAATATATTATATATATATATATATATTTTGAAATATATTTATCCAAAATAAGCAATATTTAAATTATTCTAAACACACACATATATATACATATATTTAGAATAATTTAAAAATGTTTTTAAATTTTATTTTGAAGTGATTCCTCAGTTGGATTTTAGCTCAAGAAAAAAAAAATAAATAAATAAAATAAAAGACGTTACATAAATAGCAGTATCATGTTTTGTTATATCTTGCTTCCAAGGTTGAACTAATTAGAAAATTTTTTATACCATGATTAATTATCAGAACTTGGAGTTTTCCTTTTTTAATATTTATAAAGAATGATAAACTAATGAAGCAATTAACAGTTTATGCTATTAAAGAAAAAAAAAAATTTGTTAACTACATATTCTTCAAATTTTAATGATTTTAAATCTCTTTCCTTTTTTTCACTTCATATCATGATGATCTCCAATTAAAATGATGCCCGCAATTGTTTAATTTAAAAATAAAATATACAAAACAAAGAACTTTATATAAAAGAATATAGATTTTTGATTACCCAATACTCAAGAGACTCGAGACAAATAATTGAAACTGTTGGATAATAAGAAGGATATAAGGGTCATTTTTTAAAATTAATGCTAACAAATTGCACAAATTCATAAAAAATATTCAACTGATAGGCAAGTAACAGATTTTATGTAGTTGAAGAAGCAAATCTCTAATAATTTAACTTAAAATCCACATTCTTATTCAAACAAAAATTCTTATAGCTAAAATTAACTACAATAATTTATGAATTTAATTACCATAAATAAATAAAATAAATTCAGACATAATTATCTTTTGCTTTTTCATCAAGAAAAGTATAAATAGATAACAAAAAACAGTAATATATGAATTGAAGTCCAGGGGAAAAAAAGATTACATAGGTTTTTGATATGGGCAAATTGGCCCTTACTTAAACAACTGTACTTTCCAGCTTATATTCTGTGAATTGGAACTACATAAAAAGATTTAAGGTAATTGTGCTTTTACAAAAGAAGGCAAGTCACAACAAGCATTTATGTATCAACATTTTTAAATGGATGAAAACAGTCTTGAATTAAGGAATAAATTTTGGGAGGACAAATAAATAATTGATTTAAATTGTTGAAATTTTTTTTTAATACATACTAAAATTCTTATATTTACCATGGAAATAAGGAAAAAATGACTAATATACTACTGAATGGTTTTTTTTTAACCTTCGTTTTGTTTTTATGAGACATATCAACTAATAACAGAAAATAATAAAAATTATGATTGCCAGTTATTAAAATTAAAAGCCAGAAATTCAGAAATATTTTATTTTTAGCCCAGTTCTTCCAACCTTTTAAATGCATAATATGTTAATTTAGCATATCATTTAAAAAATGCCTTTAAAAACAGAAAAATTTTATGAAAACAAATGAATAAGTGCTAATTGCATATAGAATATATGCTGCTGTGGCTATTTTCTTTTATTGCCAAAAATTATAACTGCATATTTTAGGCAGTAAATTCTGACAAATTTCAAAATAGTAATGCATATTTTCAAGTAAATATTTTAGACAAAGGGCAAAAACTAATATTTGTTTGAAATACTAAACAATTCATCTTACCAATGCAGCTAAAGGTGAACCCATAAAAATAACACCAGCACTGCTTGCAGCTATACCAGCTATGTTACGGGCCATTTCGCCAGAAGAAGTGAAGGTTGTATAATAATATAAAATTGCAATAATAAATGCAGCAATACCCAATTGTCGGTAAAAGGGTCCCTGAAAATAAATATGTTTTTTGTTTCAATAATAAAAATTACTCGATTAATATGCAAAAATGTAATTATTAAAAGAAGTATTTTACTTATTCTTAATAGACGAAAAATATTAATTAAACATAATTTAATCTTTTCTTAGCATTAATTTAGTCATAAATTGAAGGCAGTTTTAGACTATTAGCACAAATCTTACTTTGATTATTAAAATAATAATCAAAAATTGCAATATGTTTAAATACTTTTAACTATACAAATCTAATAAAATTACATGTCTATCCGCTAAAGTGGATAAACACCGAAATTTTCCCAAATTACAACTCAAATTTTAAAAAACTGCATGAAACAAATTAGAGCACCCCACCCCCTCACTACTTTTTTACAAAAAAATACTACAAATTCTTCTGAATGTGATATGTCTTGAACATTTATATTCAATAAATGAGAATGGAGGGAAAAAAAAAAAAGATTCTTAATATTTCAAAATAAAAGAAAATTGGCTTCAGGAATAAACAGCATTTGATCAATAAAATGTCCTTAAAAATAGATGAAACAAAATAATAGTTCTACAGGGAAACACCTATTTTCCAAGTATTTTAGGGTAAATCTCAGTTTCAGGTCTTAAAAAATACAATTTACCACAAAAATTTTTACTCTAAATAACAGCATCTTTTAAAATAAAAAATAAATTTCGCAGCTCAAAGCAAAGTTTATTCTTACATTTTAAACTATCAAAATTATATAATATCTCCAAGTTTAAATTTTATTTAGAAGTAATTCTTTATTTTAAAAGTTAATAATTTCTAAATCTAATGCTATTCACAGCAATTCCATTCTAGAACTGAAAAAAAGTTTTCTTCAGCACAACCCAATTTAAATTCAATGAATTTGGAAATACTAGTTGGAACATAATTGTTGAAAATAGCCCTTTTATTCACAAATCAAGAAATGAAACATTTATACTTCTAAATGGAAATTAAATTGAGAGAAGTAGAGATTATATCTTTAATTATTCAGAAGACTATTTTTTGTTATGAAAATTAAAGTGGCTCTGTATCTTAGAATTTCACAGAATCAACATGGAGATGAACAATACATACAAGCTATGTTAGGTTTTAATATCAGCTTTGATAAAATTTCATCGATACAACTTTACTTGAAAAAAGAAAGTGCATAGTAAGAAAAAGTTAATTTCGGCATTTATAACATTCAAAATTATGTAAATAAAGGAAATTATAGCTATAACATCATCTATTACTAAAAAATATCACCATTATTTAATATTTTATTAGATATATCACTTAAATTCTTAGGTTGAATTTTATTTGTAAGCTTTAAAAAATACTCAGTCATATGGAATAATTACAAAAATTGCATAAATAATTTAAATCCAGTGCAATCTTCCTATGAACTTAGCATTTTGGATTATTAACACGTAACACAAAAAAAGTTGTGAAAATTCAAAGAAAATCTTTCTGATAAAAAAGTTTTAATTTTATAAAAATTCACATAAATTATTTACAAATTTATTGTATATATTTAATGTACTGTTTTCAGATTTTATGCCTTAAAACTTACCTTAATTGAAGTAAACTTGGCATACCACATCAAATAAAATGTTTGCAGAGTGGCACCAGTCATATTCACAACAATAAGAGCTGAATCGCCGATTAGTAAGCCATATCTCAGCCACAAAGCGCAACTATGAATAATAATTTTACATAGAAAAAAATTATTAATTTTGTACTACAGCAATTAAAAAGATTGCATAAAAATCATTTAAATGTACTAAAACATATATAATATTTATAAAAACGATCCACATAGAGGATCTCAAGAAATGACATCATTTTCATGCTACAGTTTCTTACCCAAGTTAATTTTTAGAAAATAGTAGAAATTGCTGTTAGACTACATAGGTTGTTGAATTTATAAATAGAGTTGAAGTTATAGTCAACTCTTAAAATGTTAAACACCTTGAAGTGAAAAATGGTATATTTTTCACTTCAAGGTGTTTAATTACTTTCAAAAATCCTCAGTACATATAATATTATTAGATAAATCTTTGTTTTCCTCATTTGATACATTTTTTAAATAAAAATTAGTATTAGATAAAATAAAGTTTAAGATATATTACAATTTTAAAAATTAAAAATAAATTTATTTAAATTAATGCATCTGCAGATAAATTTTTTAATTTTAAAACTTTTGAAAGTTTTAGTCAAGTGTAACAAGAGATAATTATGGCAATCACTTTATAACGATACCAATAATACAGGAAATTTAAAACTCATTTTCCAGCGAATTCCATCGAATAACAAGCTTTCATTGGCTTTTCCTCAATTTCATTTGGACTACTCGTTTGGAAAGATAAATAATGAGCAGGAAAGCAAATCTTTCTCATCCAGAATGTTAAGTAAATATGCTGATTCCTGTTAATGGTCCCCTCAGTGAGAATTACATAATATGAAAAATGCAGGCAAACATCATATATCCAGCTTGAACCTGACCTTCCACAAAAATTGGGAATTAAATACTTCATATGGTTTTCAGTACATTCGACAACCTGTATCATTACCACAAAATCAAACTACTGACTATGTTAGATGATTTCTGGCCCATTGAAGATGTGAAACTTTAAATGTCTGTATGAGCAATGAACTTTAGTGAGGTACCAGACTCAGAATTTCCATTGCATGCAGTTTCCATCACAATGTTCTCTCTGTAAAAGGTTGAGAAGGACCTTCATTCAGTCACTGTAGCAATTCCTTGCAGATTTAGAAACAATTTTGATTCAAAAGCTATAAAACTTGCCTCCAGTACCTATCATCACACAGTTCTGGCGTTATGTTTCATGATCAGGTATGTTACAGCTACTTGTAAACAAGTTGAATAGTCTGCTGCATAACATCAGCAAATCTCGAAACTTTAGTCACTTTCTGGCCATGGGCACAGACAAACACAATTACCATTTTATGCCACTTTGTCACATCCTTATTTACTTATCATCAAACACAATTCTCACTTGAAACTAAGGAGCAAAATTATTTAATACATAATTTCCACTAAAGATAAAGCCTTAAGATCCCCAAACGACAATATGCCATGCCGTTGAACATGTCATTTAATTGTTGCAACATTTTTAAAGATTTAACAACTCCTTTATGAATGAGTGTTAGGGTGACTAAATTTTTTGTTTGATGCACTTACATATATTATATATTTACTTGTATACAAAGTTACAGTTGAAGATTGGTATCCAACAAACTAAAAATTATGAATTTAAAAAAAAAAAATGTTTATTAAATTTTATAAATAAATTTACTTTTTCTTTATTGCAGTCTTTGTCATTTGATATGTTGTTAGTGCAATTGTGGTGCGCAATGTATCTATCAACAAATGTTATACATGATACTGTGAAGCTGTCTCTTTTGGGAGCTGCCTATAAATTAAAAAGTGCATTGTTGCTGTAAATTAATTGTGCATCGATTTTATTTCAAAAGTGTGTACTATATCTCTTTGAAGATTTATTATTGAACATAAAACTTAAATTATATATTTCTCCGAATGTAAATAAAAAACGTTTTAAGGAATATTTTCATTTTAAAATGGTGAGCAAACCATCAAGTGAAATTTTAATGTTACTGAAAGAAAGAAACAAAGGATTTAATGCTTTGTGTGTGAAAGTGTTTCCAATTAGTAATTTTTATAGTGCAATGAACATGTGCATATGCAACTTATATCTGACTGTGGTGTTAGTAAAAAGTGGATAAGTGAAGAGTTGCTTAATTACCCATCTAACAGAATCAATAAGTCTTAAAATTTGAAGCTGCCATATAAAAATTATGTGGCTGTCAGAGTTGGAGCAGTGTTATTTGACTGATATTACTTCTTTCACCGACACTGTTTCAAAAAGCATCAACATTGCTAGAAAAGAAAAGTACCTGAATATATAATATTAATTAATCAGGAGTTAAAAATCTTTTTAACTATTATTAATCTGCAATAAAATCTTTTGAATTATTATGAAATTATTACACTGAATATATCTTTATATATACATAGATACAGAAAACTCTTAATAAAAATATTTTGAAAACAAATTTAAGTAAGACTTTTTAATATTTAAGTGTACCATGTTTATCAGAACTTAAAAATATTTTATAAGAAAAATTCTTCTTCTTACCTAACAAAAATTATAAATGACTTTTAGTAAAATCATACTTGATTTAAGGTCAATGCTATTTAAAAAGTTAAGGATATAAAATGATACAATAAACAAATTAACACATATTTGCAAAACAGATAATAATGCTTGTATTGGAGGAATTAAAAAATGTTTCCATGAACAATTTTTACAAAAGCAATGCCAGATCTGAAATGCTATTTTTCTATCAACACTTAATTCAATAATTTTTTATGAATACATTTTAAATGTCAATTGACCAAAGTAAACATAACAGCAAGTTTTGGTGATTTATGGATAATATAATTTCTAAATTTCTAAACATAACATAACATTTCAGAGTATTATGATTATTTTGTTTCTAATTTATTAAGTATAGACTGCTAAGAAAAACTAAACACATATTCAATGGTGAGTATAATATAGAATTTATGGATAGAACAGAAAGTACCCAATTTTATACATTAATATCTACAGCCCTTTCAAATTAATTCAGAATACTGTGCTCAATATATTGAAATGAAATGAGAATTAGCTGAATGATTTAATTTTTAATTTTACTATATAAGAAGTGAAATTCAGATAATTAAAAAACAAATCATAAAATAATGTGTTTTATATTATTATAACATAATTTTTTTTTAAATATTTCAAAAAATTATCTGTGATTTTCTAAAAATATTCATCAATAAATAAAACTTACCTTATTAATCCACACAAGAAAGGAAGTGCAGTTATATCGCATGTCGATTTCTTTTGCCAAATCTTACGGCAAAGTTCACTACAAATAATAAATTTTGTTTGAAATTTTTTCTGGAGAAAAATGCATGGTCTAAGAATTATCTAACTCATAACATTAATGTAAATATGTAACTAAAAAATTAAAAAGAAAATACTAACACTTTATAATTTGTACAATAAAATTTATATCTCAAAAATAATAGTTTAACATATTCTTCAGTAACACTGAAAACTACTTTTCCATTTGGAATAGAAAAAAAAAAAAAAAAAAAAAAAAAAAAAAAAAAAAAAAGGAAACTTGTTGAGGATTTAAACCTTTTACAATGAACTGTAACAAACACTGAAACCTTTGACGTTATGATTAGTATAGATTTAGTGGCATTTTTATATTAGGTACAAAGTTGTCTTCACGCAAAAAAATATCTACTGAAAGAATAATACACAAGTTAAATTATAATTTTCAAATTAAATTTATATAATTTAAAATTTTTGCAATTTTAAATAATTAAGACAATGAAATTTTTTTACAATACTCAAAATGCAATATTATTGAATAAACATATTGTTTAATAAAACTGAATCAATCATAATAATTAGTAAATTTTACAAGCAAGTTATAAAACAATTTAAATTAGGAAAATAAAACAATATATATCAATTATAAGAGAAATGTAATATAAGTTTAAGTATTTTTATAAGTAGAATCATAGTCAAATAATACACTCATAATATTTTATAATATAAATAAGATCAAAATACACAAATATGGCATTGTTATAGAGATATTATAATAAAAACCAGTAATTTTCTCCATAAAATACAATTTAGAAGATATATATTGCGAGACTGATATAAATTTTCTCAGACTCAAAATGCAATATTACAATATTCACTCAAAATGCAATATTATTAAACAAATGCATTGTTTAATAAAACTGAATCAATCATAGTAATCAGCAAATTTTACAAGCAAGTCATAAAACAATTTAAAGTTGAAAGAAATATAAAACAAGATATATAGATTATAAGAAAAAATGTAATATAAGTTTGAGTATTTTTTATAAGAAAAATACTAGTCAAATAATACAGTCATAATATTTTATAATATAAATAAGTTAATACATAAATATTGTATTGTTATAGAGGCATTATAATAAAAACTAGCAATTTTCTCAGAAAAAAAAATTAAGATTTAAGCATAATAGTAAAATTTAAAAAGAAAAAATTAACAAAATATATATAAATTTAAAAAAAATAATTTTTAAGTTTTAATTATATTTAACTATTTTTATTAATATTTTAAATAAGTAATTCATTTCTTATTTAACACACGAAATAATAAACTCAATATATGAAATTTAATTTATTGGCGGCCATATTGTTTAGAAATATATATATATATAGAAAAAAACTTACATTCCGGCAAGAAATACTGCAATAGTACAGACAGTTGCAGCTTTTCCCACAACATTTCTCAGATCCATCTCTCGACCAGAGCATCGGATATAATTATCTTGAAACCTACACCTCTCGATCACGTAGAGAAAGGCAAACATGTCCCAAAGTAGGACTGTAACATATTTTTAAAAGCCATGCAGGAAAAAATACAATGAAAATTATTAGATACACAGCTTGTTTTAAACAAACTAATACAAAAACTCAATGAATGCTCACCGCAGTGACAGCCAAGTAATCAAATTAGATCTTCGATCAGATTACACAATATCAAATTTAAATACAGCTGATTCCTCGTATACAAAATCCCCAATTCCCGAACTACGTACTGTGTTGCCACTCTTCTCTACGACCAACGTTAAAACTTACTCAGAACATTCTGTCAGCCATAGCGATTAGCGGAAATATTTTTTTAAATAAAAGATTTGGTTAAGACAAAAATATTTGAATTCTTTCTGGATAGTCAATGAAAGATTTTATTGACAATTTTATGATTTAACAAATCAGTCAATTGAATCTATAAAATTTTCTGAAATTCTTATATGATTTTTTGAATAGATTACCTTCCCGATGAACTCATGGTTGGGTTTGCTTTTCTGTCAACAAGAAATTAAATGTATTACAAAATATCCTGGATAATAAATTGTTCATTTAAATCATTCTAAAAGCTGCAACTCTTATTCAGGTTAAGAAAATTTGATAACAAGACTAATTGTAATTTCTATCAAATACTTTCGATGTTGTTCAAATTGGATCTCTAATTGAGTACTTTGTTTAGAATTGTCCTGTCAAAATATACTTTGAATTTTAAGTTTGAGAAATGTGACTTATTATTCTTAATAAAGATTCAATTAAAAAACGAATTTATTCCTTCTATTTTGAAATCTTCATATTTTTTCCTTCTTCTTCTTCTTCATTCGGGCAGTTTTAAAGAATTTTAAATTTTCCAAAAGAATATTTTTTAGAAAGCTGTTTCAGAGGGTGTTATATAGTTGGTTAAACGAAAAATTATTCTTGAAAAAAAATCTAGTCAGGAAAGGCTTTTAGAATATACAAATGTTTTTATTATAAAATTGAATAAACATTCACAAAGCTTTATTTTCACAATTTTTTTAAATAACAATTTACATAAAAATTGTCTTTAAGAATAGCTTTAATGTTCTTGATGACAGTACAGTTAATTAAATAGATTTCTTTTATCAATGCTAGGTGCTATTAGTACGTAGTAATTCATTGAACTATCTACATACTTTAAGAAACGTTATTTACGCAGATATATTTGAAGGTATGGACTCTTAAGAAAACACAATAGGATGAATAAAATCAGAAGAATTGCTCCCATATTCATTAAATAAGACGATTTAAACGATGAACTTTTGAATCCTGATACCTTTGAAATATTTTTTTTTTAAACCTAGTCTAACACTTTTCAATTAAATACACAAGAAAAATAATTGCATTTAATATGATATGATTATTGAAAATAATAGACATCAAGTTTCTTTCTGTAATTATAATAATTGATTCTTACAGATTTCGTTCTACTAAATACAAATATGACAACAAAATGTTTCTATCAATTGCCATTTTTGGGGGAAGGAAGGATTGTCTGGAAAGTTAAATAGTACTATTAAATCTAAATTCAGAGAACAAAGTCACTAAATCGGAGATTTACCGCCAAATGTAACTACTCTACTAAATGTTCTACTCAGTTTCAATTGTATTTTGCGTTTCGATTTCGTGTTTCGCTAAGACTTAAGGACGAAAAATAAAATCGCCATTGCGATTTTCTGAATATATCTTTCGCACCTCTTCCTCTTGTTGACTGAAAGCGTGCTATTGTTTTATTTTAGGATCTTTTTGAGCTTAACATTAAAAAGTTATATAGTCATTTATGAAAATCATCGATGCGAAGTCGCATATGCGGGATCTAGAGTGAAATAGCGGAATCAGTTTTTAGAGAGAAGTTACATTGTGTCACTATCCAAAATAATTTCTACACCGCGTCTCTTAAAGGGACATGCATTACTACTACTACACCACACCACTGCGCCTAGTAGCCACATCAAAAGTACGAGATAAAAATTGCCAAAAATTGCCAATACAAGACAAAAGTAGCCAAAAAATCATCAAATAAGAAAAAAATCGCCAGACAGTTATCACGAAAGACTGCTGATTGATTATGTTGATTTGTTAATAAGATAGTGAAAAAAAAAAAGATTAATTTTAATTTTTGTTTAGTAATGTAAATAAATTTATACATTTTTTAGACAATTTAATACTTTATAAAAATAAATCCGTTTCTCTTAAAAATTGTGTGTGATGAAGCAATTTCGATGCCATATTTAGATTAAAGAATCTAAAAGTTTACATAAATCGCATATTTGTGTACAGCGATGAAAAATGCTCGTAAGTGTAATTTGGGTGATCATGATTTTATGATCACACAAATTACACTTACGACCATTTTTCGTAAATACGAGCATTCATTCTAAAATCATTACTATTTTTTCATAAATTAAATTTACAGGCTGCTATTTTGATTAACTTTTATAATATGGCACAGATAGAATTAGAAAATAACTTGAAACCACACTACATATACAGAGAGGAGAAAAAAAACATATAAAAATTTTTTAAATTGGAGATTTTATTTAAAAAAAAAATTGAAAAATTAAATTTCACTAACGATATTTATATTTTCATTTTCCAAAACGAGAAATTATTTTTCTCAGAATTATGAATTAGAAATAAAGTTTACTTTCAATTAAATAAAAAAATGATACCTGTAAATGCTTCGATTAATATTCAAGTTAATAAAAAATTGATTAAAAAAAATATTTGCTAAGCAATAAGAATCAGAAAAGGTTCGTCACTCAAAAAATAAACCTTGAATCGACTCCCCCCAAAAAATAAACCTTGAATCAACCCCCAAAAAAATAAACTATGATAAAATAATGAATGAATTTTTTATTAACAGTTAGAAAACATAGATTTTTGTTATCCAAGTGTAAAAATAAAGTACAGGGTGATTATAATTAAAGTCCCATTTTCAAAATGCTGTAAAAAAAGAAACACTCGTCACATTGAGTTCAAATTTGAACTGAAGATACTTGAAGAAGGGGGAAACGGTATGGTACCAAAAAAAGTCCAGCGATTTTTCCCATCCAATTTGGTATGACATTGCCATGGCGGATAGGCTTTCCAGTAACAATGTCACAACTGTTGAATGATCTGGAAGTCATTTTTTCCGTCAAAAAACCGAAACAATCAAGCCCATTGAACACTACAGTTGGTTTAATGTGCAACTCATGCAAAATACGTTGTAATTTCGATTCGAAATATCACTGGCAGCCAAATTCCCTTTCTTTATGCCGTTTATTGCACCATCTATTAATACACTTTGGAACTTTTTTTTTTTTTTTTTTGACGTCGTACCGATTCAACACTCTTCAAGTATCTTCAATTTAAATTGTGACGAGTGTTTCTTTTTTTTTTTTTTTTTTTTTTTTTTTTTTTTTTTTACCACATTTTGAAAGTGGGACTTTAATTATAATAACCCTATACATTTCCTGGGAAACATTTTATTTATTTGCTAATAAAACTATTGCATACTACTGTGTCCAAAAAGTAAGACCAATTATTTTTTTTTTTTTTTTTTCAAAAAACTCTTTATTTATTCTTCCAAATTTATTCCATCGCCTTCAAAGTAATCCCCTCAGGACACAATGCACTTATGCCAAATTTTTCCAATACGCAATGCATGCTAAAAAGTCACTGGCAGGGATGGCCTTCAAATCGCGCGGTTATTCACGTTGAATCTCCTCAATTGATTCAAAACGGAGTGGTCTTTTGAGTTTAGGGAATAGCCAGAAGTCGCACGGTGTGAATACGGTGGTTGTGGTAAGATATGGGTTTCATTTTTGGCGAAAAAGGCACGTAGAATAAATGCAGTGTGAACTGGCGAATTCCGTGTTTTCGGTACTAATTGAGATTTGACGCGTTTGAGGCTCAAAATATATTTTAATATGGAATTTACCGTTCCTTTTGAAATTCCAATATCATGAGAAAGGTCTGTAATTGTAAATCAACTGTTTTCAAGCACCAAATCTTTAATTTTTTGGACGTGAGCTTCGTCGGTTGAGGTTGATGGTCGACCAGAGCGCTTTTCGTCTTCAACGCGTTCTCTGCCTTCTTTGAACTGTTTATACCACTTCTAAACATTTCTTAACATTTTCGAATGCTCACCGAATGCCGTCTGCAACATTCTATACGTTTCCGCAAACAAAATTGAATGCAAGTTCTTTGCTCAATTAATTCAGACTTTTCAAAATCGGCGGAATCAATTTTAGCGTCTCACAAAGCCAAGCGTAAGTCAAACACTGAATATTTTGACGTCAAATTTCCCAAGGATGTGAAGGACAGTGACAACAGCCTAAAAAAGGGGAAAAAAAATTGAAATACCATAAGCCACGGGAATTTTAAATTGAAAATTGGTCTTCCTTTTTGGAGACAGTAGTATTCCATGTTGTGCTCTGTATGATGTCAAATAGCTTCGGATATCTTGTTCTTTTTGACATAAATTAAACAGAAATAATAATAATAACATATAATAAAATTCAACGAGACATTTATCGAATTTTTTTTCATTTGTTTAAAGTGTACAAAAATAAGTTAATTATCGAGAAAAGTATCATCGATAACTGGAAAAAAACTGTTAAGGATTTGGAAATCGACGAGTCCCCGTTAGTCCCCCTGTTGTCTCACGGCTCTGTTCGAATAGTTACGACCCTGGATTGGAATCAGGATCACATAGGAAAGCAAAGCACCACTTAGGAGAAAATGAACACAAGGATATATTAAGGACTTGGTTTGCCACTCTACGGCCATTTTTTTTTTTTTTTTTTTTTTTTTTTTTTGCACGCGAGGGCTACTTCGGCCGGGACCTACAGTTTAAAGTGAATTCCGAAACCGCTAACAAGTATCCATGCCACTTCCAGAATACGAGCTTGTAGCTTGTGGTGCCAAAGGCCACAACACTACCATTCAGGCCACCAAAAACAGTAAGGACACAAAAGCAGTGTAAAACGCATAATCTTTCTTGGCACAACAGTTCCATGGTGGGACAAGGCTATCTGCCTACTAGAAGATTTCGAGACAGGAGATGTTTCCTTTTTACGGGTTAGGGTTGTCAGCCCTACACTCAACGCTCTACAGTCATATTAGATAGGGACCTAAAGTTTAAAATGAATTCCGAATTGCTACAAACACTTATGGCACCGCCAGAACTCGAACCCGAAACCTGTGGCATCGAGCGCTTGTCACTCGGCCATCAGACCCCGATTTAATATTAACTCATTATTATCGGCGCAACAGCCCCATGGTGGGTCAACGCCGTCAGCCTATTGCCAGATATCGAGATAGGAGATGTTTTTTCTTTTTACGAGGTAGGGTTGCCAGCTATAAACTCCAAAAGTCATATTAGCCTGGGATCTACGTTTTAAAGTGAATTTCGAACTACTACAAACATCCATGGCGCCTCCGGGACTCGAAGCCTAAACGTGTGGCACCAAGCGCTAGAAAACGTATAATTATATATATATAATTGTATAATAATAAAATCTAACATAAAACCTTATTATAGAGAGGGTTGCAAATTTCTTCTATTGGTATTTTTTATATCACCAAAACAATCCGCCAAACTAGAAAAATTTTACTTAAAATTTCTATTACCTTTGCAGTCGAACGGACCGCAAGAATGAGGTATCCAAAGGGATGTAAGAGAGTTAATTCAAATATATTTACAATACTTTTATTTACATATGACGATATGACAGGCAAAAATAATAAACATACTGACACAAAAACAGCATCTAACATGGGTAACTACTAAAAAGAAAGTTCTAAAGTACATCCAGAAAAATTCCTAAGCCGAAGCAAGGTTACAGTCAAGCAAAGAATTCACGGTGGCAAACAAATTAAAAGTTCTAGATTGACAGCATTTTTGACAAATTCCTGCCATCCATACTACTGCATCGATCAGATATTTTTAAAAACATTTTTTCGGGCATTTTTCGGATCATGGCAGTAGCTACGGCAACTCTCAATACAGTATCAATGTCAGAAGCTCAATGTCAGAATTTACGGGTGACTCGTAAGCAATGCTCTTGATTGCATTCCAGAAAAAAAATTCAATTGTAGATCATCAGGTAATAAAGGGGATGGTGGCTAGGCTCAATTCTGAAAGTTTGCTCCAAAACGTCAATTACGCATATTACACAATAAGTCATAGCCCCACAGTGTTGATACTAATTTCGGCAATATACATGTGTGGAAACAGTGTTGATACTAATTTTGGCAGTACACATGTGAAGAAACAGTATTGATACTAAATTCGGCAATACACATATGTGGAAACAGTGTTGATACTAATTTTGGCAGTACACATGTGTGGAAACAGTTCTAAGCAATTCTAGATCTTCCTGAAGAAAGGTGATATACTTATGACCGTCCATTTGGGACTAAAAGCTTAAAAGACTAAAAGCTGACTAAATAATTAGCCAAGGTACCCTAATACACAAGCGATGCTGAACTGTACATGGCCGTGTACCTTTGACGATTCACACGTGTGAGTTGTGATTATTCAACATTCTTTCTCGTATAAAGGAACAATGGCAACATTGGCAGTTCTGTCGATTTAATAAAACAACCATGCCGATTGTTGAATTGCAATCTAAGGATGTCAAATTTGCTGAAGTTTGAGCTAAAAAATAAGTCCAATTATCTCTTTAAAGATTTCTAAATGTCTGGTTTCATCACCGTTTACGAGTGTTAACGTCTGGTCCCTTACTCAACACTGTTGTGAACCAGTCATCGACTGCCATTTGGTGAATCAAAATTACTTTGAAGCGAAACGTAAAACCAGCTTCAGTCGGAGCGAATTTCTAATTATTTCTACTAGAGAATTGGCATCGCACAACCCAAACCTTAAAAAAAACAGTAAACTTTGATTTTTACATTCCTCAATCCAGAGGCCTGAGGGCCGAATGGCTAGCGCTCTGGCGTTCCGTACCACAGGTATCGGGTTCAAATCCCGGCTTTGCCCATGGGTGTTGTAGTGGTTCAGAATCCACTTTAAGCCGTAGGTCCCGGTCCTAATAGGATCGTAGAGCGCTGCGGGGGCATTGTTACTTCGCGTTCGTGGCTTACCGTCAAGTTACACGCGCCCCTGGTTAATGCAAAGTGAGTAACATCGGTGCAGCCCTTAAGGCTCGTTACCACCGAGGCGTGAGACGTGAAGATTCAAGAGGCAAGCGAGAAAATTTTGTCGACCCCTTCACAGCGAAACGTCAGAAATAGCATTACGCCTAGTGAAGTTCCGCTTCGCGTTGAAAGTTGGTCAACTCCAAGCGGTGGATTTCAAACCGGTTTCAGGCGAACGCGGCGAGGCTAGTGATTGGTCAAATTTTTTCGCTTACATCTTCTCGCCTTGGTGGGCACGACCCTTCATAGGCATCCAAAGACGTCCATGTCTGTTTGCTAGCTGCATTGGGGGGGGGGAGGACATTCCTCAATCCATTTGCTCTCAAGCTTAGACGCATCTCAAAATGTATGAATGGTAAATTTTATACGTCATTGTTGCATTTTCAGCTATTACAAAATATGGTTTATCAACATAATAATATACAAATATGGCATGATTTACAAAAATTTGTTATTTTGGCAGCAAGATTTGGTTGCTCCTGTAATTGAAAATTTACAAGATGAGTCAGACCAAAAGAGAAAAATAGTTTTTTCTGTCTTCAGAATAGAGAATACTATGATAAATAGTTAGTTATACTTTAGAACAACATTAAATCAATGTTTTTCCAAAATAACAGAGCATTTTACTGCCCCACTTATTTGCAAAGCATATCTGACGATATAGTGGCATTTCACATGTAATTCTTGCTTTACAAAAATAATAATTATTTCTTTGCTTAAGCATTGTTTTTAAAATTCATTTCTTTGTTTTCAATTATACTTAGCAATTCTCCATGGTATACTGTTCTGCCAACTACTCTGTGGAAAGGTAAACATCCGTTTAAAGCGGAAACGGGTGAATTGATTATTTGTTAGGGGTGTTGTTCAAATAATAGGCGGTGCAAAGCAATTTTGAAAAATAAAAAAGTTTAATAATTATTGTGGAATTTTTTTATATTATGTAATTTAAAATTTTAACTGTCAAAAATTAATACTATTTTCTTGTAGTTTAGTGTGCAGGTCGGACAACCAGATTGTAACTGGGTGTGGTTGGGTTGAGATACTTGAGGCACAGGTTAGGGAACTCACAGCTTCATTTGCACACGCACAAACACCACACACATACAATATGCAACACAATTAAAGGTAGATAACTATAGATTCGGGGAAGGATTCCACTTCTAAGTCGAAAATCTGAAACTCGGATAGGCGCAGGATGCACGAATTACTTCCTCTCTGGGTGAGAATCTGTAGGTCAACTAATACTCCGAGTTGCGTTAAACATATTTCCTCTCGGCATAAGAGACTACAATTTAAACATTTCTTAGTGGGTGCACAGGTTGCGCCGTACTTCTTCTTGAGCGAGAGTTTCGAGGCCTACTGACCATTTCTCCAGAACGCCAAAGGGGGCTCTTGTCAGTTTGTAGGAGAAAGCCCGGTTACATCAGTTCAAATTCCTCCAAAATTACCTGATGACAAATTGGCTAGCACTCTGGCCTTTGGTACAACAGGTTTTAGATTCGAATCCTGGCGGTGGCCTGGATGCTTGTGAGTGGTTCGGGATCCGTGTCAAACTGTAGGTTCCGATCTAATTAGCCCAAAAGTGTGCACAAAATGACCGTAGAGTAACAAATCAAATCTCCGAAATTACCTTTCTCCCCTATTACACTGATGTGTTAGAATTCGGCTGCTTGTCACTTTTACCCACGAAAGCTGGTAGAACTATATTAGATATTTTTTAACGGAAATGAAAGATAAAATACATCGTAATACTTTTTTGTCCATATATGCACTACTTACAAATGTTAATACAAACGTATGTGGTTCAATTAATGAATAAAATGATTGCTGACTTAACAACACATAAAACACTATTTATTATTTGATCTCATTTTGCTTACAACACACAAAACATAGTTATATTTATTTTTTTTTAACATCAAATTGTTTTCTAACAGTAATGTATCTTCAACAGAAAACCAGCTTAGACATGATTTACATCGAAACATAAAAACAGATATATATCATATACAGAGCCGGTCTCAACCCACATGTGATATATTCGCAAGCAATAAATATTTTTTTAATGGTATCTTAATTCGGATGTACAAATGAACTCTTTTTAAATTTGAATCTTAATGCTCACACACAGGGCAATAAAAAAAAATATTTAAAATTAATTTACTGTAGTGTTTAGCGTTAACTTTTTTTTTAAAGCTGAAGTTGTTTTTTTAATTTTTAAGTAATTAACACTAAAGTTTAAATAATTTCTTATATTTTATAATGATAGATAACAACATTTTTTATAAATATGGCATAGGATTTACCAAAAGCTGTTCAGATAATAAAATTAAACTTTTTGTTAAGGGATTAAAAAAAAAAAACCCTCACATTCTTTTAAAACATTATTTTTAATAGCAGACTGATTAATGGTTGTCGATGCTATTTTTAACGAACAAAAAGACTCCTCTTTTTTTTTTAAGATGTTCTTTCAATAATTCAAGTATTTGCAATATAGATTCTTGTAGTATGCACGTTGCACAACCAGTTTGTAGTTGAATGACGTTGGATTGAGATACTTGAAGCACATGTTGGTGAACTCACAGCTTTATTTACATACGCGCAAACATCACACACGTGCAAATAGAGGCATATAATATTTAATACATTTAAAGACAGCTAATTATAGATTCATGGAAGAGCTCCACTTCTTAGCAGAGAACCCCAAACTTGGATACCCGCAGGGTGCGTGCACCGCCGGATTTAGAGGAAAAGAGGCCCTAGGCTATTCCACTCATGAGGCCCTTTCACCTCCCATTTTTAAGTTTGTAAATTACATGAGAAATAATAAAATACATCATTTCTGTGATATATATATCAATATATTAAATGAAACATGTTGTGATTGGTACTAATCTTTATAAAAATGTGTGTTTAGAAAAAAAAAAAGTCGAACACTTATTTGGACATTTATTCTCAGCTCCCTATATAGTACTTGTAACAATAACTCATCAAACATAACACACAACATTTACAAAGAAACAAAATTCAAATAATAAAAATCTTTGCCCACGAAACTAACATGTGCAATAAAAATTATCATATTTTCTATCGAATGAAATTAAATATATTCAATACATTGAAGATTAAAACAAATTCAGTTCAGATAAATTTATTTCATAATTTCTCCTTATTTTCGATTTAGTGTTTTAGTGTTTACTGTGTTTAGAATAATGTAATTCTAATTTTGCTAACAATTTGAATGTAGGCCCCTCTTGATCTTGAGGCCCTAGGCTGAAGCCTAGTTAGCCTATAGGAAAATCCGGCCCTGGGTGCGTGAAATAAACTTCCTCTCCGGTGAGTGTTTGTACGTCAACTAATGCACCGAGAGGCACTAAGTATGTTTCCTTTTGGGACGAGAAACTATAAACTAAACGTTTCTCAGCGGGAGCGCATGGTTGAACTGTACTTCCTTTCGGGTGAGAGTCTCGGGGCCGACTGACCATTTCTCCTGAACACCAAAGGGGCGCTCTTCACAATGTATAGGAGGAAGTCCGATTACATTGCATGATTCATTAATAGTTGTTTTTTTAATGGCGGATATTTTGACCAGTGATCATTCGTCACAAGTACGGCAGATGTGTAGCAGATTCAACATTACCTACAGGGGTTGTTGGTCACGAGGGGCAAGGGCTGCTACTGCCCTCATGATGTACAATCACCATTTGGAAGGAAATTTCCTACCAAGGATATCTGGGGAATTAGAAAACTATTCACCTCTCTCCACGTATTAAGTAGTAGGGCATTCCGGCCTATAGATACAGCAACCCCAATTACTAGCAGAGACAAGGCATTGACTAAGAGCAAAGATTCGGATTTTTGATTTAAATATGACGCATTATATGTTTTACTTATATTTTTAAACATTCACAGCTTTTTTTTTTATGTATAAAAAGTCCTTTTTGATTTTATATTCTTTAAAAAGAAACATTAATTAAACAAAAATGTCGTTTCAAAAACGTGCTTTAATTCCAATTGCAAAGATGTAATTGGAATTTTTGTATTAAGACCCATTCCAATTACATCTTTGCAGTTGGAATGGTGTCTTAATACAAAATTTAGTCCTCTCTCTATCAATTAATTTTATCGCTGGAGATTCAACATCAAAATTCTAGTCACATGCCCGAAAATTTCTGATGAAAGATTTTAATAGACACATGGACAATTTTCAGAAAGCGAGAGGGAATAGTTTTATGTACAACTCGATCAAAGACCGGCTCTGTTAACACATCAGTTTAAAAGGGACAAAAATTGAGAGCATGCTGGCCGAAAACTTTCTCAAAGTTAGCATGCACTTGATCCTTCTTATAGCAGCGTGGCACCTCTTGCCCAATGTCCAGTTGCAACTTTTTCACTAGTTCCATGGCTTCGGAGTTGCAGTTTATGACGCCAACGGTGATCTTCCCGTTGTATTCTCCGGGGAACTCATCGAAGAGTCGCCGCAAGAGTTCTTCAGCAATGTCGGCCCGATCCGCGTACAGGGGTCCGACCAGGAGCGAACCCTGTACGTTACTCTTGAGGCAGCCGTAGCCACAGACCCTCCTGGTTCCATTTCGGACAGCAGCCAAAGAGTAGCTGTCCTGCTCGGACGTGGTCAGAGTGACTATCTTCGATCTGTCGTATCCGTGCACAGACGCGTCGTAGTTGATGACAGCAGGAAGAACTGATGCCCGAATTTGAACTATCTGAAAAAAGAACAAAATAATAAAAAATAACATAAAACAGAATTAATAATCAGCGACAGTGCGCTAGTGGGATGCGATAGTAGATCTATCTCCTCGTGGTGCACCCTGGTAACGTCCTAGATCAGGGATGGCCAACCCGCGGCCTGCCTTGAATATTTTTGCGGTCCGAGAGATTTATCACGCTTTTACAAAATATATTTATTTTATAATTTCAAAAGTAGTGAAAACCAAGGTGTTAAAAAATACATTATGTGTGCATCCATATATTAAAAAATTAACCGTCGAAAATATGAGAAAAAATTAACTTTGATTTTAAAATAATATTCTTGCGAATATATGACAGGTATTGCCTGCTTTATTGATAAGTTTACAGTTATGAGTTCGCAGAATAATTAAATTATATTCTGCGAATTCATGATGCACGCGCATCTTGGAACATCTAATATAGCAGGTTTGATGTTTACTCAAATTAACCCAAATTGAGATCGATTTGCAAAAGCTAAGTGAAAGAATGGAGAAACAAATATTGCCCTAGTAAAGTAAATATTTTTTAATGATTTAATTTGTTTTATTTCGTTTATATTTAGACAATTTTTTATATTTCATTTTTAGTGTTATATATTTCTTTACAGTATACTTTAGTATTATTATTAAATTATCTATGTTTACAAGTAAGAATAATAGTAAGCACAAAAATAATAACTCATTATGTTTCAATTTTTCACTCCTAAAAATACATATAGTGGGTCTAGTAAATCTAATATGGGGATAAATAATTTTATATGTGGCGCGCGGAGTTATGATGTATTTCCAAAGTGGCCCACAAGATCATTTGGGTTGGCCACCTCTATCTTAAGCAGCTAAACGATCTACTACTATCGGCATGTAGCAACGCTCCGAGAGTGATTTTTGGCAGTTACGATGTTAAGACGTGGTGGGCTATGACTGTTTGGCGAGTCATCTGCACCCTGTTGGTATTTTTGATAGCCCAAATTGCTCACTCTGTGGGAAAGACTAGATCATGGACAGGCACCATACAGTAAGATGCCCGGCCTTGCATGGGGACTTCAAGGCGAAAAGATATTGTAGTGCTAGAATTTTACTGATGAAACATGTTTTACACTGTTTTGATCCCGTAAGAGTTTGTCATTTTCTCTTGTCATTGGAAATAAAATAAAACACAAATTCGACTGAGCTGATATACAGGCTACCCATAAAATTTAGAATTTAATGTAAGAACAAAAGATATAATAGCAATTTTAAACAAACAAAGAAAAAGTATCAATAAATCATATTCATTCAAATAAAGTATGTTCATTAGCTATCGTTCAGAACTGAAACAAGTAATATAAAAAAAAAATTTTAAGGTCAATTCCTACTTAGGTCAACAAAGAAAAAATTTATTTTAGTTACCTTTTATTAAATAATTACAATTAATGTAAATATGTATATGCATATGACAGAATCACATTATTAAGCGGCAAAATAGAAAGCGAATTTCCTTGCAATTTTCCTTCCTATATATGGTGTTGGACTATTATTTTTGTTTGTTACTATTTATTCGCTTTCTATTATTATTATTATTATCCTTATTATTATTATTTTCGTTTCTAATTTATGAAGCTGATGGTGGTCTATAATTTCTTATATGCTACATTATTGCAAGGAACCTTTCTAGTGAGTTTTGAGCAGTCCAGTTCTTCAATTAATAGTCCATCTAATTAAATTTAATTAATGAATTAATATTTGAAAAAATTGTATTAACATCAAGTGTCCTCCACTATAAGTGTAAAAAAAAATGTATTTGAACTTGGATGAATAAAAATGATGATGGACGAATAAGTGGATGAATGGATGAGTAAATGAGTAAATAAATGGAGTGGATGAATAAAATGTATTTTATGAACGATTGAAAATTTGAACAAGATATATACAGGGAGAGTGTGAGCTAATAGAAGGAATTGAAAAAGAAACAAATTTCGCGATGGAAGGTTACCTGAATGCCTTCTGGTTCACCGTTTCTTTTCCCGAAATTCGGAACTCCTTCACATATCAGAGTACACCAAGGAGCCACATTGCTGAATCCTGCAAGGTCTCGATATGTTCTCAGATGCTCTGGAACGGAGTTCAAACCTGCGTTCCTTTCTCCTATGTGTTCCATTGCCTTTTTCCATATCCGAATTCCAAGACCTTTCCCCCGATGAGACTGTTTCACTGCATAGAGGCCCACAAAGGCCAGTTTGGAATGAAGAATTATTGCAGCGCATGTTCCAAGAACTTCACCTGAAATTTAAAAAAAAATAATAATCTATGCAATATCTAGATACAAGATTCATTTAAAAAACAAGGGTTGAATTCGTTATAAATTCTATATAGTAATATTGATCCTATCGTGTTTGTATAGTAATAGATGTTTATATTTAACACGCTACACGTACAATATTCAGTTCAGAATTGTTACCCATCGTGTGATATCGAGTTACAATCGTGTATGTGTAGTAGCAGATGTTTATATTTCACATGCTACAAGCACAATGATCAGTTCAATATTGTTACCCACTGTGTGACAGCGAGTTACAATCATACATGTGCAGTAACAGATATTTATATTTCACATGCTACACGTATAACAAGCAGTTCAATATTGTTACCCATCGTGTGACAGTGATGTACAATCGTGTATGTGTGGTAACAGATGTTTATATTTCACATGCTACATGTACAATACTCATTGCAGTAACAGATGTTTATATTTCACATGTTACACCTACAATGATCAGTTCAACATTGTCACCAATCTTGTGACAGCGAATTACAATCGTATATGTGCAGTAACGGATGTTTATATTTAACATGCTATAAGTAAAATGATCAGTTCAGTATTGTTACCCATCGTGTGGCAGCGGGTTAAATAGATATAACCAAATGTGAGATATACATTTTCTTCAAGCCAAAAAACATGATGTTGATGAAATTCTTCGATAATTGGATTCGCAATACACATAATTCTACACATCGCCCTGTTTTTATGAGATTTTTTTTTGTGCCGTATATATATATATATATATATAAAATCCATAAAATGCGTATTATGAATAAAAATTAATTAAAAAATGTAATTTAAAAGGAATCCGACAGGTGGCTGTCAAAATAACATAATTAAAAAGAATCCAGCAGATTTCACTGCACATACACGATTGTAACACGCTGTCATACGATGAGTGACGATATTGAACTGATCATTGTACGTGTAGCATGTGAAATATTACATTATACCACGAATTTTATTAGATGCGAGGTAGAGTCTTTAAGTGACGAAAGTGATTTTGAACCAGTTCTCCACAAGAAAATCTGTGTACTTGACTACGATGAATAGTTTTAAATGCACATTTTGGAGTCTATATCAGCAAATAAAACATTTTAAAATGTTTCGGTGTTTTATGCGATCCCTATTTACCGCATAAATTTTTTAATGTGGTATAAATAATATATTCTACTGATATTTATAATGTTTCAGAATATTTTTTATGCGATTTTTTTTATGCGGTCCCCATCCTCCGCCCAAAAACAGATTTGGATGTAATGATACAGCTTCCATAACTGTCGGAATGACTGAAAATTCCCAATAGAAACACCTTGATCCCTCGTTACAGGCCTGATCTTGCACCTAGTGATTTTCGTATTTCTTTTCACCTGAAGTTGCAATTTGCTTGAAAAATGGCGAAGGGCGCACAGGGTCTTAGAAAACTGGACATGCAGAATCAAAAATGCTTACAAACGAATATTGAATATGAGGAAAAAATAATGCTTTTATAGATTTCATTAATGGGTATATGGAAATCATTATTGGTATTTTACTTATTTTTATAACTAATATGATTTTTTTAATGTTACTCGTAAGTAGAAAATAAAGAATTTTACTCACATTATTAATTTTTGTAATTGCTTTATTCTTAAGAGTTTTTAAGTAGCTTAATTAATTTTGCAGATATTAGTATACATTTTTTAAAAAATATACGTTCAAACACAATAAACCATTGTTATCGAAAACTTAATTTAAAAGAAAAAGAAAAAAAAACCGAGAAAAATCTTAAAGGAAGAATGTTTTGCGTATACAGTTTAAGAAGAATAGCGTAAAATCTTCAAAAATGTTCATCCCAAAAAGTAGATTGCTTTTTATATTAAAAATAATAGCATGGTAAATAAGCATGGTAATATAATTGAGATACTTTAGAAAAAGTTTTACGAATATTTCTTTTGATTAAAAAAAAATTCTTTTGATTTAAACAATTTTGGAAATAGGAATCAATCTGATTATTTAAATTAATTATTATTTATTTATTTAGTTTAAAACCCAGATATTATTATTATTTTTTTACAATGACAGAGAGCAGCATAAATATTATTTAAACTTTTGTTAGCAACGACACAAGGTTAAGTGCAGTTCTCAAAATGATCTTTGAGACAATCAGTCGTAACTAACTCTCTTTGATATTCAAGGACGCATTCATTAATGTCTTACGAAATGAATATATGAGAGAATACTTTTTATATAATGACAATATTTTTTTCTTCTTTTTTTTTCTAAGGATTAAAATTCATAATGGGAGAAATAGATGTAATTTTGAATTTAAATTTATTTAAGAAGCACTGCTGCTCGTTTATATTATAATGATGCATTTCCTCACTATTGTATGTTTAAAACATAATTTTAAAAATTAGAATATACATATATATTATATGCATTACTAATTAACTAACAAACTCTCCAGCACTACAGTCCATGTTGGACCATGGCCGTCTGCTTACTGGCAGATACAGAAACAGATGTTTTCTTTTTACGGAGTCAGCCATATGCCCAATGCCCTACAGTCATATTAGACCAGGACCTACGGTTTAAATTGAATTCCGAATCACTACAACATCCATGGAACTTCCGGAAACAGAACCCGAAATCTATGGCACCGAGCGCCAAAGCAATATATATATATATATACACATCATAAGTATATGATATACACACACGCCATTTAATGTTGATCTTAGTAACTGATTTACTTGCCCTTGCCCATCTCTATACTTATATATATCTGTATACAAAGTGATCCAAATATAGTTATATTGTAGAATTATACACAAATTTAAAATACAATGTGTACCGCTATGCTGCCTTTCCAATCGATTTAACGATTTGTAGTATTCTGCACATTAGGGCAATAGAAAAATTCTAAAAAATATTCTTCTATTAAATTCTATTGCATTAAAGTTAATTAATATTCTTATAAAAAAATTAAGAACTATTCTTATTAAAAAAAATAAGAATTAAATTAAATGATTTTTTTCTTCCTTTTTCAATGATTTCGAATAAAATATCATACAAAATTATTATTTGATATACTAAAATGGCAGAAAATATAAATAGGTCAGAATTTGTGCGAGTAAGATAGATAAAATCAAGTTTCTAACAAATCTCATTCAATAATCTTCAGAAGAAAGAACGTTGTTGATTTTAAATTCTTTGTTAAATAAAAAATAAATAACGAAAAATAAAATTAAATAAATACAAAATGTAATCGGACGGGTCCGATGTATAGGTTAACCTATAAAATTTAGAGTATGATAATTTAATGCATATGATAATTTACTTACATTATTTAACTTCAGAACAACGAGCATGTTACATTCACGATATATTTAAATTCTTGAGTGGATTTCATCCTTAATTTTAATTTGTATATCGAATTTATCAATTATTCCTGTTTTTGTCTAATAATTGTTCATTCATTCATTGCAGTTTTGTGCTTTTTTTTTAAATCATCAAATCATAAACATAGAAACTTTTTATATATCCGTTGTAGCATTTCATAGTCAATTTTTGGGTGACATGATAATTGGGGTCAACTTCTTTTTTAATTGCTTTATTTATTTCAGGATGACGTCAAGAATAATTGCAGCTTAATTCTGATTTCCGCAGTTGATGTACTATGTTGCAAGCGTGGTTGAATAAACGAAACATCAAAATAAAATCTCTGTTAGTTAAATTATCAAATGAAGTCATTTCGTAATTTATTATTTTTTAAATGTAACAACATAAAAAAATTAATGATAAAAGAACATTATTATTAATAAAGGTATAAGACATTTAATATTTCAATTAATATCGTGTTTTTTTTTTTAAATATTAAATTCTTTTTAAATATTTTCATTTTTCTATTGCCTTAAAAATTAGGGCAATAGAAAAATTCTAAAAAATATTCTTCTATTAAATTCTATTGCATTAAAGTTAATTAATATTTTTATAAAAAAATTAAGAACTATTCTTATTAAAAAATTAAGAATTAAATTAAATGATTTTTTTCTTCCTTTTTCAATGATTTCGAATAAAATATCATACAAAATTATTATTTGATATACTAAAATGGCAGAAAATATAAATAGGTCAGAATTTGTGCGAGTAAGATAGATAAAATCAAGTTTCTAACAAATCTCATTCAATAATCTTCAGAAGAAAGAACGTTGTTGATTTTAAATTCTTTGTTAAATAAAAAATAAAGAAAGAAAAATAAAATAAAATAAATACAAAATGAAATCGGACGGGTCCGATATATAGGTTACCTATAAAATTTAGAATTTAATGTAAGAACAAAACGCATAATAGCAATCTTTAAAAGAAAAATGAACTATAGATTACCAAACAATTTTCTTTTCTTCGAACATCTCATTTTCATTTTGGAATAAAATGGTCTTTGCTTTCACCAGATGATCTTTTAAAACAGTTTTTACATTATTTAATTATTATTAATTATTATTGCTATTAATTAGTTACTGAATATTAGCTTATCAAAAAATTTAAATAAATATTATGTATAAAAAAAACTCATGAAAAAATTAAAAATGTAATCGGGGAGAGGAGGCGATATACAAGTTACCCATAAAATTTAGAATTTAATGTAAGAACAAAACGCATAACAGCAATCTTGAAAAATAAAATAAAAAATTATAGAATGCCAAACGATTTTCTTTTCTTAAAAAATCTCGTTTTCACTTTGGAATATAATTGTCTTTGCTGTTATCAAGACGATCTTTTAAAACAATTTTACATTATTTAATTATTATTAATTATCATTATAATTAATTATTAATTAATTATTATTATAATTAATTATTAATTAATTATTATTATAATTAATTATTTATTAATTATTATAAGCTTGTCAAAGAAATTTAAATAAATATTATGCATAAAAAAGCTCATGAAAGAAATTAAAAATGTAATAAGGCGGGGATATACAGGTTTCTAATAAAATTTAGAATTTAATGTAAGAACAAATCTCATAACAGCAATCTTAAAAAATAAATAAAAATTATAGAATTCTAAACGATTTTCTTTTCTGGAAAAATCTCGTTTTCATTTTGGAATAAAACTGTCATCGTTTTCACTACACGATCTTTTAGGAACAATTTTACATTATATAATTGTTATTAATTCTTATTATAAATAATTATTTATTAATTATTATTAATTTCAAAGAAATTTAACTAAATATTATGTATAAAAAAGCTAACGAAAGAAATTTTAAAAAAAATTAACCAATAAGAAATGTTGCAAGTGTTCAAAAAAAAAAAAAAAAAAAAAAGACAAAGAAAACGAAAAATATCTCTGTCGAAAACAATACTTATAATTTTATGCTAATTAATACTAAATATGATAAATACTTGGTGAGTAACGTAATAAACCGGTTTTTTTCCTTAGAAATCTTCGTATGCTTAATTCTTTGCCTAATGAAATTAAATCCATGTAATACTTTTTTTAACTGTTAAAGATAACAACTTTTTATATCCACTTTCAGACGATTATTTAACAATTTACAGAAATCCTATTACTATTCTTCAACTATAACAATACAATCTTCAATATCAATGTTAAATAAATCTTGTCAGAATAAATTATGTTGTGACAAATGTATTTGTTGAAAAAGAAGTATTTTTAAAACAAATTGTTTCATTTCCAACTGGAAGGTCATTGACGTCGTCGCTTAAAGAATAAATAAACGTTTGTATAAATAACACGAAAGCTTTATCAGGAGAGTAGCTTGAATTACATTAAGGTGTTATGCATTAATTCAATATAAAACATTTAGACTCTTTTAATGGTTCTCGTAAATCTTTCACCCTGCTGAGTTATTGCATTACATATATTTCCTTTCCCCCCTTATTACTTCGTCACTCGTTATGTTGAAAAAAAGGAGCTTACGTTATATTTAAGGAAATAAACAAGTTTTTCATTTATTTTCCCCATATTTTGCATATATTTCCGGATTTAAATTATATAATTTAAAGAGATCTAATAATTAGTTATTAATTAGTATAAGCTATTAAATTAAAGGTTAAATTTTTTTTTTTAAATATACAACTAAAATTGTTTATTTAAAAAAAATATCTTTTTCAAAATTCATATCATTTTTAACTCGAAATCGGTTCTCAATTCTAGAATAAAATTTTAATTTTTCTTTTGATAATTTCAAGATTTTTTAACCCGACTCGTGGCTCTGAGGCCACGCATGAGGGCTGAGGTTCAATCCGCTGGCAGCTTTGTTGCAGACACTGTTTCAAAAAACGAGGAGACACGATGGCGTTTGGGATGTTCATCATTTGCCACGTGAATCGGACTACCTGCTGGGAGTTTTCTAGGTTTTCTCCCATAAGATATGGAAGTGCTGGATAGTTCCCCTTAAAAATCCTCCCGGAAGGCACTGCCCTCTTTCTTCAGCGACTCAGAGCCAAGTCAGACTTCTACTTACGGGTGCTCCATCACAACAGAAGCTGTTTCTTTTCCCTCCATCCATGAGACCGCACGGATTCATGAACATGGTTTAAAATATTGATATTGACGAGACAAAGTGGGATAGAAAAAAAATTAAAGGCTAAAAGATTAGATGAAAAGGCTAGATGATTTTTTTTTGAAACTTTCTCAAAATTTATGTTACTATTAATTTTGATTAGAGCACGAAATCTGTTCACAATTCTAAAATAAAATTATATTATTTTGGCATAATTACAAACAAATTTCTATTGTTAATTGTTGTAATATTCTGCTAAATAATCATGTATCACTATTTACGATAATTCTATTGCATATATGCAGAAAACGGATTTGAAATAATTTTGAATAAGCAATTAAGTTATTACATCAATTTATAAAATTTTAAATGTTAAATATCACATGCAACACTATTTTCTAATATTTGAAAAGTTTAAAACCGACAATCTCGATTGAGATAATATTATTTCACTAGTTGATGTTTGCTCCCATTTATTAAAAAAACTTTATTGTTCTTTATTATTGTCATTTGTCAAAAAAAAAAAAAAAAAAAAAAAAAAAATGAATACAAATTACTCCAATAATTAAAACTATAATTAGAACTTTGTTTCAATTCAAATCAATTATATATAAATAAAATTATTTTCGTATATTGCTTATAAATTACACTCAAATAATATTCGAAAAATTAAAAACATAATATCCGAAAATTATTTTCCAATATTTCTTACGAATTACACTCCCCTTCTTCGAAAATAAAAACAGAATTATATTTTTTACATTGTTTGCACGATCTGCTAAAGAAACCCTTATCATCATTCATTATTAATTTATCGTCTGCAATGAGTGAAGGGAACGAAATAAACATCGAATAAAAAAAAAAATTCCAAACCGTTATATTAATTCTAAAAGACCAGTAAGTTACGTTTAATCTGAAATAAATAAATGAAAAATTCCCAAAGACCGCCTGCATCATTCTTTATTAATTTTCCATGACAAAGAAAACAGATCAAATAAATGTCGAATAAAATTTTTTTTCTGAATTGCTTTATTAATTCTAGAACATGGTTTTAATCCAAAAAAAAAATAAATAAATAAACGTCAAGGCCCATCAGAATTATTAATATCTGTGAAAATAAAAAGAAATAGAACACAAATTATTCCATTAACTAAGGCTGTAACAAGAACTTTATATTAAATCAAATCAGTTATTTATAAAAAAATTATTTTCGAATATTTCTTACAAATTACACTCACTAAATAATATTCGAAAAATTAAAAAGATAGTATTCGAAAGTTATTTTCGAATATTTCTTACAAATTAGACTCACCTGTCTTCGAAAATAAAAACAGAATTATGTTTTTTTCCATTGTTGCCATCATCTGTTAAAGAAACCCTTATCATTATTCATTATTAATTTATCGTCTGTAACGAGTGACGGGGACCAAACAAACATCGAATAAAAAATTTTTCAAACATTTATATTAATTCTAAAAGATTGTTCGAATCCAAAAAAAATAAAATAGAATAAAATAAATAAATAAATAAAAAGTTCCAAAACATCACTGCATCACTACCTGCATCATTCTTTATTAATTTTCCATGAAAAAAAAAAAAGCCCTATATAAATGTCGAATAAAATATTCTTCCAAACTTCTAAATTAATTCTAGAACATGGTTTTAATCTAAAAGAACACCTTAAAAACACCAAGGGCCGTCAGCAGCAAAGTGTTATAAACAATTCACTAACACACGCCATAAAGACTAACCGCAAGAATATTTCTCCTTAAAACAAAACGGAAGCATCTGTTGACACGGAATCAATTGCAGGAACGAGTTTGAGCGATCCGCTCACGTATTCGATGTGTGTTCAACGGAGCGAATCTAAAGGTCTCTCGAGGAGTAAGGGTGCACTAGACAAGTTCCGAGGAACTTGAGCCATTAGGGCAAGGTTATCCTATCGATCGGAGGGAGCCTTAATATTAGATATCAAATGGTGAAAAAGGACAGCAAGCAAAAAAGCAGGCAGCAGCTTGTTGATATTGGGGAATTCAAGTAGTACAAATTGAAATAAATTTTGATGATAGACCATTCTTCCTACACTTTTAATGTGGACTCATTATTACAATTTATTAACACTTCCGTAGCATCAAACTATCAACTCAACGATAATTTCCTAAAACCAAAATATTAATTAACAATTAAAGGATTTAACATTAAAAAATAGAGAAAGTGGCTTGTTGATAACACGCTGGGACATTCGAACTATGAAAGATATATTGTTTTGAGTTAAATCCATTGGCTTGAAAGTCTTTCCATCTGTCTAGACATAAAGGAGAGGACGGTGCGAGGAGATGGCAGTATTTGCAATGTTCATTCCAGTGGTAGTTTGGTTTGTCGCTCTACGGTCATTTTGTGTACATTTTGGACTACTTAGACCGGCACCTACAGTGTAACATGGATTCCGAACCACTAACAAAATCCATGTTACCGCCATTATTCGAACCTGAAGTTTGTGGTATCAAAGGTCAGAGCGCTAACCGATTGGCCATCAGGCAGCCCAGTGCTGGTTCCAAAGAGGTGCTAATACAGATTTCTTATGTGAAGTACTCTGGATAATGTTCGATCTGCCATTAAAAGTATAATGGTTTAGCAATCAATAGACTAAAATTTGCCAAAGTTTATGAGTCAAAAGGCTTGGTATATAGCGCATTGGGTTTCCAAAAATTGATTCGAAGTCCGATACTGAATGTTGAACTGTCTTTCCCTTTTATGTCGTAAATAGGCACAATAAATCGCCAGACCTAAAAATTAATCCATTTCAAAATTTATCTCACAACAAAAAATTTACATCTTTCTAATTTCAGAAGCCTTTTAGCTAATTTTCCTAAATGAATTAATTTATGTTTTTTAAGGTATTCTTAAATTAGTCGATGTATTTAATTATTATTTATTTTTCGTGTCTTTAAATTATTAATCATCCCTAAATCCTGACATTTATTACATTGAATGTTTTTAAAAATAATATCCAAAAATACATAATGGCGTATCAAGAATTTCCGATACAGTAAGAGGCATGTATTTGTTAGAAAAGAAGTGATTTCAAAAGTACCAAATGATTTATTTGGGATGTACAGTTACATATAGCGAGATAATCAATAAAACACCGTCCTTTATACATATTGTTATTCGATTTGGCATTAATTCGTAAAATTGTAGAGTGTTCCCTACGGGATTTCTTACGAGTCTTATCCAGCTGTCGAATTAGATCTGCAGATCCTAAGAGGTTAGGAAACTCCAGCTGATCAGATCCCAAACAAGTTCTATCGAGGAGGCATTTGATGATATAAAATTGTCCAGGGGCAAGTTTGAATAGCACGAGGAACATCAGTAAAAATAATTGCCTTGTGTAACTGCACATCGTCTTGTTGAAAGTAATTCCAGAGTGTCGAATAGGAAAAATTAATGAGGCACAGAATATCACCGACTTAACTTCAAGAAAGTTGGTTGTATTCTGCGGGATGGATGTCAAGATGGCAACCATAGGAAGATGTCATGATCAAGGATGCAAGGCTGGGAAGGATGTCATGCCACAGATGACAAAATGACAAGGATGTCAAGATGACAATCATAGGAGGATGCCATGGGCAAGGATGTAAGGCTGGGAAGGATGTTATGCCACAGATAACAAGGATGTTACAGATGAAACCATAGGAATCTAGCTACGAAATGGAATAACTTTCCTGTCGTTACTTTCAGTAAAAATTTGTGTGACGGGAGACAACCAGACTAGCATTCTGCTCCTGTCCTGGGTATCACCTGATTTCTCTTCGCTTGCCACCAGGGATGAATTCGAAAGGAACTGATTGCTGAAAACTTTTGAGTAAGTCTGAACGAACCTTGTCACTGAAATCGTATTTGCTGGTAAGCGCAGAAGCGGGGTAGGGTAGTTGGTGCAGTGAAAGTTTTGAGCTCGGATGCTGTACTGACTGGCTAAGCACTAACATGTGTAGGTGAGGAGTTGAGTTATTGCCGAAACGCCTACAGAAGTTTCTAGCGTGCTTTTCTTGCCGAGAAACTGCTGACGTCAGGCCCATTGCTGTTAGACTGACTCACCCGTAGAACCTATGGAGAGCGTCTCAGTTTAAGTGAGGTCTAGAGGGAGAGACAGATGAGTTCCAGTTAGTGTGTAGACAACATTGGCTCCATGTAGAGGAGAATGCTGCTGATATTTTGGTCTTGTTTTTTTTATTTAAATATCGTACATGTTATTTACGTCGGTTATTCACACTATAGCTTTAACACACATCACGAATCCTCATCCTTTTGCACACATTATAAGTAATCATCATAATAGATAATATAGTAAATAATGAATCTCATTACCACAAAGATTTTTTATGATATAATAACAGTCTTTAATTTGGAAGTATATATATATATAAACTAATGTTTGTGAAAATTGCAACACTATGAAGGACTTACGCGAGTGATCTGAAATTTTCAGGAAATGCAAATTAGCGCATGATATGCAAATGATTAGAATTTCAAATCCGTAGCGCATACGTATGCTGAGCAGCGCCCTCTGAGCGGCGGATGGATCCGAATAAATAGACGGCTGTAGCGAGGCGTGGATGGTTATCTGCTAGTGGTAAACGTTAGCTCAATCATTACTTATGCCTCTTTGACGAAAGAGAGCGAGATTTGAACAAATTACAGAAGTGGAACGTGGGAGAATCATCGGCCTTCGTGACGCTGGATTGTCTTATCGAGCAGTAGCCGTTCGTGTGCAGCGTAACAGTAGCACAGTGATACGTCTTTGGAAGCAGTGGACGGACGAGTGTCGGACAACTCGGAAATCCGGGAGTGGACCCCGAAATGTGACGTCAGCTCGCGATGATAGACACCTGGTCCGCATGACACTGACGGACCGTACAGCTTCCTCTAGACAATTGGCAGCACAGTGGTCAATAGCTACAGGTGTTTCATTGTGTGCTTCATCAATTCGTAGACGTCTGCTGCAGCGTCGACTGCGCGCAAGGACTCCTTTATACAGGATCCCTCTCACGCTAAACCATCGCCGCCTGCGGCTACAATGGGCCGCTCAGCATAGAGACTGGCGTGCTGATTGGCAGCATGTCGTGTTTTCTGACGGATCCCGCTTTAATTTGTGGTACCATGATGGCCGCATTCGTGTCAGACACTATGCCGGTGAACGCCACCTTCCGGAGTGCATTATCGAACGCCACAGTGGATGAACACCCGAAGTTATGGTCTGGGGTGCCATAGCATATCATGGACGATCTCAATTGCTTAGAATTGTGGGCCATCTGATCAGCAACCGGTACATCAGTGAAGTTCTACAGCCCCAAGCTGTTCCCTTCCTTCAAAGCTTGCCAGGCGCTGTATTTCAACAGACAATGCCCGCCCTCATATCGCTAGCACTGTTCAATCCTTCTTTGCAACGCAGCAGGTGCAGCTTCTTCCTTGGCCTGCGTATTCCCCGGATATGTCGCCGATTGAACATGAGTGGGATTTCGTTGGTCGGCTTCTCGCTCGTGATCCTCGCCCTGTTGCTTCTGCAGACGAATTTTGGGTGCGCATACAAACAATATGGAATGCTCTTCCTCAGGCAGACATTGAAAATTTGTTTGACTCCATGCCACGTCGTGTGGCAGCACTTATTGCGGCGCGTGGTGGCTACACAAAATACTGATTCCGATCTCTTGTTATTGTTTGTTTGCTTTGAACATTTAGTCATTTATTTGTACCACTACCGCTCAACTGTGTATTAAATTTCACTCGATTATGACGATTACTTCATGGTGTTGCAATTTTCACAAACATGAGTTTATATATATATATGAATTTTATTTATAATTTTAGTAGCACGTAAAAATCTGACATGAGATAAGCTTTTCTTTTGTGATAACAAATTTAAATTATTTCTGTGATTTTTTTTCTGTTACAAATATGTTGCGTAGAATACTTAAAAACAAACTCATAAATGTTAAAAAAATAAAAGCATAAAAGTTAACATAAACCATAAAAGTCATCATTTTATAAATATTGGCTAAAAATTATTATGCTAACGGCATAATCAATTTTCTTTTAATTTCCTATTTACTTCCTTATCGCTTTGATGCTTCAGGTGGAAAATATTTTTCTCCCGGGATTTAAATAATGAAAAAAAAATAAGTATTGATTTATTGATACTTAATTTTCAGTTCACTAAAGATATGTTTGAAATGATTTACTCAAAAGGGCCGAAACTAATGCTTCAAAATTGAGTTGGAAGGTTTTATATGAGCAGACTTTAACTTATCATTATCTCTCGTAATTTGTGTTTTATATATTAAAAGAGAAAAGAGTGAATTCATGTAAATGTCAATTTTTAGTGCATAATCGATTTTAAGCAGTAAATTGGTTAAAAAAATATTTTTATGAAAAAAATGTTTTTGAGATACATCTAATTGTAATATCATTTATAATTACTAGTTAAAATTAAATTGGGGCTTGATGGCCGAGTGACTGCCTCGGTGCCACAGGTTTCGGGTTTGAGTCCCGGCGGTGCTATGGATGTTTGTAATGGTTCGGAATCCACTTTAAACTGTAGGTCCTGGACTAATATGACTTTTCGGGTTAGAGCTGACAACCCTATTCCTTAAAAAAAAAAACATCTCCTGTCTAGAAATGTGCCAATAGGCAGACAGGCTTGGGGCCCCCATGGGGCTGTCGACGATGATGATGAGTTAATTAATTGATGTCCGAGTGACTAGCATTTGGTGACAAAGGTTTCGGGTTCGAGTCCCGCCAGTGCCATCGTTATTTGTAGTGATTCGGAATCCACTTTAAACTGTAGGTCCCTGTGTAATGTGACACTACTACAAAACATCATATCACTGTACCTAGAGCTGATTTGCCCTTATACAGTTTGGGAATGATGTGGGTGAGAAGTCTGACTGGGCTCTGTGACGCTGTACGTTCATATGAGACCGGGACCTATGGCTTAAAGTGGATTCCGAAGCACTACGAACATTCATGGCACCGCCGGAACTTGAACCCTAAACCTGTAGCACCGAGCGCTAGGCTTTATCGGGATCCATAAGCAAGATATCAAAATAGATTAAAATAGAGTTGCACAAAACAAGATTGTCAGAAATGCTATCGGATAAAAGTAGCATAAAGTTGTGTAAATACTATTGGCCATGGATTTTTGAATTCTAAAAGAAATACAAATGTTTTAGAATTTTCTGCTCACATACAAAATGGTATAAATTCAATTTTTTGTTTGCCTGCTAAGCACCAGATGGAAACACATCACGGACTATGTGTCTTTCACACCAAACTTTTGCTATGTAGCGGCAGTATTGGACCTTGAACTCTGGCCCTGGTAGAAGGGAAGAAACCCCGTAGTTGGGCGCGAGAGGAGAAAGCTAGCTGACATGGGAGAGGCTGCGTCAAGCAGCGGTAGAAAATGGTTGTGAATGTTTAATAATTAATGTAAATATCGTTGTAAATAGAATATCTTTTCATTAAATGTATATTGTTGAGAGAAAACCAACGCTTCTTTATTTCGCTTTGAAATACACCCCTAGATTACCTCCCTCTGTCGTTAAACATTTGCTAGACTGGTAGAGAAGTCTACATTAATTTTTCTTAACAAAACATTTTACATCAACTTTATACAGTCAATAGTTATGAATAATCATCATCATCAATAGCTCCATCTTGATCCAAGGCCGGATGTTTCCTTTTTACGGGTAGTAAGGGTTGTCAGCCCTACGCCCAACAGTCATATTAGCCCAGGACCTATGATTAAAGGGGATTTCGAACCACTACAAGCATTCATGGCACCGCCCGGGCTCGAACCCGAAACCTGTGACACCGAGAGCCACAGTGCTAGTCACTCGGCCGCCAGATAATTTTATTTGATTCTTGCTACTCTAAAAAGGAAGCCGACAGACCATTTTTGTCCCCTGGTATCAAATATTATAATTTTTTTTTCTTTTAAATAAAAATTGTTTTTCTAAACTCCATGATCCATCAGTATTTTTACTAAATTTATTTGATTTTGGCTTCATCAGAATGCGACTGGACGACTTACTCATTAAACAAGTAATATAAAAAAAAAAAATTTTAAAGTCAATTCCTACTTTTTTTTCACTCTATTGCAGAAAGTCCTTTATAAATAATTTTCATTCATTTTTTTAAGTTTATCTGGTACCATCTATTGGTAGATAGATGCAATTGAAATCTAAAAAAGACTAAAATTAATTAATTAAATTTAATGAATGAATTAATATTTGAAAAAAGTGTATTAACATCAAGTGTCATACACTACAAGTTCAAAAAAAATTATATTTGAACTTGAGTGGATGAATAAAAAGTATTTTAATAACGATTGAAAATTTGAACAAGATATATATAGGGAGAGTGTGAGCTAATAGAAGGAATTTAAAAATGATTTGATGTTGTAACAATCATAAAAGTCAACGGATTGCCAATAGGTATTGATTGAAATACAACTTTTGATACACTGTTTGACATTTAAACATAGCAACAACAACAGCAAAAGGATGCAATCTTGAACTGTCTACAAGAACAATTGAATTTACACAAGAGTAACATAAGTCCCGGTCCAATTAAATGGGAAACCTATTCAGAGAATTTAATTTCCTTACTAGGAAATTCCATTTCGCAGAAAACCAAACAAATTGCCGTCGCTCTATTTCTTTTGAAATTAAACCGTTTAGAAAATTCTCGATTCCTAGACAACATAGGGATTAACGCGATAACAATCGAAAGTTCGAAAACGTTAAAAAGTCTTTTATAATAAAATTTATAACATTTTGATCATAGGAAATCAGACAAATATAGATTCTTTGTTATCAGTATGGCTCTATATTTCACAATAAACGACATTATCTTTTGTTTTTCTAGTATGCCTTTTAATCATATATTTAATTTAATCTTCGGACATAATTGTTGTTTTCGAATGCTGATCACTTCAATTTCAAGTCCTTTACTAATAGAAATGCAACAGATTTGACGTTACTGGTATCAATAACAAGAATTATTACATTACGTCGCCATTGTGCCACCGTAATTTTTAATGAACACCCCTTAAGACCTTATCAGAAGGTCTTGTTTCGTTACCTTCAACGTGAAGCAAACAGTTGTTGCTACTCAAATAAAGAGTTTATCGTTGAACGCACATCCACCATTTATGAATTATAACGAACACTCCTAAGATCTTATCAAAAGGTCTTGTTTCGTTACCTTCAACATGAAGCAAATGGCTTCAGACCTTATGATGGCTTATGACCTCAGACCTCCATAAAATTCCTGAATTCCTCTTTCTTACATTTAGAAAATAAAATAAACAAATATAATAAAATAAAATAACATTTTTATCTCATTCCTCCATTATCTACGTTTGTTTGTTCTTCTCATTGTTCGTGAACCAGCTGAAGCAGTCATACTGGCATGGATACCCTTCTGTCAACAACGCTAATCGTTTTATCGTTGTACTACGCTAATCGCTAATCGTTTTATCGTCAACAATGCTAATCGTTTTACACTCCCGACAGAGTTCCCACGTTCAGTTCCTCCCCTCCTCCCTTTTCCCTTGCAATTCCCATAGTTTGACAGTCGTCCATTGGCTTTGTTAATTAAAAAAAATTTGTCCAGTTCTGATTTTATCATTGAAATTGGCTCGTCCTATATTTACTATAACTTTTATTGATACATTAATTTATTATTCGGAACTCTGTAGATGTACTCTAGTAATCTACTACCCTACTGCTCTAGTAAGCTACTCCCACTATCCTTATTCAATCTCGTCGCCACTCAAATAGGGAGTTTATCGCTACCCGCACGTCCACCATTTATGAATTATAATGAACATTCCTAAAGACCTTATAAGAGGGTCTTGTTCTGTTACCTACAACCTGAAGCAAATCGTTGCTGCCATTCAAATAGTGAGTTTATCGTTGCCCGCACATCCACACCATTTATTTTCCATAATTCAATTACATGAAACACTCTATCGCCTATTTCGCGGGAACCATTAAAAACAGCACGGTTTGTGGTTATATGACTTTTCTTTCCCTCAAACAAATACGCCAAAGATCCTGCATATCATAAACTTATTGTTTGGTTTGTTTATTTGCTGTTTGTTACTTATTGTTTTGCTGTTTGGTCATTGTTTCGTAACCTTCAACGTGAAGCAAACCGTTGCTGCCACTCAAATAAGGAATTTATCGCTGCCCACACATCCACCATTTTCTATCCATAGCTCAATTACATGAAACACTCTATTGCCTCTTTAGCTGAAACCAATGAAGAAAGTACCGTTTGGGGTTACATGATTTTTCTTGTAATATATTGCCCAGTTTGCTTTATGTTGAAAGTAACGAAATGAATCCGTGTGATATGCTCTTAAGGGTAGTATTTAGAGGTTTGCATTTACCCTTTCACTTCAAACACCGTAGAAGAACATTCAAATTAACAGATTTTTCATGCTTATCAGCGCCAAAGGCATAGAAGCTTTCGGTTAGCTATCAACCGACAAAATTTGACATGCCATCCATGCCACTCATGACTTTCCGTCCCAATTTTCGAAACATTTTTTATTTGTAAAGATACAATTTGTATGATTTATGAACGTCCCTAAATACCATATAAAAGGGTCTTATTTCGTCACTTCAACGTGAAGCAAACCGTTGTTGCCACTCAAATAATGAGTTCATCGCTACCCGCACATCCACCATTTATGAATTATAATGAACACTCTTCAATGGCAGAATTAACGGCTATCATGCGAGGGCGTGAAAGTTCGATTTCCCTTGATCAGGAAATACGGTGATCAATGTCTTTTTTTTTTCTTTCTAATGCAGCTGGCAAACACTTAAACAGCTTGGTCTTGGATGCCTTAAGGCAAGCGCTGCATAGACGTTACTCACTTTGCATTACCCAGGTGGCGCGTGTAACTTGAAGATAAGCCACGGACGCGGAGTAACAATGCCCCCGCAACGCTCTACGATCCTATTAGACCGGGACCTACACTTTAAAGTGGATTCCGAACCAGTACAAACATCCATGACATCGCCGGGACTCGAACCCGAAACCTGTGGTACCGAGGCCCAGAGCGCTAGCCACTCGGCCATTCAGGCCCTCAGGTGATCAATGTAATAATAGAGAGTTTTTGTATACTGTATTTTGGACCTCCGTTATTTTTTTCTCCCTTGTATAGGAAATTGGAATGCTCATAGGAAATTGCGCATGCGTATCTGTAATAAAGTTTCCTATGAGCATGCGCGCTAGAGAGAAAAAAATTCCGTATTATAAAAATAGGGTATGCAAAAACTCTCTAATATATTAACCATCATTCTTGACAGCATGATGCGTTATCTCTCTGCTGAAATACAAACAGTTATTCATAAAAAAAACCCATATATATCATGAACCTCATCTTAAAAATCTAATTTTTACGGTATTAAAATGTTTATTATTCTGCTCTTTTACAACTAATAATTTATTATTTTAAAGACTTACCATACTCATCCTGTATTAATCAACCAAATGATATACTCAAATAATTCTCTGTCTTTTTATTTTGGTTTTTGACGTGGATGTATCAATGCATATACATATGCTGTTTCTATTTAATTTCAACAATTATATAAAAACGAAATGATTTCATGATAAGATAATTATGCATAAAAATTTATTTTAATTGGAGAATATGATGTCTGGATGGGCATGATAATTATTTGTAGGCAGGAATGTCTCTATAATGAAAGAGGAATTTCCCAGTACCTCTTTAAATGCCATCCATGAAATTTTTTCGTTCCAATTTGTGAATATGAATAGTGCAGCGACACTAAAACTGATTCCGGCAATTTTCGAAATGTCTGAATTCATTGAGCAAAGAGCTTGCATTCAATTTTGTTTGCGGAAACGTATAGAATGTTGCAGAAGGCATTCGATGAGCATTCCTATATCGAAAAGAAATGTTTAGAAGTGGTATAAACTGTTCAAAGAAGGCAGAGAACGCGTTGATGACGAGGAGCCCTCTGGTCGACCATCAACCTCAACCGACGAAGCTCACGTCCGAAAAATTAAAGACTTGGTGCTTGCAAACCGCCAATTTACAATTAGAGACCTTGCTGATGATGTTGGAATTTCAAAAGGATCGGTCAATTCCATTTTGGGCCTCAAACGCGTCAAATCTCGATTGGTACCGAAAACATTGAATGAGCCAGCTCACACTGCATCGATTCTTCGTGATTTTTTCGCCAAAAATGAAACCCATATCGTTCCACAACCACCGTATTCACACCGTGCGACTTCTGGCTATTCCCTAAACTCAAAAGACCACTCAAGGGACACCGTTTTGAGTCGATTGAAGAGATTCAATGTGAATCGCCGCGCGCTTTGAAGGCCATCCCTGCCGATGACTTTTTAGCATACATTGAGGATTGGAAAAAAAGTTGGCAAAAATGCATCGTATCCAGAGGGGATTGCTTTGAAGGAGATAAAATAAATTTGGAAGAATAAATAAAGAGTTTTCGAAAAAAAGATAATTGGTCTTACTTTTTGGGCACAGTAGTTTATTAAGAAGATTATATAGATTATACAATATGATATATATATATATATAAAGATAACTCAATTTTCAAAATAGAATTTTACTATTGCAATTAGAACAATTATTATTCTGAGATGAAACTAAAAATCGTCTGAATTTTACTTTCCTACATTTTTTTATTCATATTCATTATGAAACATTCTTCACCATTTATAATGTATAAAAGCAGACGATTTTAATGCATGCATGATAATCTTTTTTTTTTTTTTTTTTTTTTTTTTCATTTTTTTTTAGTTTGTATTTTTCCATTATTATTTATTAAAAGTTCTTTATTATTTATAAAATAAAAGCAAACGATTTTACACACATGCATTCAACAATCTAATTTTAATCGTCTGAATTTTACTTTCCCGATTTTTTTTTTTTTTTCATATTCATTATCAAATATTCTTCAACATTTATGCATAAAAGCAGACGATTTTAGTGCATGCATTTAAGCATTCGATAATCCATTTATTATTTTTTCCCACTTGTTTTTATTTTTTATTTTTTCATTATTATTTATTAAAAGTGTTCTTTATTATTTAGAAAATAAAAAGCAAACGATTTCCACACATGCATTCAACAGTCCATTTTTTTTTCTAATTTTTAACAATCATTATTTTGAGATGAAACTAAAAATCGTCTGAAATTTATTTTCCTACATTTTTTTTTTCTTATTCATTATTAAACATTCTTCCCCATTTATAATGTATAAAAGCAGACGATTCTAGTGCATGCATTTAAACATTCAATAATTTATTAAATATTATTTTTTTCACTTTTTTTTAGTTTGTATTTTTTCGTTATTATTTATAAAAAATTCTTTATTATTTAGAAAACCAAAAGCAAACGATTTCCACATATGCATTAGTCTATTTTTTTTATATTATTCTAATTAGAACAATCATTATTTTGAGATAAAACTAAAAATAGTCTGAATTTTACTTTCCCACATTTTTTTTTTTCATATTCATTATCAAATATTCTTCACCATTTATCTATAAAAGCAGACGATCTTAGCGCATGCATTTAAGCATTCAATAATCCATTTAATATTTTCTTCCACTTTTTTTTTTAGTTTGTATTTTTTTTATTATTAATTATTAAAAGTTCTTCACTATTTAGAAGAAAAAAAAGCAAACGATTTCCACACGTGTATTAAACAATCTGTTTGTTTTTACTTTTTTTAAAGTTTTTATTTTTACACTATTATTTATTAAAGTTCTTTCTTTTTTTTTTTTTTTTTTTTTTTTTTTTTACTATTTGAATGCATAAAAACAAGCAAGCATTCTATTCTTCACTGTTTATAATGTATAAAAGCAGACGATTTTAGTGCATGCATTTAAATATTCGATAATTTATTATTTTTTTTCCACTTTTTATTTTATTTTATATTTTTTCCTTTATTATTTATTAAAAGTTCATTATTTAGAAAAGAAAAAGCAAACGATTTCCACACATGCATTCAACAGTCTGTTTATTTTTTAATTTTTTAAAGTTCGAATTTGTACACTATTATTTATTATTATTATTTACTATTTGCATAAAAACAAACAATTGCAATGCAAAACACATAAGCATTTAAACAATTTATCTGCTTTTATTATTATTTTTTTGTCACAATGACTACGCCCCTGGAAATGTGGGTGTTTTGGTAAAAAGGACTGACCTGTGTCCGAGACGATGACGTAAAACCCCTCCGGGTCGAACCTGAACCAGGTGTGGACCGTGTGGGTGCCTTCGGCGAGCCCCGTGTCCTTCCATATCTCCACCACTTGGGGCACATCTTCCCATGTCATGCGCCGTACGATTTCCGATGACATCTCTCCCGGACGGTGGGACCGTTCTTACCATCTCTCACGCCTTTCATCGGGCTCGGGGATGACTTCTCGCCAAAGAGCATCGCCAAGCTTCCCGTTTGGCTGCGATTCCTTTGTAATTCTTAGCTCCTCTCTCACAATTTTTCTGTGAGGCTCTCTTTTTCTGGAAGTAAATGGATCTCTAAAATTGAAAAAGTGATGGTTTTCGGTTTCTATTTATTTTTTTTGTTGTTGATATCAAATATATGAAGTCAGGATTAAGAAAGTTGTTTACCATTTTTTTTTTTTAAGCATTGGGAATGTTGCCATTAATTAAGAGTAGATTGTAATATATTGATTATAGATGATTGAATGGATAATGGAGGGATTTGGAGATAAAATGGGTTTCTATTTTATTTTACATCGTGGACTTAGACGTGATTCGTTTCCTGTTTTTTTTTGTGTGTGTTTTTTACCCGTAAAATTATGGGTATTGTTTTCTGAAGCAGGGTTTTAGTTTCCTTGATCACTTTTTTGGGGTTCTTTGATAGTTTTTTGTTACCTTGACCACTTTCAACGTTTCTTTTTTTTTTTTTTTTTTTTTTTTTTTTAAATTTTCTTTCACGAGTTATTCTATTTTAATTTTTTTTTTTTTTTTTTTTTTTTTAATTTTCTTTCACGAGTTATTCTATTTTTAAATTTTTTTTTTTTTTTTTTTTTTTTTTTTTTTAGTGTTTTTTTATAAAACTGTTTAGAATTCTACAGCTTTTATTTATTTAATTTAATTTTTTTTCTTTTTTCAGTTTTGAACAATAATTGATGAACATAATTTGTTGCCTGAATATGATTTATTGAGACTATTTCTTTCTTGCTTATTTAAAATTGCTGTTATGCGTCTGATTTTTACATTAAGTTCTAAATTTTACGGTTAACCTCTAAATCGTCCCAGCTGATTACATTTTATCTTTTATTGATTTTTTTAAAGTTAAACTTCATTTATGATTTTCATACATATATGTCAAAAAGCAATTATTACAATAACCTATTATTATTATTATTATTTATTAGCCTATTTACCTATTTTTCATTAGCATTACCCAATATGTTAATTTAGTTAATTTAAATTATGTATGCATGGTAAAGAGAATGAGGAAAATGATCTGCTCCACAAGGACTTTGATGGCTAATTGTTTGACTGGAAGAAAATCTGGAAATAAAGTGGAAAACCTGGAATAAAACCTCTAAAGCTCTCAGCAATGAGCTGGACTGTCGATGCGAGACTCTTAAATCAGCATAATAATAGTTTTCAAATTGAGGTCCGCCGTTCTCTAGGGAAATAGTTCGTAAAGTAGAAGTCCAGATCTTTGTGGGGAAAGATTTCGGGGGGGGGAATTTGGAAAATTGACTGCAAAATTGTTAAAAATTAATCTTTTTAACCTCAATTATAGATCTCGAATACTTATTGAAATATTTTTAATTATTGCAACTTGTGATTGCTGCAGTAAATTGTTGCAAGCAAACAAAGTTTTTAATTGTTGCAACATTTTTTGTATGTTTTGATTGTTTGACTCTTGTGAAATATATTTGATTGTCTTAATTTTTGCAAAATATTTTTGATTACTGCAAAAAATATTTTGATTGTTGCAAGTTATAAATTGATGTATTTTTTAATTGTTGCAAAAAATAGTTTGATTGTTGCAAGTTATAAATTGATGTATTTTTTAATTGTTGCAAAAAATAGTTTGATTGTTGCAAGTTATAAATTGATGTATTTTTTAATTGTTGCAAAAAATAGTTTGATTGTTGCATGGTATAAATTGTATTCTTTTATTGTTGCAAAAATATTTTGATTGTTGCAAATCAAAAATTGTTGTATTTTTTTATTATTGTAATTGTTGTATGAGGCTAATTATACTTTGAATGTTTTGTTATCTTAGTTCGTAGGTCAATTCAATCCAAATTTAATTGATTAATTAATTTAATTTCTGTAGTTCTCTTTTTTTTTCTGTTTAACAGTTAAAAGGTTAAGATGATAATTTGCCATTTAATAAAATGTTTTAAATTGTTCTTTTATGTTAAATTTCGTTTATAACTTTTACACATAAAAACATGCGAGTCAAAAAAGTTTTATTAAAAGCAGTTTATACTTAAGTAGTCAATTTAAATTTTAAATTTAAAAAGGGTCCGCGTGTTATCACAAAGTTTTTATAGAGATTACCACTCAAGAAATCCTAAAAAATGTTAGAGAACGACTGGGCTATAGCAATCACCATTGAGTTTCATCTTTTCTGAAAGTAGCGTCTGTAATATTCATCGCCAAATTCAAATGTGCCACTCTTGTAAGCCAGTTACATCAATTATAATTTTAACAGCGTGAGGAAAAATTGCACTATTCAGAAAATGCTTGCAACTACTATAAATCAAAAACTATTTTCCAGAAAATATATACGTGCAGTACTGGGAAGCAACAACAATAATTTTCCACTTCTTTTGCTCTCAGTCTCATAAATCTAATATTGCAAAACCCATTTTCTTTGGCTCTTTTTCTTTGACCTTTAATGTACGTGTCCAGTATTAAAATCTGGCCTCTGCCTTGGCTCGGATGGTTAGAGCACAGATGGAGGTTGCATAGCATCTACTGCGGAAAGGGGGGGGGAATTACTAGTTTAAATCTAGTGTATTTAACAATGGGGTCCTGATGGTCGAGTGACTAGCGCTCTGGCGCTTAGCGCTTCGGGCTCGAGTCCCTGCGGTGCCATGGCTGTCTGCAGGCGTTCGGAAACCATTTTAAAACGTTGGTCTCAGTCTAATACGATTGTAGATAATTGGGCTGCAAACCCAATGGACATTTGACCTGTAAGGCCCGTACATTTGATCCTGTAAAAAGAGTATCTCCTGTCACGAAATTTGCCAGTAGACAGACGGTTCTGGCCCACAATGGGCTGTAGGACCAGGGAGCTAGGGCCTGAATATCCAAGTGTTTAGGTCTCTGGCTCTGGCTTCCTTATAAATAACATGAGAAAGACATGTAATAAAGCCTTTCCACTTGAGAGTATAGTTTTATAGATTTTTTCTTAACCTGTTATGGACTTTTTCTACGAAAGAAATGAATAAAATTTTGCACTTATAAGAGCCTAATTAAGGGGAAAACAACAGAAAATAGAGAGTTTTTGCATACCGTACGTTAGTTGCCGTAGGACGTAAGTTAGCTTTTTCTCCCTAGCGCGCATGTTCAGTTTCCTACGAGCATGCGCGCTAGGGAGAAAAAGCTAACGGACGTCCTACAGTAACTAACGTACGGTATGCAAAATCTCTCTAATATTTATTTTTACGTGAGATACAAAATGTTGCGAAAACGCAACGCCAAGTCAACACGATTACTTTTTCGATGCATGACATTTTTTATAACATTTGCTTTATTGTTGTAATTGTTGTGACTAATCCTCAGTTTCCGGCAGCGCGGGACGGACACACCCTGAGTAGTCTAGTCATGGATAGAGGGAAAAGGGATAACTTCTGTTGCGGTAGAGCACCCCTAAATAGAAGTCTGACTTGGCTCTGATTCGCTGTAGAAGGAGGACAGTGCCTTTCGCGAAGACTTTTAGGGGAACTACCTCGCATTTGTGTATCGTAATGGGAAAAAACCCGGGAAACTTCCACCAGATAGTCCGACTCACGAGGCAAGATGCTGAACATCCCAAACGTCATCGAGTCTCCTCGATTTTGAAACAGTGTCTACAACAAAGCCGCAAGCGGATTGAAGCTTTGTCCTAAAGGATCGAGGCGTGAGGCGGCAGGGAAGAAAATATTTTCGACCCGTTCACACTGAAACTTCAGAAATCACTTTACTCCAAATGAAGTTCCAGTTACTTCTACTAGAGGGCAAATCTACTATGGGCTCAATCCAAATCTGACGCGGCAAGCATTTGAGAGTTGAAAGTTGGTCAACTCGAAGCGGTGGATTTCAACTGGTTTCAGGTGAACGCTGTGAGGCTAGTGATTGGCCAACGCTTCACACCTTGATGCTCACGAGCGGCCCACGTTGCTACTGAATCACGAATCGGGTCATTTGCTTTCTAAAGGCACAATACACTTTCTATGTATAGTAATAGTTTGGCAACAGCATCTTTTTCTTTTGTTTGGTTAATTTTTTCTCAATAATGGGATTGCTTGGATCCTTTTTTTTTTCTTCTTCCAAAAATAAAAAATCGAAAGAAAAAAAAAGGATGGGCGTAGAACACAATACGAGAATGACGATGATGGTTGTGAATCTTCAGCACAAATATCTTTTGTTTTCTTCAATGATACAGGCACGACCCATAAGAAAATTTTTTAAATCCCAAGCTGTTTTACATAATTTAAGTTCTGCTTATTATTATTTTTTTCAATGTCAATAAAATTAGTAAAAATTGGCCACTAACATTGCTGGCCTTTTATTTGTACTTTACCCATTTCAACAAAACGTCTACGCCATCCATATTCTGGTCATAATTATCTATTAATATTAATTACTTATTATGTTCATATATTGCACTTTTTGCACTAACATTGAAAGATGCATTTACACTTAAAAAAAAAAAAAGAACATTTTTCTCTAGATACCATTTTACTTAAATTTATGTAGTATTAAAACATAGCCTCGTAAAATCTTTTCGACTGCTACAACAATTTATGAGAATATCTCAAAAGAGAAGAAGAACAATTAATGGACTTAGCTAATGAAGGGTAATGGATTTGGGTAACTTTAATGTGTTGCATATCTGCTGCATTAATCATTAATGATAGGAAATTCCAGTGTTCAATTTGAAAAATGAAAGCTTTTCCGAACTAGTAAGTCCTCAGCAATTAAAATTTTTAGATTCAGTTAAAAGGGCAAGATCACGAGACATATTGCAATAATTTTGCAATAAGAAAACTACAACAAATTACTGAAGTGAAAAGTAAAATAAATTATGTTAAGTACCCAAAAGTTGACAATAGAGAGTTTTTGCACAACGTTTTTTTATCGTCCGATATTTTTCTTCCTAGCGCGCATGCTCATAAGAAACATTGTACCTATTGCGCATGCTTATCTGTAATACTTCACTACTGAGCTATTCCTATGAGCATGCGCACTAGGATGAAAAAAATATCGGACGATAAAAAAACATTATGCAAAAACTCTCTAATAAAACATATTCTAACCTTAAATGTTGATATAAAAACCGGTGGAATTCTACCTACAAAAAAAATTCAATATAATACGCATCAAACCAATTTTATATTGATTACAAAATTTTATTATGGCCTATTTCATTTAAGTAATATTTACAGAATTTTCGTTACAGATGTACCTCAGTGTAAGTCCTTTTTGGAATAAAAACAATTTTATATAGATTCTATATGGATGTGATAGATTTTGTTTGACATACGAAAGTTGTTCGGAATGCGACGTCAAAATCTTTGTGGATACGTGCCTGTCCAACAAGCCGTAACCTTGTCCGCTAGAACCAGGTAATGTCACATAAGAAAAAGAGACAGAAACAAGTAATATAAACAAAAAAATTTTTAAGTCAATTCCTACTTTCTTTTCACTCTATTGCAGAAAGTCCCTTATAAATAATTTTCATTCCTTTTTTTAAGTTTATCTGGCACCATCTATGGGTAGATATATGCAACTTAAATCTAAAAATAACTAAAATTAATGAATTAAATTTAATTACTGAATTAATATTTGAAAAAACTGTATTAACCTCCAGAATCATCCACTACAAGTTCAAAAAATATATTTGACCTTGAATGGATGAATAAAAAGTAGTTTATGAACGATTGAAAATTTGAACAAGATATATATTATACAAGCAACCAAATTTAAACACATAATACATAAATTTAAAATTACACATTTCCCATCAATTTCCTAATTACGTCTCATTCACTGAGTGGGTGTATGACAGCGCCACAACACATCTATGTATTTTGGTATTAATTAGTGTTTAAATTATTTTATACAACCCTATCGATGTAAAGCTAATAACGATATAATTTTTTTTATCATGGGAAGGCATCAATAATTTTTCTTTTATTTCTTTGGGGAAAAAATTCTCTTACTATACTTATATAAATCCTGCTTGGTATATGTTCAAGAACATGGAACAAATTAAAGGCATATACACAGGTACTACTCTATTTTCGTATGCAATGCCAATTCCAAGCAAAACTTAATTTTCAATTTCACGATTCACGGTTTCCGATAGAATGGGATTTTACTGATCATTTGGCGAGTTTTTATTCAGTTCTTCGAGAGTTCCTGCCAAAAGTTCGAGAGTTCCCACCAGAGTTGCACTCCATTTCTCGACCATCTCTGCCAAACGCTATTTTTATGTTATTGTTAAACATCAGTGGGTTTCATGATTTACTTATGCATGCCATGAAATGTCCATGGGGTAATGAGAAGAAGAAATCTTCCCTTTCCATTGGACTTTTAGAGGTAACTGGCCCGCGTTTGCATTTCGTTCATCAAATAGCCTGAAATCGTCCCCCATCAGCTTTACACACATTGTCACAATCACCGACGAATCTCCTCATTTCTAAAACCAATGATTGCAACTGAAGCAGCCGGAGTATTCGAAATTGAGAATTCCTGCACGTTGGCCGTGCACGTTCATGCATCTCGAACACTATTGAAAAAGTTTCCCACACAAGTAAAAATCGAATACTTCCTCATAAGGAAAATAAAACTTGCTGATAGCGCGTTATCTTTAAAAACAAACTATGTGATTATACAAACCATTGATATCTCAGGACATTTAGATAGTTAATCAGTTTTATGGTAAAAGTATTAATTATTCATGTTAATTATAATGAGTTTCGAATATTGTAATATTAAATATTATTTGCAGACAAATATTCTGAAGGCCCGACTCATGGGAAGCTAACAGAAGGAAAGGTCGGGTTTGAATACACTGACGGTAACCGTTGCAGTCACTGATTTTAGAAATAAGGAGATTCGATAATGATAGGTGACAACTTGTGTAAACCCCCTCGTATCAATAGTCAGTCAGTAGCATCATAATCAATAAGCTGCTTGTGGAAGTTTTCGAGGTTCTTTTGCCCATATGAAGAGAAAATATGGGGCAGTTTCCCCTAAAAGATCTCTCGGAAGGCAATGTTCTTCTCTCAGTGAGCGTGGATGGTGACTGAATCTTTCTCGTTGTTGGCAACGTACACCGCTGGTGAGCATTAGGACTGAGGTTCAATCCGCTGGTGGCATATTTGTAGACACTGTTTCAAAAAACGAAGAGACTCTATGGCGTTTAGGATGTTCATTCTCTTGCCTCATTAGTCGGACTACCTGGTGGGAGTTTTACGGGTTTTCTTCCGTACGATACGCTAATGCGGGGTAGTTCCTCCTAAAAGTACACCCGGAAGGCACTGCTCTTCTTCTTCAGTGACTCGGAGCCAAGTCAGACTTCTACGAACGGGTGTTCAATCACAACAGAAGCTGCCCACTTTTCTTCCAGTTAATGAGTAACTGGAAATTAATAAAAACACCCCATTATACTCATGAGGTGTTTTTGTGCTACTTTTATTTTTATCCTCTTGTTACACATTTTTATATATACTTAATTCTTTAATTAACTGTAAATAAAAGCTTTGCAAAAGTAAAACATATAATTAAATACTTAAAACTTAATAGGGAGAAACCTAAAAAAATTAATGAAATTATTAATATAATTAACAGTCCTATACTGAGATTAAAATAAATGTATTTCTATTTCACCATCTATATTTCCTTAGAAATTAGAATTTATTTCGTTGCATAAAAAAATGAAAGGCTAAAGTGTCTTAATTTTCGTCATTAAAATTTAAGTAAATTCAGCTTTCAAAATATTGAATTTGAAGTGAAAATAAAAACAAAGGTGGCTTTCAGAATTTAATAAACTGAATAACTTATCAACACTTTTTTCAAAAAGAAAAAAAATATTTGTCAAAAGATGAATAATTTATTTCGTAAAGAATATTAATTAATTTCTTTCAACGTTTTTCTTGAAATGCAACCGATTTTTTTTCTGCCAGGGAAATTTTTTTTCCCTTTCGGGGAAAATATTAAAAAATTTTTCCCTCGTGGTTTTTTTTTAATTCGATTGAATTCTACCTAACTTTTTGCTCCTTCTTCTTTATATTCCTCTTTATGCTGCTTTTTTATATTACTTACTGAGAATATCTCCATGGCTTCCTTTTAATAAATTCTCCATGGAGATGTTTTCGAACATCAAGTTTTATGTTCGAATGTTTACGTTACATCGTTTATGTTCGTATAAGATATCTTTCTTCTGAGTATCTTTTTTTTCCCCCTTTCTCTTCCTTGTTGCGTGAAAATAACTTTAATAATCTCACCATTCGTTGGGATCTTGCTCGATTTAACATCCCCAAAATAGATTGCACATTCAAACTATAATACTTTGTGCATGCTTTTCATCTTCTTCCTTTTCACCGTTCGATTTCGTTCGACGACAAGTTTTATCGAACGTTTTGTTTTTTCCGTTTATCGTTTGGGTTTTCTTTGGAATCGTTTTCTACGTGAGGCTCAAGACACTTCTTTTACAAATTTTAAGATCTCCTTTTTTAGACGGACAATGAATTTTTTTTTCCCTTTTGGGGAAAATATTTGAAAAATTTTCCCTCTTTTTTTTTAATTCGATGGAATTCTACCTAACTTCGCCCTTCATCTTTATATTCCTCTTTATTCTGCTTTTTTCAATTCCTTCTATTAGCTCCCACTCCTCCTATATATATCTTGTTCAAATTTTCAGTCGTTCATAAAATACTGTTTATTCATCCACTCAAGTTCAAATACATCTTTTTGAACTTGTAGTGGATGACACTGGATGTTCATACAGTTTTTTCAAATATTAATTCAGTAATTAAATTTAATTAATTCATTTTGGTTTTTTTTTTTTAGATTTAAGTTGCATATACCATTGATGACGCCAGACAAACTTAAAAAAATGAATGAAAATTATTTATAAAGGACTTTCTGCAATACAGTGATAAAAAGGTGGGAATTGACTTTAATTTTTTTTTATATATATTACTTGTTTGTATTACTTACTGAGAATATCTCCATGGCTTCTTTTTAATAAATTTTCCATGGAGATGTTTTCGAACATCAAGTTTTATGTTTGAATGTTTACATCACATCGTTTATGTTCGAATAAGATATCTTTCTTCTGAGTATCTTTTTTTTTATTATTCATTCTCTTCCTTGCTGCATGGAAATAACTTTAATAATCTCACCATTCGTTGGGATCTTGCTCGATTTAACATTCCCAAAATAGATTGCCCATTCAAAATATAATACTTTGTGGATGCTTTTCATCTTTTTCTTCACCGTTCGATTTCGTTCGACGACAAGTTTTATCGAACGTTTTTTTTTCCGTTTATCGTTTGGGTTTTCTTTGGAATCGTTTTCTATGTGAGGATCAGGACACTACTTTTGTAAGTTGTAGTGTCTTCGATTTTAAATAGACAGAGAATTTTTTTTTCCGTCATAGAAAAGAAGATGAATTTTTCACATTATTTGTGTTAGAGTTTTCGTAGGAAGATCTGTGATGTTTATTTCAAAAAAGTTTTTTGTTTATTTAAAATAATTGCTTCAGTCATGACTCATTAGTTACATTTTAGATTGTTTAAATCATAATTCATGAGTTAAAGTTTGAGTCATTTTTAGTCACAGTCACCTACATTTTCCGTCTGTTTACAAAGTAAGCCCCTTGTGGTTCCATGCAACACGCCATGTGATAATTAAGGTCTGCTTCAGATATGGTGTGCTAGACTCGAGAACTCTGTAAATCTTCACTCTTGGAATAAACCGCTCTTCGAATCAAATTTAATAGTTTATTTTTCCTTTTTTTTTTTTTTGTAATTAATAATTTGTAATAAATAGAGTTCTGTATATATATATATAATTCTTGTAAATAAAAATTAAAGTGTTACTTTTCTTCTGTTATATGTCTAGTATAGGCCGATACAATATTCTTAGTTACAATACCTAATTCTTTAATTAACTATAAATGAAACCTTTGAAAAAGTAAAACATATAATTAAATACTTAATTCTTAATAGGGAAAAGCCTAAAAAAATTTAAAGTGAAAATTATTAATATAATTAACAGTCCTATACTGATTAAAAAATATATATTTCTATTTTTCCATTTATATTTATTTAGATATTAGTATTTCTTTCATAAAAAATGAAAGGCTGAAGTATCTTAATTTCCATCATTAAAAGTTAAATAAAATCAGCTTTCAAAATGTTGAATTTGAAGTGAAAATAAAAACAAAGATGGCTTTCAGAATTTAATAAACTGAATAACACTTTTTTCAATAAAGAAAAAAAAATATTTGTCAAAAGATGAATAATTTATTTCGTAAAAAATATTAATTAATTTCTTTCAACGTTTTTCTTGAAATGCAACAGATTTTTTTTCTGCCAGGGAAATTTTTTTTCCCTTTCGGGGAAAATATTAAACAAATTTTCCCTAGTGTTTTTTTTTTAATTCGATTGAATTCTACCTAACTTTTCGCCCTTCTTTATATTCCTCTTTATTCTGCTTTTTTATATTACTTACTGAGAATATCTCCATGACTTCCTTTTAATAAATTCTCCATGGAGATGTTCGAACGTCAAGTTTTATGTTAGAATGTTTACGTTACATCGTTTATGTTCGAATAAGATATCTTTCTTCTGAGTATCTTTTTTTTTTTTATTCATTCTCTTCCTTGTTGCATGGAAATAACTTTAATAATCTCACCATTCGTTGGGATCTTGCTCGAGTTAACATTCCCAAAATAGATTGCACATTCAAAATATAATACTTTGTGGATGCTTTGCATCTTCTTCACCGTTCGATTTCGTTCGAAGACAAGTTTTATCGAGCATTTTGTTTTTTCCGTTCATCGTTTGGGATTCTTAGGAATCGTTTTCTATATGAGGATCAAGACATTTCTTTTACAAATTGTAAGAACTTCATTTTTAGATAGACAATGAATTTTTTTTCCCTTTCGTGGAAAAAAATTTAAAAAAAATTTCAATCGTATTTTTTAATTCGATTTAATTCTATTTAACTTTTCATCCTTTTCCTTTATATTCCTCTTTATTCTGCTTTTTTATATTACTTAATGAGAATATTTCCATGGCTTCCTTTTAATAAATTCCCCATGGAGATGTTCGAACATCAAGTTTTATGTTCGAATGTATAAGATATTTAAAAAATCGTTTTCTATGTGAAGGAATCGTTTTCTATGTGTGAATCAAGACATTTCTTTTACAAATTGTAAGAACTTCATTTTTAGATAGACAATGAATTTTTTTCCCTTTCGGGGAAAATATTAAAAAAATTTTCCCTCGTGTTTTTTTTTTTTAATTCGATTGAATTCTACCTAACTTTTAGCCCTTCTTCTTTATATTCCTTTTTATGCTGCTTTTTTATACACTGAAGTGACAAAAGTCATGGGATACCTCTTAATATCGTGTCGGCCCTCCTTTCGCCCGGCGAAGTGCAGCAACTCGACGTGGCATGACTCAACAAGTCGTTGGAAGTCTTCTGCAGGAATATTGAGCCATGCTGTCTTGATAGACGTCCATAATTGTGAAAGCGTTGATGGTGCAGGATTTTGGGCACGAACAGACCTCTCGATGATGTCCCATAAATGCTCGATGGGATTCATGTCGGGCGATCTAGGTGGCCAGATCATTCGTTGGAATTGTCCAGAATGTTCTTCAAACCAATCGCGAACAGTTGTGGCCCGGTGACATGGCGCATTGTCATCCATAAAAATCCCATCTTTGTTTGGGTACATGAAGTCCATGAATGGCTGCAAGTGATCTCCAAGTAGATGAACATAAGCATTTCCAGTCAATGTTCGGTCCAGTCGCACTAGAGGACCAAGTCCAGGCCATGGAAAAACAGCCCAAACCATTACGGAGCCACCACCAGCTTGAACAGTGCTTTGCTGACAGTTTGGGTCCATGGCTTCGTGGGGTCTGCGCCACACTCGAACCCTACCATCAGCTCTTACCAACTGAAATCGTGACTCATCGGACCAGGCCACGGTTTTCCATTCATCTAGGGACCAACCGATATGCTCACGTGTCCATGAGAGTCGCTGCAAGCGATGTCGTTCTGTCAGTAAAGGCACTCGAGTCGGTCTTCTGCTGGAATAGCCCAAGAAAGCCAAATTTCTCCGCACAGTTCTAACAGACAAGTCCCTTGTACGTCCCACATTGATTTCTGCGATTATTTGACGCAGTGTTGCTTGTCTGTTAGAATTTACGACTCTTTGCAGACGTCGCCGGTCTCGGTCGTTATGCAGGCGGTCGACCACTGCGCTGTCCATGGTGGGATGTTATGCCTGAAATTTCATACTCGGCACGCTCTTGACACAGTGGATCTGGGAATGTTGAATTCCCTAACGATTTCCGAAATGGCATGACCCATGCGTCTAGCTCCAACTAACATTCCGCGTTCAAAGTCTGTTAATTCCCGTCGTGCGGTCATCATCACGTCAAAATTTTTTCATGAATAACTTGAACAGAAATTTTCGAAAGCACTGCGCATTCATACCTGTTCTACGTGAGGCTACTGCCATCTGAAAATTTGCATATTGCTATCCCATGACTTTTGTCACTTCAGTGTATTACTTAGTGAGAATATCTGCATGGTTTCCTTTTAATAAATTCTCCGTGGAGATGTTCGAACATCAAGTTTTATGTTCGAATATTTACGTTACATCGTTTATGTTCGCATAAGATATCTTTCTTCCGAGTATCTTTTTTTCTTTTCCTTGTTGCATGGAAATAACTTTAATAATCTCACCATTCGTTGGAATCTTGCTCGATTTAACATTCCCAAAATAGATTGCACATTCAAAATATAATACTTTGTGGATGCTTTTCAGCTTCTTCTTCTTCACCGTTCGATTTCGTTCGAAGACAAGTTTTATCGAACGTTTTGTTTTTTCCTGCTATCGTTTGGGTTTTCTATGCGAGGATCAAGACACTTCTTTTGTAAGTTGTAGTGTCTTCGATTTTAGATAGACAGTGAATTTTTTTTTCCGTCACAGAGTGTTTGTTCTGAAGATGAATTTTTCACATTTATTGTGTTCGAATTTTTCGTAGGAAAATCTGTCATGTTTATTTTAAAGAAGCTTTTTGTTTATTTGAAAGGATTGTTTTAGTCATGACTCATTAGTTACATTTTTCTTTGAGTCGTAATTCATTAGTTAAATTTTGGGTCATTTTAATCGCAGTTACCTAGTTAGAAATTAGGTAGCTTTATTCATAACTAGTTAGGTTTTAAGTTACTTTAATAGTAGCTCGTTGGTTAAATTTTAGATTGATTTAATCATAGATTTCTAGTTAGATTTTAGGTTGTTTCTGTTATAACTCACTAGTAAGGATTGTCATAACTCACTAATTAGTTCTAAGTTACTATAATCATAATTCATTCACAAGAATTTATGTAATTCAATCATAATTCATTCACAAGAATATATGTACTTCAATCATAACTCACTAGTAAGTTTTAAGTTGCTTTAATCATAACTCATTTTCTGCAGTATTTAATCTCGTATAAAATATATGTTTTGATGTTAAGGTGAGTACGACAAAAATCTGGCAGATACCTTTTTGGACTTCCGAATTAGAGGAGTCCAGTTCAAAACTGGATAAAAAAAAAACAGTATTGTCTGGAAACATAAATATCTGATGTATGTGTCTAGGAGGGACATAACAAAAATATAGGTTAGAAACTTCTTCCTTTTGTAAGGAGGGAGGGTGTCGGGTGTCTTTAGAAATACTCGTGAATAATTTGACAAAATCATGATAGATCACAATTTTACAAACACAAATACAGTATGAAGTAATTTTACCTACACAGTAAAATATATAATTTTACAAACACAGCATCAGATTCTTAATTAAGAATTCACATATTCCCGCGTAGCCACTAATAACCATTTTTTTTTATTCCTCGACAATTTGTCATTCTAAACCTACGTCTCCAGCATTAAAGTAAAAATTACCTTATATTTTTAAAGAAATGTTAATTTGTATTCTCAAGGGCTATATAACGTCCAGTGAAGAACATTAATTAAGATCCTTTAACGATTTCATTTATAAATTTTTAACTAAAATTGTCAGGATATATTCCTTAAATGAAAGAAAAGAAATAATCGAATATTTCACAATTCAGTGTCTTAAATATTTAGCTTCTTTTCTTCTCAAAACAAATTGATATCTTCCTTTCAATTTTGACAATATTCTTTTGTAATATTATAGACAATTCTTTTGTTCGATTTGTTTTGAGTATATTATTTTGTAATTTTTTTGACAATTCTTTTGTTTAATTTGTTTTGATAATATACTTTTGTAATTTTTGTTGACAATTCTTTTCTTTGATTTATTTTCACAATATTCTTTTGTAATTTTGTTGACAATTTTTTTGTGATTTCGTTGACAATTCTTTGTTAGATTTGTTTTGACAATATACTTTTGTAATTTTGTTGACATTTCTTTTGTAATTTTGTTGACAATTCTTTTGTAATTTTGTTGATAATTCTTTTGTAATTTCGTTGACAATTCTTTTGTTTCATTTGTTTTTTCAATATTCTTTTGTAATTTTATTGACAATTCTTTTGATTTGTTTTGACAATATTAATTTACAATTTTGTTCACAATTCTTTTATTTTATTTGTTTTGAAAATATTCTTCTGTAATTTTGTTGACAACTCTTTCGTTTGATTTGTTTTAACAATATTCTCTTGTAATTTTTGTTGACAATACTTTTGCTTGATTTGTTTTGACAATATTGTTTTGCAATTTTTGTTGACAATATTTTTTGCAATTTTTGTTGACAATATTTTTTTTGTAATTTTTGTAGACAATTCTTTTGTTTGATTTGCTTTGAAAATACTCTTTTGTAATTTTTATTGACAATTCTTTTGTTCGATTTGTTTTGGCAATTTTCATTTGTAATTTTTTTTGACGATTTTTTTGTTCTATGAGTTTTGTTCTATGACTATGACAATATTCTTTTGTAATTAGTAATTTTGTACCTCTTATTAGAATTTCCAATCTATTCTGTCTTTTATGCTGGGTTTTAAGCTCTTAAAGAGACCTGTTCGATTTGAGAAGTGAGAACTCTAACCCTTCTACTCCTGCTACCACTGCGCCATGAGTAGGTTCCTATTGGTATTTGTAATGCTTTTTGTATATTTTACTTGGACAACAAAAACTGTTTATAGTGCTTTTTAGCCCGAAGGGGCTTTTATCTGTGATTCTTGAAATCCGTGAAACTACATGAATAATGGAAAACACTCGAATTTTAAAGTAGAATAGAAAAGATGTTTAAAAGAACGACTGTAGTGAGATTGGATCCAGACGAAATTTCAAAGGTGACCACTGTATATAAGGATCTTTTTTTTTTTATCAATGGATGGAATGAATTCTTCTACAATATCTCAGGGTTGTTTGCAAGTTGGTTGTAGATTTTCCAATGATGGCTATTGTATTGTATTGTATTTGATTACAACTGAAATTTTGATTGCATGATAATATTAAGAATTTGTGATACCACCAATCAAAACAATTCAATAATTGTATGCTTTATTGTATTCTTAGAAAATTCAAATGATTATAGAAATTCAAACTCAAAAAAATTCAGAAACAAAATAAGAATTTGGCATTTAGAATTTAAACCTTCAAAAGGCTCGTTACATAAATTATTCGTGTTTTTTGAAGGTGACATAATGAATATGCTCAGTGATTGACAAAAAAATTAGCCGTAATTGCTATAAAAGTTAAATAAGGGTATACAAAAAACAATAGTATTGAAATTGAAAAACAATAGTGTTGAAATTGAAAAACAATATTGAAATTGAAAAACAATACTGAAATTGAAAAACAATACTGAAATTGAAAAACAATAGTGTTGAAATTGAAAAACAATATTGAAATTGAAAAATAGTGTTAAAATTGAAAAGCATAAGTATTGAAATTGAAAAATAGTGTTGAAATTGAAAAGCAATAGTATTGAAATTGAAAAACAATAGTTTTGAAATTGATAAGCAATGGTATTAAATTGAAAAACAATAATATTGAAATTAATATCATGGTTATACAAAGTTACAATGCTGTATTACATGCAATGCTTTATGTATTTCACGACTTTTATTTGGCTGTTGATCGGTTATTATGCTGGGTTTCGACCCAGGCTTTTTAATGGGTTTCACCTAAATCATTTAGCAAAGAAGATATGTAGTAGGTCCAACATTACCATGAGTGAAGGAAGGGATTGGGTAGACACTTCTAAACTTCACCCTCTTTTTCCACCGCAATTTTGAATAAACACCCTCAAGGATGGCCTCTGGCAGGGGAGGGGTTACAACTTCATCTCTTTCTCCTAATTGATATTTTGGCATTTTTGACATTTTGATCTGAAGCCATTGGCCAAGATAACGGTGAATATATAGTGGATTCAGCATTACCCAGGGCGCACTCTGGTGACCCTCTATTTGTCCACTCACATTTTATCACTACATTTTTGAACTAACACACCTGGCATTTGAAGGATTTCCAGACTCCTCTTCCTCGAACCAAACTTTCTATTCAAATGATTTATTGTACCCGATTCCGTTGAGGCACATTATTTTTCTGTTAGGTATCTCTTGTCAGGTTTCGAACTAGTTTCCCGTTAACCTAACACGCTATCGACATACCAATTTAGATTATCATTATTATTATCATTTTCTAATGCAGCTGGCAAACACATAGACAGTTGTCTTTGATGCCCTAAGGCACGCTCTGCACCGACGTTACTCATTTAGCAGTACCAGGAGGTGCGTGTAGCTTTGAAGATAAGTTACGAACGAGGAGTAACAATACCACCGCAACGCTTTACGATCATGTTAGACGGGGACCTACGGTTTAAAGTGGTTTCTGAAATACTACAAACATTCATGGCAATGCCGGGACTCGAACCCAAAACCTGTGGTACCGAACGCCAGAGTGCTAGCCACTCGGCCATCAGTTATTATAATCTTATTATCATTAAGATTATAATAATCAGTATTTTTTTCATCATCAAGATTATAATGATAATTATTATTTTTATCATCAATTTTATTATTATCAAGATTTTCATGCCACCAGATGGCGTCTGTGTTTAAATATTGAAAGTTAATTGTCACTAAGTTATTGTAAACAAATAATATAAAAAAAAATTTTTAAGTCAATTCCTACTTTTTTTTTCACTCTATTGCAGAAAGTCCTGTATAAATAATTTTCATTCATTTTTTAAAGTTTATCTGGCGCCATCTATTGGTAGATATATGCAACTTAAATCTAAAAAAAAACTAAAATTAATTCATTAAATTTAATTACCGAATTAATATTTGAAAAAACTGCATTAACATCCAGTATCATCCATTACAAGTTCAAAAAAAATTTATTTAAACATGAGTGGATAATTAAAAAGTATTTTATTAGCTAATAGAAGGAATTGAAAAATAAATGCTCATAGATTAAAGGTGATAAATAAAGTATTGGATAAGAAGGATGTAACCAATTAATATCATTTAAAAAATAATTATCAATATATTTTGCAAATCCATCTCTCCTTCGAAGATGACCCCAGTCTAAATGTCAAGCTATATTTATAGTTATATTCCTTCTTTATAACTATTAGTCTCCCTTTTTAAGGTCACATTCGTATTTAAAAGCAAAAGTAATAATGTGACTAACTCATTGAGAAAGCAGAGAAACTTGGCAGAAAACTTTTTTCGCACTCGATAAAAAAAATGCCATGCTTTTAGATACTCTGCCGACTTTTACGTTGAAGGAATTCGTAGGAAGGATTAATGCGCAGATATTTACGCCGTTTAAAATTAAATAATCGGACATGAATGGAAAGGGATGCTCGTGACGGTCGATACGCAGTTGATGCGAGGAATGTCTGGAACGAACTTGTTGAGGAGCAAATTAAATTCCTTTAATAATCGATTACAGCGAATTTCGATTTGCGTTTTCTTCACCTTAAGGCTGCTCCAAGATTATTTCGATTGCTTTGGGATTTAATGATTAAACTATGTAAGGAACGTTCTCCACGCATATTTCATCTCTCTCTCTCTCTCTGAATATATATATATATTATTTCCAATGACAGACTACAATTAACAATAAAATAAAAAGAACACAAGGAATACGAAAACAACAACGAGAAACGAAGGAAATCACATAGTGGCATAATAGCCCACAAGGGCCCTACTAGTCTCCCAGTAACCACCAAACACAGTATGTATATATATATATATATATATCATTGGCGCAGCAGCCCGTTGTGGGCCAAGGCCGTCTACCTACTGGTAGATTTCGAGACGAGAGATGTTTTTCTTTTTTACGGGGTAGGATTGTCATATGAGTCCGGGACCTATGGCTTAATGTGGATCCCGAACCACTACAAACACCCATGTCACCGCCGGGACTCGAACACGAAAACTGGGGTAACGAGCTCCAGAGCGCTAGCCACTGTGCCATTTGTGCCTCCATATATATATAAGGAGGCTAAATGGCATATATATATATATATATATATATACACTAAAGTGACAAAAGTCATGGGATAGCAATATGCAAATTTTCAGATGGCAGTAGCATCGCGTAGAACAGGTATAAATGCGCAGTGCTTTCGCAGAGCTTTCATTTCTGTTCAAGTTATTCATGTGAAGAGGTTTTGACGTGATGATGACCGCACGACGGGAATTAACAGACTTTGAACGCGGAATGTTAGTTGGAGCTAGACGCATAGGTCATGCCATTTCGGAAATCGTTAGGGAATTCAACATTCCCAGATCCATTGTGTCAAGAGTGTGCCGAGAGTATGAAATTTCAGGCATAACATCCCACCATGGACAGCGCAGTGGTCTACCGCCTGCACTTAACGACCGAGACCGGCGACGTCTGCAAAGAGTCGTAAATTCTAACAGACAAGCAACACTGCGTCAAATAACCGCAGAAATCAATGTGGGCCGTACAAGGGACTTGTCTGTTAGAACTGTGCGGAGAAATTTGGCTTTCTTGGTCTATTCCAGCAGAAGACCGACTCGAGTGCCTTTACTGACAGAACGACATCGCTTGCAGCGACTCTCGTGGGCACGTGAGCATATCGGTTGGTCATTAGATCAATGGAAAATCGTGGCCTGGTCCGATGAGTCACGATTTCAGTTGGTAAGAGCTGATGGTAGGGTTCGAGTGTGGCGCAGATCCCACGAAGCCATGGACCCAAACTGTCAGCAAGGCACTGTTCAAGCTGGTGGTGGCTCCGTAATGGTGTGGGCTGTTTTTTCATGGCATGGACTTGGTCCTCTGGTGTGACTGGACCGAACATTGACTGGAAATGCTTATGCTCAGCTACTTGGATATCACTTGCAGCCATTCATGGACTTCATGTACCCAAACAACGATGGGATTTTTATGGATGACAATGCGCCATGTCACCGGGCCACAACTGTTCGCGATTGGTTTGAAGAACATTCTGGACAATTCCAACGAATGATCTGGCCACCTAGATCGCCCGACATGAATCCCATCGAGCATTTATGGGACATCATCGAGAGGTCTGTTCGGGCCCAAAATCCTGCACCATCAACGCTTTCACAATTATGACGTCTATCGAGACAGCATGGCTCAATATTCCTGCAGAAGACTTCCAACGACTTGTTGAGTCCATGCCACGTCGAGTTGCTGCACTTCGCCGGGCGAAAGGAGGGCCGACACGATATTAAGAGGTATCCCATGACTTTTGTCACTTCAGTGTATATATATATATCGCTGATAGCGCTCTGGCAGGCAGTGCCATGGATATTTGTAGTGGTTCACAGTCACTTTAAACCGTAAGTCCCTGTCTAACATGACTGTGGAGCTTTAGGCGTCGGCCTGACAACCCCACTCCGTAAAAAGAAAAAAACAACTCCTTTTTAGAAATCTGTCAATAGGCAGACGGCCTCGGCCCATCATGGGCTGTTGCGCCCCTGATGACGTTTGTATGTTCGTATGAACCAGCTTAACTTGAAACCTATAATACTTAGATGTACAATTTTTTATGTGAATTTATTTCATTCAAGATAATCTAAACATTAATATTTACAAAAAAAAAAAAAAAAAGACTTTATTTGCTATTTATTAATTGAATAAATACGTTACTTTTTTATTATCATGAAGATTTTCACGCTAACACATGCCACCAGCGTTTAAAAACTGATTGCCACTATCAGTTAATTCACTGCAAAAAAATAAGTTAAAAAATTTACAGAATTAGTTGTCAATTTATTTTCCAATCTAACATTATGTTTTTAAGAATAAATGCTCACAGATTAAAGAAAGAAAATCATAGTATATATCATTTAAGAAATGATTTAAATCATTTAAGAAATAATTCTCAATATTCTTAAATAGCAAATCCATCTCTCCATCGAAGATGACTTCATTCTAAATGTCAAGCTATATTTATAGTTATATTCCTTTTTTATAACTATTAGTCTCACTTTTTAAAGGTCACATTCGCATTCGCATTAAAAAGCAAAAGTAATAATGTGAATAATTCATTGCGAAAGCAGAGAAACTTGGCAGAAAACTTTTTTCGCACTCTTGAAAAAATTCTATGTGTTTCGATACCACTGCCGATTTTTAAGTTGAAGGAATCCGTCGGAAGGATTAATGCGCAGATATTTAGTGCCGTTTAAAATTAAATATTCGGACCTAAATGGAAAAGGGACGGTCGATATGCAGTTGATCCGAGGAATGTCTGGAACGAACTTGTTGGGGGACAAATTAAATTCCTTTAATAATCGATTGAAGGTGCGTTTTCTTCACCTTAGGGCTGCTCCAAGTTTATTTCGATTAGTTTGGGATTTAATGATTAAACTATGTAATAGGTCATTCTCCATACCTATTTCATCTCTGTCTGTGTGTATATATATATGTATATAATTAATATCACTCATTATACAAAATTTTTATTTTCTAAGAACTTCCTCATTTTCAATTAATAAGAAATTTATAGGAACAAAATAATTTAATCGTAACTATACTTCCTCCTACTCACTTGCAAAAAGGTTCCCTATAAATGGCCAGACCTCGAGACTCTCACCCGAGAGGAAGTACGGCGCAACCTGCGCTCTCGCTGAGAAACATTTAGTTTACAGTCTCTCACCTCAAGAGGAAACTACCTCTTATCACCCCAACAGATTCTTTCTCGTAGAGGAAGTATATTTGGCGCATCCTGCGCGTAACCGAGTATCTGGATTTCGACTTAGAAGTGAAATCCTTACACGAATCTATAATTATAAGCCTTTAAATGTGTTAAATATTGTATGTATGTGATATTTGTGCCTGTGTAAATAAAGGTATGAGTTTACCAACCTATGCCTCAAGTATTTCAATCCAACCACATCCAATTACGATCCATTTGCACAACCACACACCTGCACTTATGTTTAATTAATTAATTAATTAAACATAATATTTATATACATAACATTTTGTGGTTGTCCTCAAATTCAACTTAAAATTTTAAATTTTTTGTATGATTTAAAAAAAAAAAAAATTATAATCCCTTGTCAGTTGTTATTTGGCAAAAATTTCTTTGTTGTAAATTTAAAGAAGTGAGATAAATGTTTTTGAAATTTTGTTTATTTCAAAGCAATATAAAATATTTCAGAAATACAATGATACATTGTTATCAAAATATACCAAAGAATTCCCATTTACCAAAGAAGTTTTTTACAGTTATTTTTAAAAGTACATTTCACGAACACTCAAGAAATCTTCATATCTTTTACATTTCATACAATTTGCTTACAAAAATCACATACAACAACAAAACATTAAAAAAATCTAAAAGCCGTTATTTGATTTTTGATATAAAACATAAAGCAAAAGTGACTGATATATTTAAAATTACAAAGAAAAAAACTACATGCATAATATGTATAAAATTATATGCAGTTTATCATTAAAATAAAGTGTTTTATAACGAAAAATTTTGAAGAGTACTTTAGTAATTTTATTGTTCTCTATTATTGAAGAGAATTGAAATATCCAACAGATTTTAATAATTTTATACAATTTTTCGAAACATATTCATAAAACTTTTAAAACTGTTATAGGTAAGGAATAGATTTTCACCATAGAAATAAAAAAAAGATAAAAAGTACTTTTTTTACTTTAAATTTACATAAAATATCTTTTATTTATATTTAAAAATTTAGTTTTTATAGAATTAAAGAGTGAAAAAAGATTAAATAGTATAAAAAAAATTGAAATATTGCTTAAATACTGAATAATATAAAATTATATACCGGATTAAATAAAATTATGTACTGAATTATAAAAAATTATATACTGGATTATATAAAATGGGTCATTTTATGTAAAATTAATTTAATCATTTAATGCTCAAAACAAACCAGATATTTAAATAAAAAAATTATTTCTTCAAATCCAGGATTCGATACAATTTTAAAAATATTTTATGAATATATACTTGTACAAAAATATATTTTAAAACATCACACAAAAATATAAAATACGTTTTATCAAAAAAGATTAATATAAATTTCCTTAAACAAAATTGTATACATTTAATAGAAATATATTTTATCTACTGTTAATTTATAAATGAAAAAGTATATAAAAATGTGAAGTAATAAAACATAAAAACTTATTTTTTAGTATTTTATTGATTTATGATTGGTTTATTAATTTATGTAAAATTATATTAATTAAATTTATCTGCTCATATATTATGAAGGAAACTTAAAAATCAAAAAATCAAATAAATTATCGAAAAAAATAAATCTATGAAAAATGAGAGTAAAACATCAGTTACAAACACAGTGAGGAATTTAATAATAACATTTATTAGAAAAAAATATATAGGGGTTATATATTTATAACATTTAAATTATAGTAATTAAAACGTTTTGTATTAAATTGTGAAATACCATAAAAAATACCAGGGAGGTAATAAATAGCGATATTTTAAAATAAAACAAATAAAAGTGCTTTAAATCTGTCAAATTAAAGCAAAGTTTAATATTATAAAATACTTTTAGAGCAGCGACTTTGACAAAATTTATCATATAATTTGAAACAACAAAAGAAAATAGTTATTAGTGACAAATAACGAAGTAAATATACGAATATCTTATAGTAAAGCTAAAATTAGTTCATCATAATAATGCTTTTTAAATTAAATTCATATAAAAATGCTGAAAATCATTTAAATTGCTTCTGATGCCAATTTAAGGAAAGCCATACTTAAAGAATTCATTAACAATTTAACTGAATTTCAAACACAATTTCAGCAACAAATTTCCACTTTAGATAAATTTTTCATCATTTTTTTACCTCATTTTCTTTTCAAGAAATCTCCTCTTAAATCTTTCAACTAAATATACAATCTAATCCAGAAATTATTTGTGAATTTCTTAGTTACACGAAGATTTTTTTTAAAAACTTATTAAAAGGAAAATATTTAAACCTTTTGAAATAATTGCATATTGAATTTTTTGATAAAGCTTCTTCAAACGAGCCTTGATTTGGATTTACCTTAGCTCTAATGATGATGTCCATGATGGTGATGGTGACCATGATGATGATCATGCCCATGGTGATGATCGTGGTGGTGGCCATGATGATGGTCATGATGGTGGTCGTGGTGGTGATCGTGATGATGGTCATGATGATGATCATGGTGCTCATGATGATGATGATCGTGACCATGATGATGGTCATGATGGCCATGATGATGTCTTGCTTCAGTAGCGGGTTTACCTGAAGCATGCTCAATAGCAATCATCAAGCAAACAGCGAAAAGAACTACAATAACGGCCTTCATGATTTAGGTTTAAAAGTTTGGCTTTTAGAAGACAAGCTATTGCAAATGGAATCAAAGTGTGGTTTGGAGACCAATTTGAAAAGTCTTTATATACTAACTTGGATAAAATATTGCAAAATCTGTGTTGACTTGTGCTAGGATTTTAATGTAGGTCAACGGCTATTAAACAATGAATCCAAAACAAAAGTGATTGGTAAAATTTGTATTTCGGGTATAATTCTAAAAAAAATGGATTTTCGTTGTTGTTTCCAAGGTTCCCCACACAATAAAATTTACATAATTTAATCATTGTTCAATTTGAACTTTTTCGTCTTCAGTGTCGCTTGTAGTGATATAAAAAAAAAAAACCACGCAGTATCTGAAGCGGAAACGAGACTTTGAATAATTCGGCTTTTTTTTTTATTCTGAAGAACTGAGTTTGGCAAGTTCAAGCGAACTAAAAGAAATGAATTGAACAATACAGTTTGGAAAATGGTGGTGCTTTACTCGTAAGTCTAGATGAATCAACTTTGAGTGATATATCAATGTTTATTTTTTTTTATGTAATGATATAGACTTTGATTTCTTCATGGTATTTTTTTGAATAAAATTGCTTATTTTTAGAAAATTATGAAATTTCTCTTTGAAGATAAAAAGTGCTAAAATTTTTTTTTTATTATTATTTTCAGTTATAACCTACCAAAAAGCTACTAAACTAACTAACTAAAATAAGAATATTTGAAAAATAATGAAATTATTTGCTTAACTAACAATATGTCTGTTTTAAGCTTCTGAAATACTGACAATTTAATGTTTTAATTAGTTTTATTATTAGTATTCTTTAAGCGAAAATCAAGCGACTTAGTACATAACAAAAACAATATGTATATAATATATTACTTAAATAATAAACCTATATAAAACAGAAAGTTGCTATTTTTAAAAAGCAGTCGTGTATTATATATATATATATATATATATATATATAATAGACTGCCATGAATACTTCTAGTGTTTCAGAATCCCCTTTAAACCATACGTCCCGGTCTAATATGACTGTAGAGCGTTGGGCTGACAACCCTACCCATAAAAGGAAAACGTCTCCTGTCTCGAAATCTGCCAGTAGGCAGAGGGTCTTGGCCCACCATGGGGCTGTTGAGCCAATGAAAAAAATATACATAATGGCGTATATAACATAATGGCCGTATTTTTTAACACAGAAAGTACTTTCTAACACGAATAAAAGAAATAATATTTATTTTCGTCGTAGACATCTTTTAACGCTTTTATCATAAATACTGTTAATTTAATTAAATATTCTAAACTTTTATTAACAATCGGCTTTTGAAACTAATGCATGGAATAAGTATAATAATAAACCAAACATTTTAATTGTTTTCATTTTTATTTGAAATGTTTTTTCTTTATTTTTTTATTTTATTTAATTGTCCCTTATTTAATTTTTATTTTATTGAATTGTGTTTTATTTTTCAACTCAGGTAATTATTATGTTTTCTTCTGTAAACTATTAGTTTTACAACGATTTCTTAGTCTTAATATGCATTTTATAAATCTTAAATATTTGTCATTGTATAATTGAACAATATGATATTCATTTAATATTTGATGATATTGAAAATTGTATAAGACTAATGAATCCACTTTAAACCGTAACTCTCCAGTCTAATATGACTGTAGAGTATTGGGCGTAGGACTGACAACCCTATCTGTAAAAATGAAATGCAGTCTTGAAGTGAAGTGAAGTGTAGTGTAGTCTCGATGAAGTGTAAGTGTAGTCGATGAAGTGTAGTCTCGAAATCTGCCAGTAGGCAGACGGCCTTGGCCCACCATAGGGCTGTTGCGCCACTGATGATGATGATGATGATGGTGGTGGTGGTTGGTGGTGGTGGTGGTGATGATGATGATGATGATGATGATTATAAGAATAATGAAAGATAAGTAACAAGAATTCTGCACGTTGTTCAATAATATTATGGATTTCCCTAAAAACAATCACTGAAATAATAGAAGAAAAATGTTTCCATTGTTATTGCTTGACATAATTTTAACACAAAATGTCAAGTAATAACTATGTGCATTAATTATTATGTTATGATTGCGTTTCATTTTACTTCCTTGACTCCGTAACGTGGTTTCGTAAGTGAGTAAATATAATTTAGTAAGTGCTTTTAGTATGATTTAGTAAGTGCTTTTAGTATGATTTAGTAAGTGCTTTTAGTATGATTTAGTAAGTGCTTTTAGTATGATTTAGTAAGTTATCGTACTTAAAACTTAATACTTATTCTTTATATAAAGGTGATCCCCCCAAAACAATTAACCACAGATTAAAACCCATTTAAATTTTCTTAAAACTCAAAGTCATTATCTCCAAACCCTTGCCCAAAACTAAACATTTAAACCTCCAATCAATACCAAGTCTCTTAGGGAGAGAACATCCTTAACAGAGACTTGATTATTTAAAGAAAAAAAAAAGGAAAAATAAAAGACCAAGAAGAAAACGGGAGAGGAAGATGGTTGAAAAGTCCCGGAAAGTTTATTGCCCCATCTTCTAGCAGTTCCTTCATTTCAGGATTCCACAGAAAATTCCTGGAGTTCTTTGTTCGCCCATCCGACGGCTCCCGATATTAAAATCCCCAGACGGCTTTTCATCAACGGGGATTGGTGGAAGGAGGGGGAGGCTTCCATTTTTCCTCCCCCCCCATCTCCCGATCCCGGGAGGAGCCTCTCCAGGAAAGCATTCAGCCGATTAGAAATAGCATGCAAATCAGGCGACTTGGTGCCGGAAGAACAGTGGGTTGTGGGGATCACTTCTTTGCACATGAGTGATTGTTGGATCACTCCTTTCGTTGATCACTCTTCCCCCCATGAGTGATCAGCGAAATTGGAGAGAGAGTTTATATATATATTGGGATATTGATAGTTTGGATTTATGATTTGATAGGCATGGCACAATGGGGAGTGCTTAATAGAAGAGGGATTTGTGCCATGCTAATAATGTGCATTTCCCAGAGGGTTGATAGACTAATAGTGATTGCAGAAAATATACATTAGGGAATATAGAGATATCGTTACAGCGTGGATAATTCTCATATTAAGAAGCATTATCGCATATTTCTGATGATTTTCTTTAACGGTGCACGTCAAATTAACAGATTTAAATCGTTTTTGTGTTAATTAAAAAATAAAGGCAAAATTTCTGCTTTGAATGGAAATTAAAAAGCAATTAAAAAATTCCAAAGAATTTGAAAGATTGTTATTAGGTTGGTTTGTCACTCTACGATGTTTCAGATGTTTGCAGTGGTTCAGAATCCACTTAAACCGTAGTTCCCTATCTAATATGATTGTAGAGCATTGACCGTACGGTGACAAACCTACCAATAAAAAGAAAACATCTCCTGATTCGGAATCTGCCACTAGGCCTTGACCCACCATGGGGTGTTGCGCCAATGAAGACATTTAACGTGTACAAGTCATTTAAATGTTATACAGTCTTTATTTTGTATTTAAATTTCCTCTTTCAATAATATTGTTTTCAAATCATAATAGGCCAGATAGGTGCACATTTGTCGTTTACCTACCTATCAAGCCTGATTTGGTTTGACACTCCACGGTCATTATTTGGGATAAACAGACCGGGACCTACAGTTTAACGGGGATTCTGAACCACTAACAAACACCCATGCCACTGCCAAGATTCGAACCTGAAGTTTGCGGTACGAATATCCAGAGCGCAAGCCAACTGATCATCAAGCCCTTTACAGGATTGGAGAAAATATACTTTAGAAAGTCTTAGCATATCTTTACATAAATGTTATTATTAAATCCTTATATCCCATTGGGGATATAAGGATTGTGGTACCAATAGTCAGGTTAGTCTTGGTTTGTGTACTCTACGGTCATTATTTACCCGCTTCGTGCTAATTAGACCAGGACCAACAATTTAACGTGGATTCTGAATCACTAACAATCATCCATACCATCGCCTGGATCACCTGAAGTTTGTGGATTCAATAGCCAGAGCGCTACCCAGAAATGAACTTTAAAAAGTCTTAGCATATATCTACATAAATGTTTATAACGACATGTTATTAAAATCATATATCCCATTGGGGATCACTGATCACTCTTCCCCCATGAGTGATCAGCAAAATTGGAGAGAGTTTATATATATACATGCTTGCTTACAGAGTATATTTCCCAGAGGGTTGAAAGACTAATAGGGATTGGAGAAAATGTACATTAGGGAATTTTGGGATAATGTTACAGAGTAGATAATACTAATACTAAGCATTATCGGCTATGGCTGATGATTTCATTTAATTGTGCAAGTCAAACTAGCAGATTTAAATTATTTTGTGTTAGTTAAAGAGAAACAAGCAATAACTGTTAATTGTTAAACTGTTTAACTAATTTATTTTCCTCTTACATCTGGCGCCATCTATTGGTTGATACATGCAACTTAAATCTAAAAAAACTAAAATTAATTTATGAACTAATAATTGAAAAGACTGCATTAACACCGAGTGTCATCCCCTACAAGTTCAAAAAAAGTATTTGAACTTGAGTGGAGGAATAAAAAGTATTTTATGAACGATTGAAAATTTGAACAAGATATATATAGGGGCAGTGTGAACTAATAGTAGGAATTGAAAAAAAAAAAAGGCAAAATTCTTGCATTGAACATTTATTTATTTTATTTTTACCTGCATTTTATGAACTCCCTTTTTATCACGTGGGGAGATCCTTATAATTTTACTAACGAGTTTCTGTCGTAATTGTGATTTTACCGCAATATGTTTTCATCTCCATCAACAAAACAAAACAAAAACAAAAAAAAATTTTTAATTATATTATGAATTTATTTATTTTTTAAGAAAAAAACATTATGACAGGATGGTAGTTTGACACATAGTGGAAAAGTCTAAAAAATGCATTATAAAAATACTATGAATTTAAAATTTAAATTGTAAGTTACAAATCTTCAGGTTTCGATGAAAAGACAGAACATGGAATATATTCAGGCCTTTGTCTAATGAGAAAAATCGCAATTGTGTATTTGATATGTATAAAAAAAATTAAAGAATACATTTAAATTTTTAATCTATCAACCCATCCGTAAAATATGCACTATGTTAAAAATAAACCCTCTATTAGAGGAAAATTTCTTAAGTGTTATTTTTTCCAATTCCTTCTATTAGCTCACACTCTCCCTATATATATCTTGTTCAAATTTTCAATCGTTCGTAAAATACTTCTTATTCATCCACTCAAGTTCGAATACAGTTTTTTTCAAATACTAATTCATTCATTAAATTTAATTAATTAATTTTAGTTTTTTTTTAGATTTAAGTTGCATATATCTACCAATAGATGGTGCCAGATAAACTTAAAAAAATGAATGAAAATTATTTATAAAGGACTTTCTGCAATAGAATGAAAAAAAAAGTAGGAATTGACTGAATGTGATCCATTATGAATTATGTGATCCATTATTTTATCAACATATTTTATCGTAACAAATTTTGTTGAAAGCCTTTTTAATAATATTGATGAATAAGAATTACAAAAAAATCCGAGAAAATAATATTCTATATATGAGATAATATTATCGCAATCAATCATATCATGATGAAACCATTGCAATCCCATCTGCAAAATATTCTCTGCATCGATAATTTCACCATGAAAAAGCAATTAAAGGTAATAACATACAAAAGAAATCGAACAATAATTAATTAAATTATTATTATTAGCAAGTGATAGAAATGTTCAATGGAAGTGCAGTTGAAAAAAGAACTATTTAAGTTTCAAATATGTTAAATTTATATGAAATTAAAAATAACGCAGAGTTGAATTTTACTGGAGTTAAAGTTAGAGCAACTCTGATAAGTTAATATCATCTTTTCCCTCTTGGACACATTGAATTCAACAGGCGTTAAAATCAATCGCTAATATTAACACTTCCTTACAGAAGAATTGAATTCAACCGGTGCTAAAAATTAGTGCTACTGCTAACGCCATCTAATGTCGACGTCGAGTACCGCTGCTAAAATTAATCCAGGGATGGGCAAACTTTTTCGGTCGCGGTCCAAAAATCGGAAAAAAAAAAAAAAAAAAAGGTTTGGCGGGCCAAAATAAATTTTTCTAAAATTTTAAAAACAATACACAAGTATTACAATTTAAGTATGTTAATGAGATGAATTCATTAAATGTTAATTGCGATTTCATTAATAATATAAAAAAATATTTCCAGGTCCCTTCATCATTAAAAGCACGGCAACCTGAATCAACTTTACGTTTTTTAGGGTCGTTTTTATAGAAGCCGTTTTGGTTTTTTATTCGTAAAATATTTTCCCACTATTCATAATGATGCTATATGTCCGCAATCTTTCCATACGCATTTAATAATATTAGAACTAGCTCCAAAAGAAAAAGCGTCTGGATGGAGCTTAAATGCGCAGTCTGCCACATGTGAGGTCTAATTCACCTATATTGGATTGTCATGTCCGCTCTCCGAGAAAAAGATAACGCTTGTTGGCGCCAATCTATAACTATAACTAACAAAGAACTTCGACTTTTAACACTTTACCGATTGAAAGCTGTCTGTGCTTGCTATTTCCGTCGATTTATATTTCGTAGAACAAAAATAGAGAAAGTAAAAAGATCATCCGTCCTTTGAAAAAAAGGAAGAAAAAAATAATACTTAATCAAAGTAGAAAAGAAGATGGATACATAATATATATTTCTTTTAATTTGCCTCGGACCGGCAAATTAAAATTCTATCCGCGGGCCGGATAGAACCTTCCGGCGGGTCGTAGTTTGCCCATCCCTGGTTTAATCACTTCTTCAACTGTAATTGACTACTAATTCTCTTCCACGTAGTTAAATTAATAGTTTCGTTAATATTAGCATTTCTTTACAGAGAAACTAATATTTATCATAAAATCTTTTATTCCATCACAGATGAGTTTATTTGATTTTGCAAACCAAGATTTAATTTTTTTTCCCTGTAAATAATAATAAGCAAAAATTCTGTATTAAATTAAAGTAAAGAATAATTTTTAAAAATTACAAACTTGTTGAAAGATTGTTATGGGATTAAGGAAGATACTTATTAGGCAGTTTTGATATTTTGTTACAATAAAGCTAATACTAAACTTTAAACCTTATTTCACATTTCGAATAATAAAATATCATTTGGAAAACTGAGTAACAATATTTAACAAAAACGTTATAGAAAGTTCATTCTGTTTGGTTCAAATATTTCCACAGATCTGTGAAATTATTAAACATTTAATATGTTATTGTAATGAGTATTCCGGTATAATAATTATAAATTCAAGTTTTAATTGCCCTATGAATTTTCATTATAAATTTTAAAATGTTGATTTAAATGCTGAAAACTTCAAATAAACTCCAAACGAAAAAAAAAATCAATTTTTAAATTATTATAATTAAAATAAAAAGAAAACATCAACAAAAACAAAAAAAGTTAACAAAAGGATATCTCATAATAAAATAAGGTATTTATCCAAACTGGAGAACTATTTCATAATAGTAATAAAACTTATTAGTAGTCACTGTAATATTTTCCAGAAATTATTCAACCCAGTATCAAAGAAAATATAATTACTAACCGATTAAAAACCAGCTTATTGATACTAATACATTAGATAAACATTATCCTTACAATAAAGAATAGCATTTGATCTCTATTTGGTAAAAGCGCAGAACTTTTGAACTTTTGAAAGCGCCTTTGGGATTTGGCGTCAAAAATTATTTTCATCAAAGTCTGCCAAGTAACGAGTTACAAATGTAAGTGAATTGAATTGCAAACAATACATGAAATTCTGGTTACCACATTTGGCGACTTATCACTTAGTTGGCGCCACAAAAGAGTCACTAAATCGAAAAGGCCCCTATTTTGCGATTTGTCCCTATATTTTAAATTATATTTACCTATTGTATCCTCTCCTTCTTTAATAAATAATAAACTAAAAGTATTTTTTAAAAATCTCCATTTTTATATTTCGTTAACATATATAAAATAGAAATGTTCATTATTTGCATATTAATAAATGGCAACAAATTTGGGAAAAATAGCAACAAATTTGAAAACAAAATCTAGGCAAGAGAAATTAATCACTCAGGCAGTGTTTACAAATTTGGATTAAATGAAATTTCCAAATTAAAAATTTATTTTCAATTATAAATATTTTGTCTGTTTCTATCATAATTTTTAATTATGCTTTTCATTTTGATATTTAATGCTTTTATACTCATGATTTTGAAATGAAGACTAATTATTTTCAATTTCTTTAATTTGTTTTTTCTGCATATACAAACTCTCAGATAACTCTCAAACTGGGAGCATCTCAGTTTAGATCAGCACTTTCCCGACGTTGCACCCCGCGGGTAGTTCAAAGCTTAATTAAAGATTAATAAAAAGAAAGATAAAGATTAATTCAAAGATTAATGTTCGCAAAGAAATAGTAAATTTCCATAAAAACATTGAAATTTTTATGTAATTATTTTTTTAGTTAATTAAATGTTGTTAACGAAATAAGTGTTTAAATAAAATAATTCCTATTTTCTTTTCTTTTTTTATTTCTTATTTTAGAGTTTTATATTTCTTAATGAATTAAATAAATATAAAAAAAAAAACTCTGCTTGAATATAAATCCAGGATTGTTACGACTCAGAATTTTTGCTTCTTTATTAGGGTCGATTGCACCTCCTTTCTTTATTTGCTTAACACATGCTTACCTTATATTTGCTCAGCTCTGCTAACTAATCATTACAGATCGTAATAAAAAATTATTCATAAGAAAAAATCCTCTTTATTGCTGTATGCTAACATAGTTTAATTCAGAAATTACGAACAGAAAAAGATGATTGTTAAAGATTCTTTAGGTAGAAAAATTTTAACTGCAAATCAGTGTTGTAACGAAATGTTTTGATTGTAATTGCTTCCACCTTGTAATGCGGCCTGGTGGCCAATAGGCTAGCGTTCTGGCCTTTGGTACCGCAGATTTCAGGTTTGAATCCTTGCGGTGGCATGGATGATTGTTAGTGGTTCGGAATCCACGTTAAACTGTAAGTCCCGATCTAATTAGCCTAACGTGTGCACAAAATGACCGTAGAGTGACAAACCAAACCCGCCTCGGAAGATGAAACTTCGGATCCAAATTAGGATGGCTCAAGTGTGGAAAACTTAGCTTCTTCAAGGTAGGATTTTACAAGTAGGTAGGATTGTCTTCAACAGGGAAAAACTCAAAATCCTACCTATATCAACTGTGGTGAACTTAAGTACGTCGATTCCTAGAGGCTATATCCCATATTTCCTAAAGATTTCTGCCATAAAGGAACTCCTAAATTGTTGCATCCATATTTCATAAAACTCTAAAATTATTCAATAAGAGCCCACCATACCCCTATTACAAAGCCTTCAGATTTAGTTTTTTAATTTTTATCTCACGGATGCTTTGCAAGGGCACATACCTAATATTTCTCCAATGCAGGATAGCTGCCTGATGGCCAATTGGTGACTCGGAATCCCCGTTAAACTGTAGATCCCAGTCTAATTAGCCTAAAGTGGGCACAAAATGACCGTAGAGCGACAAACTAAACCCCAAACCTAATGCCTGATATTCCAAAGAATTTTAGTAATCATTTAATGGGGGATTTTTACATCTGATTTACTCCTCAACGCACTTTATGTTCTGAAGGAATTCACCAAAATCATTGGCTACCTTAGAAGGACATGGCAATATTTACAGTATATAAAACTCAACTTGATAAGCTGCAAGTACTTTTCGAAAATTGTCAATATTCTCCCAGTTAATATTGTGTCAAGACTGAATCCCCCATCTGTAAATTTTTGCTCCTACTTGTATCAGTTTGTAATTTCCGTGCTACCTTTTCATAATGATAACTTACTTTTATTTCTTTATTTTCGGATATTTTATTTTTAATCTTTTTGCCAATGTCTAAAGCATTAGACATTTCAACTGTCTAGGAAAAGAGACAGTTGAGGTCCTTTTGGTGGTAAAAGTATTTCATAAACATCTACGAAAGACTATTCTGATATGAGATAGTTAAAAGCATTTTAAAAATTTTACTTAATTGCGTCGAGAGGGCATTCAACTTTTAAAGATAAGAAGATAAAAAACAGATATTAAACACATATTTTTAAGATACTAAACATATACATTTTTTTTAATTTCTTATTGCTGATTTTTATCATATGAGCAATAAATTAAACACTTTTACGTGAGAAAAACTGTTATCATTTTTTAATTAAATGTGCTTACAGAAATAACAGTCAGAAGCAACTAATAACTATACTTGAATGTTGAAAAGTACACATGAATGTTGAAAAGTACATATGAATGTTGAAAAGTACATATGAATGTTGAAAAGTACATGTGAATGCTGAAAAGTACATTATTTTGTAAATGATCCAAAATGTAAGTGTTATAAATTCTGAATGCTTAATAGTAAAGAATAGAAGCCAGATAGTTTAAATTATTTTAAATCATCAAATTTGTATCTTAAATAATTGGTATTTTTTGAATAAATGAATAAATTCAAACAACAGAATGCGATTAACCTCAGATTTAAAATGTTAGCATTTTAACAGCTGTTCCAGTATTTTTATATTATATTTTATATGTAATTTGAGACTTATTTAATGAATAAAATAATAAGCTAACTAGTTTATGCATAAATTAATAGGAACACCTCCTCCTCGTGCATAAAAACTTAATTCTTCATTTAACAATATAAAATCAGAAATGAATTGTTCATAAAAAGCATGTTAGGTAGCAGCATGAACTGAATGCTTATTTAAATGACTAATTATTTTCATGGGTTCTTACATAAAGAATCGCACTTTTTTTTTTTTTTTTTTTTTTCACTTTTATTACTTTTTAGCTTATATTCAGTAATTCAGACTTCATGTATAGAAAGAAAGAAATTTTATGAATTTTTTTAAATGAAAATTAATAATCAGTAATAATCAGCAACTAGAAAATATTTGAAAATTACATTTTTTTTTCATCTATTAATTTTTCAAAAACCCAGTATTGTGATTTATTCTTTATCAAATTATCTTGATAAAAAAGGTACGGAATAAGAAACAAGTTTTTAATAATTCTACAAAATATATATTTTTATCTGGTGTTCTGTAGTTTAGAATCTGTAAGTATAACTGAAATATTCTTAGGCATTTTAAAATTAAAATAACTTAGGACGAACCTAATCACAAATAGATTGTAGAATTTGTTCCCCAAATTAATTCTAGATGGCGCCACGTCAGAGTCTATTTGTGGACTATTAAATTCAATTTTTGCATGAAGGTGGTATTGAGCGATTCGATTCATTTCAATGATTCGCACCGATCAAATAAATGTTAAAAAAGATTCGTATTAAAGCATCAGTATCAGAGAACTATGTCGTGTTTATCAAAAGAACCGATAAAATAAAATTTATTATCGACTAAAGTTTTTTTTTGTGTGATTTGTTTTTTTCTCATGTGTGTGATCTATACGCGTAGGTTAGACAACCTACCTCTGAAAAAGAAAACATCTCCTGTCTTGAATTCTGCCATTAGGCAGACGGCCTTGGCCCACCATGGGGCTGTTGCGCCAATGAAGATTGGTTTGGTTTGTAGCTCCACGGTCATCTCGTGCACACTTTTAGGCCTCCAAACCACTACTTTAGAACCACTACAAACATCCATGGCACAGCCGGATTCAAACCCGAAACCTGTGCTACGACCTGTGCGAGCGACAAGGGCGTTAGCCACTCGGCCATTCAACGCCAATGAATGACAACGCATTTTGTACTAACAGAATGGAAGCTGTCTGGTCATTATTTTATAAATATATTTTTTCTTTTTAAAAAAAACTATATTAGCTGAACGCGGCTTTTAGAATTCTAAATCTAGAGGTCGGAGAGGTGGCGACAGTTGTTTATATACATATAGAGGAAACTGTAAACTGTAGCACTAATATTTGAACCATAGTATTTGAAAAACACAGAAAGAACAAAGAAAAAGATAAGAGAGTTATCAGAAGCACAAACAGTTATGTAAACAAGCTATAAAATAGCATTAGCTTCAGAAGCTTTCTCATATGTCCCCAAGTCATAATAACAACAAAAAAGATGTGCAGGAAAAAACAAAATTTGGAAAAAAATCATTCAAGAATTCTGTTAGCATGTGAATTCCGAGTTTTACTTAAATTACCAAAATCATACAAATTATAAGGAAATGCACTTCAGCGCATGTATTTAAATTTATCATTTAACGCCTAAAAAACCTAACGACCAAAAATCTATATCTTAAAAATTTTTGTATGTCCCAATTAAAAATTTATCACTTAGAATGTTCTCAGAATTTCTTATTTAATTCCCAAAAATTCGTAGCCACAAAATATATATAAAAAAAATGTATTAATTATCTTTTAAATAAATAAAAACTTCGTATTTTAGTCATCAAATTTTCCCGCCATCACAAAAAGCAAGTCTAAAAATTAACTATAGTTAAGTTGACAGTTAAAGTATTGAAAAAATAATTTAAAAAAAAATAAGTTAGAACATTTATAGTATTCGTTTTCAATTTATTTTATAGACAAATACTATTATATTCTGAAAAATAAAAGCTAATAAATTAAAGGTGAAAAAAAAAATATATTAAAATTCTTGGATAAGATTGCTTTTTTACAATGTAACTACAAAAGTAGTAAATTTCGAAGTGATATCCCTTAGTTAATCCTAATACGTCCAAGCAATACATGATTTCATAATCATGTATTGGAGAACATTTAAAAAATTAAAATAGCAGCTGTGGTTAAATTCCTGCATGTAGTTAGATAAGATGGAATTAAACTTGCAAAATAGCAGCTTAAAATTCTTCAAGTTTTCAAATACTAGCTAATATACGACCTTGGACATTCTAAGAGGATCAATGGATATAACATTGAAATTTATTTACTTTTTTTTTTTTTTACATTACAAGGGCTATTTGAATTCATTAATATTGAATTCGCAAAGAAACTTTCCAGGTTCTAGAATTATTGGTCTCATTAATATGCAAATAAATAAAAAAAATTGTTTTTAAATAATTAAAAAAATAAAATATAGAAAAAAAATAAATATAGAGAAATAAATAAGAAATAAAAAATTAAATAAATAAAATAAATAAGAAATAAAAATAAATAAAAAATAAATTTAAATAAATTAAATAAAAAATAATAGAGATTTTATTTCTTCTAGGTCTTTTTTAACTTCAATTCTTTTATTTATTAAATTAATTAATTTATTATTTTTATTTAATTTATTTGTTAATTATATATTTTTTAGTTTTATTTCTTATTCATTTATTTCATTTTATTTCTTATTTATTTATTTCATTTACTTATTATTTATTTTTAATTTTTATTATTTTTAAAATTTATTTTTATTTAATTATTTGCATATTAATGAGACCAATAATTCTAGGACCTGGAAAGTTTGTTTGCGAATTCAATATCAATGGATTCAAATAGCACTTGATAAACCTAGAAAATATTTGAAGATTACTTTTTTTTTTTTCTAGATCTTAGTAACTTTTCAAATAACTAATATTGTGATTTATTATTTATGAAATTATTTTGATATCTATTAAAAGAAAAAAACTAGTGGATAATTGGCAATTTCGTAATAATTCTACAAAAATATAATTTTAATCGAAGTTTTAAATTTTCAAGCTTAGTTGAAATATTCGTTCGCATTTTTTAAATTAAAAATAAACAGGAACGAACCTAATAGCAAATAGATTCTGGAATCTATTCTCCAACTAGATTCTAGATGGCGCCACGTTAGTGTCAAATTTGTACAAGCAAATTAAGCATTTTCATGAAGGGTTGTAATAAGAGATTTGACTCATTTCAATGATTCATACTGATCAAATAAATGTAAAAAAAAAAAAAAAACTCGTATCGAAATATCCGCATCAGAAAACCATGTAGTGCCTATTAGCAAAACCGATAAAATAAAATTTGTTCAAACAACATTTTTTAAAATTTGTTAGTTCTGTTTTATCTTTAAATTCTTTATATTAAACACTTTTACAAAAACATATTTATTATGTTGATCTAAAAGTGTTTATTGAAACTATTTCAAATAAATGTGTCAAATTAATCTTAGACTTCATAAATGTTTTTCATTTGTAAATTACACCCCAATATACATTTTTTTTTCCATTTACTCGCTTATATTTTTTCTAATTTCAAAAAATTCATGAATTTTTTCCCCCAACATCACATATTTAATTTCTGTACATTTATTCATCAATCTGTAAAACGTCAAATTTTAAAATAATTCCTTAAATTTCTAATGAAAATTTATAATTTTGATGTAAAATCTATTATAAATAAAAGAATCGAAGCAATCTTATTTCAACTAATTGCGGTAATTTGTAAGCTTTGATGACGTATACACTGGATTTTACCCCTTTCGAACAGAATATTTGCAGTTTTTATAACTAAAAGTAATAAAATTTTATAAAATACGATTTTCTGCATAGTATTTATTTAAAAACACATCTACACTATTTTTTCCCGAAAATATTGTTTTATGTGGCATATTGCTATTTTATGAAAAATAACAATTTCTCTCTTTTCAGGTTTATAACTGGATCTATCTAATTTCAGGTTTATAACTGGATCTATCTAATTTCAGATTTATAACTGGATCTATCTAATTTCAGATTTATAACTGGATCTATCTAATTTCAGATTTATAACTGGATCTATCTAATTTCAGATTTATAACTGGATCCATCTAATTTCAGGTTTATAACTGGATCCATCTAATTTCAGATTTATAACTGGATCCATCTAATTTCAGATTTATAACTGGATCCATCTAATTTCAGATTTATAACTGGATCCATCTAATTTCAGATTTATAACTGGATCCATCTAATTTCAGATTTATAACTGGATCCATCTAATTTCAGATTTATAACTGGATCCATCTAATTTCAGATTTATAACTGGATTCAGATTTATAATTCCATCTAATTTCAGATTTATAACTGGATCCATCTAATTTCAGATTTATAACTGGATCCATCTAATTTCAGATTTATAACTGGATCCATCTAATTTCAGATTTATAACTGGATCCATCTAATTTCAGATTTATAACTGGATCTATCTAATTTCAGATTTATAACTGGATCCATCTAATTTCAGATTTATAACTGGATCCATCTAATTTCAGATTTATAACTGGATCCATCTAATTTCAGGTTTATAACTGGATCCATCATTTCAGATTTATAAATCCATCTAATTTCATTTATAACTGGATCCATCTAATTTCAGGTTTATAACTGGATCCATTTTTTTTTTTCTTACTCAGTCAAAATTTCAGATTTATAATATCCATCTAATTTAATTCTTTTAATTTCTTATAACTCTACATTTAAAAATTTGTATTTCCAATAAACATAATATTTAACATTATATAGTAAATTACGTTAACTATATTATTTAACATAATATAGCATGCCAAAACACAATTATGAAAATTTCGTATTTTTTCTGTTAAAGAATGATCTTCTTTCAAGAAATTCATTAAAAACATCATCATCGACTCTGTTTTACTGTTAAAAATATTGCGTATTAAGAATACTAAAAAAAGCGAAGTTGTTCAAAGCATCATGAGAAATGTGTTTTTAAAAGTAATATAAAAAATATTAATTAGTGAAATAATAAACAAAAATATAAATTTTTGCTTTGAAAAATATCTTCTTTCAAGAAATCATTACACACACACACACACACACACACACACACACACATATATATATATATATTATATATATATATATATATATATATATAAGTTAAAATTATTATCTTTAAAATAATATGTATATATATATATATATACATATGAGAGAGATAAATTTATATATAAAATAATAGACAATTGGTAATTAATAACTTAAAATTGGTGACTTAGACAACAATATTAATTTCCTACCTATTATCTCTATCCATTATAATGTGATCCAATGTTGGTTCTTAGTAAATCATTAGTTATACACCAAGCACCACTATATGAATCCATATCTCTAGTAGCATCCAAAGTGTTGTTTGAGTTCTACTAGAAATATGGATGCTGATCACAAAGCTGACCCAAAAACATGTTGCTAGTATCGAATACTTAATTCCGGTACTATATGTACTGATGCTAGTCTACTCTTATTTGAATTGTATCCCAAAATCTGTTAAATTAATATAATCCTTAATTAAACTTCAAAGTTCATAATCTTCAATTAAGTACAAGGTGTGAATCTAATGCATTAAATTTTGATCAGTAAGTTATTGGATTCGAATCAGTGTTATATGCACCAATGTAATGATTCGTTCAACTTATGCGAATCAGGGCCTGAATGGCCGAGTGGCTAGCGCTCGGTACCACAGGTTTCTCGGGTTCGAGTCCCGGCAGTGCCATGGATGTTTGTAGTGGTTCGGAATCCACTTTAAACCGTAGGTCCCGGTCCTAATAGGATCGTAGAGCGTTGCGGGGGCATTGTTACTCCGCGTCCGTGGCTTACCATCAAGTTACGCGCGCTCCCTGGGTAATGCAAAGTGAGTACGTCTGTGCAGAGCTTGCCTTAAGGCATCCAAGACCAAGCTGTCTGAGTGTTTGCCAGCTGCATTGGAACAAAAAAAATTTATGCGAATCACACGGATTCGAACCACCTCCACGTCAACTAGTCAAGTGCGGGACATTGAATTGTGTGAAGTCATTACTTTTTTTCTTTTTTTAGTTTTCTGACAAACTTATGTCTTTGATTTTCTTTTGAATAGCATTACAAAATTAATATTCCTACAAAAAAAATAATTGAAGAACGTTTTTTAAAAGTTTAAAAATATAACATAAAAAATAAAAGAATCTTTAATTAAACCGCAATAATGGTAATCTTCGATTAAGTAGGTGTGGATCTAATGCATTAAATTCTGATCAGTAAGTTAATGGATTCGAATCATTTTAAATGCAATAGTGTCACATACACCAATATGATTCGTTTAATTTATGTGAATCAATCGGATTCGAACCTCCTCCATATCAAATAGTCAAGTGCAGGGAACATTGAATTGTGTGAAGCCATTACTTTTTTGCTTTTTCTAATATGATTAAAAACTTTTGTCTTAGATTTTCTTTTGAATAACACGACGAAATTAATATTCAAAGATTAAAAATAATTAAGGAATTTTTTTTTTAATTTTAAAGTATAAGTCATTAAATTATAAAAATAAAAACATAATGAAATGTAATTAAACTAAAGTGATACTGTTTACAAAAATGAGTTAATAATTCTTCTGTGTGCGTTTTTTTTTTTTTTTTTTTTTTTGTTAATGTTTTGGAAGAAAAAAAAAAAAAAGGGGGGGGATATTAAAAAAAAACAATAAGCCTTCAGTTACGTACATTAAGCCTCATTATCGCAATATACATGCACACCAAAACATTGGAAAAATAATGACAACAAAAATTATTAAATAATAAATATTTTAATATCACCAAAATATTTATATCAATATACAAACTTTACACTTCCTAGATGATCAACAATATGATATTTTTACAATGTGTATATAGTACTCATTCATACATCAGAATATGATTCAATTTCAAAATATGGTTCAGTTCATAAATATATACAAAGGTGTGATATTTAATATAATATTTATATAGTTTCCTTATTTAAAAACTCTTTTGATAAAAAAATTTTGTCTTACAAAATTTCAGACATTTAGTTGGCATGGTTTCATTCATTTACAAATATAATTTTATAAAATAAAGTAGTTATTGTACAAAAATATTCATGGGCTTCTTTAAATATTTGACTATAAAATAAGATAAAGGCAAAATCTGCATGAAAATGCATGAGATCCATAAGATAAATACTTTATAATGAGCACAACAGTTTACAACTGTATATATTTTAATAATTGGCAAATAATTTTTCATGCAATTGACATTTAAAATGCATATTCTTAAACCTGTAAGAATTTATACAAAAATTTTCAGTTACAAAATGTATCAAATATTATTCAATTCCTACTATTAGTTCACGCTTTCCCTATATATGTCTTGTTCACATTTTGAATCGTTCACAAAATACTTTTTATTCCTCCACTCAAGTCCAAACACATTTTTTTGAACTTGTAGTGGATGACAGTGGATGTTAATACAGTTTTTTCAAATATTAATTAAATTTAATTAATTTAAATTTTTTTTAGATTTAAGTTGCATGTATCTAATAATAGATGGCGCCAGATGTAAGAGGAAAATTTCAACTTTATTTTTAAAGGACTTTTCTGCAATATAGTGAAAAAAAGTAGGAATTGACTATAATTTTTTTTATATATATATTACTTGTTTTGTATATATTCCAAAAAAAAAAATTCATTTTAACAAAACAATCATCACATCTATATAAAAATCTATACAGGTTTTTTTTCTATCAATCCATACATTCTTCATCTCTACAAATGAATTCCAAATCAAATTTTGGAAAATTTATAATGAAACACAAAAGAAATTCATGTCGTTTATATACTTTAACTGAACGAAAACAATATGTACAAAAGTGTTTTTTCTCAAATACAAATCAATAGCAAATTATGCTATGGTACAAAAATTATGGACAAATTCTGGAAGTATAAATTCATTGTTCTATGTATGTGTCATGTATAGATTGCCACATGGGGTTACCACATAATATATCTTCAGAATGTTACATTTTTTGAAGATACCTTTGGGGTTTTTAAGCTCCAAAAAAATAATAGTAAAAATTCATTTTATTGGAAATGCTGTTCTGAAAACAGCTTTTTTTTTAAAAAAAAAAGTCAAAAATTAAATATTGTATAGTCACAATTCAAATATTTTTGTGGTATCTGTTCGAATGGGAGACTATAGTAATATGTGTGCGTAGAGCAGATGTAGTCTAATACCCTTTTCATGTAGAATTCCAACAAAAAGATCTTTAAACTAAAGTCATCTCAAATTTTACAAAAAACTGTTTCACTGAATATATATATAAAGATATTTTTAAGAAATTTGTTTAATTGCATAGTACTAAAAAGGGTATAAGTCCTTGTGAATTGTAACACATACTAGGGCCACATTGCCCTAGGAATACTTTGAAAGCTCTTGATGAATCTTCTTACACTGGACATATGTTCTGGACTAGACGATTGCAGTGTTTTTCTCCAAGTTCCACGGTAGTAAAGTGTCCTTAAGCGAATGTCCGCCAAAGTTGCCACGCAGCTCAGAGAGCCTGCGTCGGCTCTCCATGTCTTGGCGCAACCACCTGGTGGCGAAGACTATCAAAACCGCCAAGATGAGCAGTCCAACTATAGGGGCCAAGATCATGCCTATTTTGTAGTTCATTTCCCGCCGTATCGCACTCTCTATGAGGGCTATCTGGTCCGATATATCAGGGGAATCTTCTTCAGAAGAAACTGTAAAAGAAAATAAATAAAATAAGATAATGAAGTTAAAAAGAAGACAGCACAAATGAGCTTAACAGTAATTGGTGTTTGTTATATTTAACAAAGACCACTTTAAAAAAATCCGCAAAGCATAGTTGTTATAAAACAGTTGTTGTTGTTGAATCGCTGTTTTGTTGAGGTGTTGTTGTTATTAAATCGTTGTGGTGCTGATTTGTTGTTGAATCGTTATGATGCTGATTTGTTGTTGAAGCGTTCTTGTGTAGAGTTGTTGTTGTTATTGAATCGTTGTGGTGCTGATGTGTTGTTGTTGTGCTCCGGAATAATATTGGCTGTGTTGATTGCCAGCTCGGAGTATAAATCCTCTTCCGAGGGATGGTCCAGACAATGTATGGCAGCTGCAATAGCTGGGCAATCAAAGACATGATTATCAGTAAGCTCGACACTAGAACAGTTGCCACATTTTTGTTATCTTTTAACGCCAACAGCAGAAATGTTCATATTTTTGTGGTACTTCATTCTTAACCTTGTGAAAGTAGTAGCTGTTGTTCTGTCGACATTTAGTTCTGTAATTTGATATTTAGTTTTGATCTTAGAAGGAATCATAAGTTTAGATTTTGCCCAGGCATTTGTAACTTCAAGGGAAGTAGAAATGGCAGTCTGACCTAGACTTCTGGCATTCTTCACCAAAGAATCTGCAATTTTATTCAATTCCAAATCCACATGAGAAAAGATCCATTGTAGGATACATATTCTGTGCAGGCGGTGTATTTGTTCTGAAAGAGATACTAGATGCTCTAGAGAGTTCAAGATCATACTTGGGAAACCTATATTAAGCGCCTGTAAGGCAGACCTTGAGTCAGTGAAGATAGTAATTCTATTCATTTTTTGTGATAGAGGTAGACTCAGATAGGCCTCAAGTTGCCTTTTGAATAGCTAGCAGTTCTGAGAAGTTTGATGCAATTTTTCCAGTACAGGCGGTAATTTCAATTCTTTTCCCATTGGGGAGCACAGCAAAATAGCTCCGGCACCTCCGTTACAAAATGTTGAGTTGATTGATCCATCAGTGAAGGCAGCGATATGATTGTGTGATGAAAGAGAATTTATTGTTTAATAAAAAAGTTAAATATGTAATTTCAAGAAAACAGTGAAGGAAAATAATACAAAAATAATAAAGGGAAACGCATGGAATAAATACACACACAGGCATAAATATTATATATACCCATAGAATATAGTGAAAATAATAGGAAAATCAAGTTGTGTGCTTTTTCTGATAACACTAACATACTATATAACCTTCAAAAATATTTATTTTAAAACATTGAAAAAAGTTTGTAAGCGAGTGAAATACAATCTGATATTAAGACAGAAAAACACACATTTTACGATTTTAAAACAAAAAATAACAACTTATAATTGCCAAGGGTCAATTTTTTGATAGCAACACACCAGATTCATCCTTCGCATTAGGATCATTTTTAATGTAATTCTTAATTTAATTTTTTTTTATTGTACTTCAATATTTACATTTTCTATGTGTAATGCTAATGTTTACTAAGTTGATTTTAATAAAAAAAATTTAAAAAATTAAGTTTCAGGTGTTATTTCCAACATTTTTATATACTATGTTTTAAGATTTAGTTAATGTGCATAAAAGAATGCAAATTTGTATAAAATCTACCTGTTTGTTTGCTTAAAGAAGATATATTTCAAAAGACCCGCTGAGTATCTTTTTTTTCTGGAAAGGGGTCATCAGGAGGAATAATTTTGGGAATCACTGTTCTAAATTAGCGAGATGAAGTAGATTGAAATTTAAATATAATGAAGCGGGAAGCCATCTTACCGGAGACAGACGTTTCCCAGGGGTGTTTGCTCAAATCTACGTGGATGTAATTGCACATGTCTTCAGTGCAGCACTGCAGGCCCAGGCATTTTCTCCTTCCCAAACAGCCGTGCAGTCCGCTTTCGAGGTCACTGAAGCAGAAGGTGCGAGATTTGCACATGTAACCGGTGGAGACACACGACGCCTGGTTGCAGTAGCATCGAATCTCACCTGAAATGGAAATTAAAGTGTTAAATATATATATATACATACATATATACAAGTTTTTGCATAGTCGTTATACCTTTGGAAAAGATAAAATATCGTAAAATGGGTAAAAACTAATCAATTTATTTAATTATTTATATTCATTGTTTTATTTTGGTTCACTGTTTATTGCATTATTAATTAATTAATTAATTTATTTATTTATTTATAAATGATGCAATAAACAATGAATCTCAATCTTATCAAAATAGAAAGTATATTTTATTTGTTCCAAGTGAAATTAGTTCTAAATATTTATAATAGATGGCGCCACAAAATTAATCATTCTTTGGCTTTGAAAGTTAATTATGTAATCTTTATCCGAATACAATAAATTAGACAATTAATTTATATAAATTTTATAACGATCAAGTTTTCGATTTTACGTTAGAAAATATTAAAGCAAAATTTATAAGAAAAAGATAGTTTTTATAACAAAAATAAACAAATCGATTAGTTAGCTCCATACAGTACACTAATGGTATTTCGGCAAAAAATATATCGTATTAAATGAAATTAAAACAATAATAACAATAACTGAACATGTCTTGATGTTATACAAATCGATATATTGAAGACAATTAAAAATAAGAAAGCACAATACACTTATTAATTTTAAAAGAACAAATCTTTAATGAGAAATACTATAAAATAGATAAAAAGAAAAGTAATATTAGAAACATGTTAGTTGATATTTTTATAATAAGATTAATAAAAATGTTACATGCATATCAATTTACTTTTAAAAATTTATCAATAAAAAAAATCTTCAGTGTCTTTACTACTTCACTTCATTTCTGAATGACCTTGTACGGCAATCTTATATTAGTTTTCAATTATAACGAATTTATTGTAATATAAAAAGGCCCATAAAATATATTATGATTTCTTAGAAGTAGTCCAGAATTTTCCATTAGGAGTATTTCTAAAAAAATTCTAATTACATTTTATAAGAAGCAATAAATTTAAAAAAAAGATTAATACGTATTAATACGTTTATGCTTTATTTTATTCTTTTTCTATATGATAAATCAAAATTATTACTATTATTATTATTTTTCGTAATACCATTTAAAGACATTATCAAATTAATACTATCCCCCCCCCCTTCCCTCCTTTACATCAGTATTCAGAAGATAAGACATACAAAAAACTCCAGAAAAATTTTTACTTCATTCCACATACGTTAATATTATTTTTCTTTTTTTTATTCCTTCTAGTATTCCGCAGTACGATGGAATAAATAAATAAAAAAAAAAAACACGATTTTTATCAGAACATATATCTAAAAGATTTAATCTATTTTATCGTTAGAGCTAAAAACTCAGCTGAGAGTTTTCTCATTCTTATGGAATCCAAAAAAATAAAAAAGGGGGTTAAGAACGTCGTAAAAATTATTCTTAAAAAAAAAAAAAAAAAAAAAAAAAAAATAGAAATAGAAAAGAAGATACGAGAAACCACTTGCTAAAGCGATCACTTGCATAAATATTACTCTTTGAGCCTTTTGCAAAGCGAGTAAGTAGATAAAGGCAGAATAGCCGTTCGCGCTTTTTTATCGTCCTACCAAGCAGTTCAAGGCCGAGGCACTAAAAAGATGACTCCTCATTAGAGGCTTTCATTTTGAGGCACGTTTCTAGAGGACAGATGGAAATCTTATCTATTCGAAGAAATGCGGTTTTGAATTTTTAAAATCGTCTGCGCTGTGCTCTGGAGACGAACCAGATACATTCGAAATACCAGAGTATATAATATGTGGACATATTTATCGTCTGCTAAAAAATCCTTGAATGGAATTAGTAGTTTTTAATTAAAAAATTAAATTGACTAAAATGTTATTTCAAACACAATATATTAAACTTTTAATTTAAGTGAGAAAAATTAAATTAAATTTAAAATGAGATTAACTTTGATGAGAATTTATTAATTTTTTTAATGATGTAAAATTAAAAAACTAATATTGATAGAAATGTTATCATTAAAGCAGATTATATACAGCTTAAGACATAAAGCTGGAAATAATATGAAATCTCATCATCATCGTCGCAACAGCCCCATGATGGACTGACAACCCTTCCTTGTAAAAAGGAAACATCTCCTGTCTTGAAATCTGCCAGTAGGCAGACGACCTTGGCCCACCATGGGCCTGTTGCGCCAATGATGATGATGAGATTTCATATTATTTCCAGCCTCATGTCTTAAGCTGTGTATAATCTGCTTTAATGATGATATTTCTATCAATATTAGTTCTTTTAATTTTACATCAATACAAAAATGAAATCTCAATAAAAAAATCTGATTAAAATTAATCTCATTTTAAATTTAATTTAATTAAATTAGTTTTTCTCATTTAAATTCATTTGTAATTAAATGAATTCATTTTTTATTAACTTTAAATTAATTTTTCTCATTTAGATTAAAAGTTTAATGATGATATTTATATAGTATAAGACAAAAAAGGGCGTTGGCGTAGGGCTGATAACCCTACCCCGTAAAAAGAAGACATCTCATGTTTCGAAATCTGCCAGTAGGCAGACGACCTTGGCCCACCATAGGGCTGCTGCGCCAATAATGATGATGATGATGATGAAGACAAAAAAAATTGCAATTTACAAATGCGTTATTAAGAAAATCTATTATTATTAGTTATTATTCCTCTATTATTATTTATTATTATTATTTATCTATTCCGTTTTCTTAAAACTGGAAGAATGGAAATCAGTTAAACAATCTGGACTCTACCCGGTAACTGACTGAACGAAAGACGATATCACTTCTATTCCAAATATAAACTTTAAAAAAAAAAATAAAAAAAAAATACATGAATTCCCTTTTGAATCGACTCCTTCACATTTTTTTTATTTCCCTCTCCATCAGGATATAGATAGCAGAAAAATAATAAACCTATTTTTCCAATCGTCATACAAGTGTTCCTCTGTTGGCGTCCCATTATTAAAGCCGAAGTGTGTATAAATAAGACGTCTTTTGACAGGGTGGGGTCAGCCCGATAGCCTATCAGTGGATTGGACGAAGGGTTGACAGACCGTTCGACTGACGGTCGCGATGAAAAATAATGTCTGTTCGTTAGGAAGGGGAACGAAAAAAAAAAAATAATAATTGAGTTTAGAAGTCGTAACGATTTGGGAATAACTCAACAAGAATATCTCCCAGAGTTATTTTGAAACACGAAAACAGAATACTATTGACATTGATGGCAGCATGTAGTATTTGTTTTCTTATGATGGTTGTTTATATTTAGATGTGGACATAATTTTTTTATATACATTGCTGAAATGGTTGTTACATATATTAAAAATTTTTTTAAGTATATGTTTCGATAATAAATATGTTAAATGACGATGTGTTAACAATATTTGTCTCATTAATGGTACAAGAAAAATTACTTCATGAAGTTACTATGATTTTTTTTATTGATAGCTAGAACCAATGGTAAAACAACTTTATGAAATTACTATGATTTTTATGGATAGCTAGAACCAATGGTAAAATAAAAACAATTTCATTAAGTTACCATGATTTTACGGATAACTAGAATCAGTGGTAAAAGAAAAACAACTTCATGAAATTACCATGATTTTTACGGATAACTAGAATTGATGGTAAAAGAAAAACAACTTCATGAAGTTACTATAATTTTATGGATAGCTAGAATTAATGTTTAAACAATTTCATGAAATTATCATGATTTTATGGATAATTAAAATCAATGGCAAAATAACTTTATGAAGTTACTGTATTTTTATGGATAGCTAGAATCAATGGTAAAAGAAAAAACAACAACTTCATGAAGTTAAAACAACAACTTCATGAAAAAACAACTTCATTGATTTTAATAGATAGCTAGAATAAAACAAGTTCTAATAAAAAAAAAAAATTATGTTTTAATTACATAAGTTAAAAAAAAAATCCATTAAATAAGACTCAATGCATCTGTGTCTATTTTATTTATCCATTTATTTATTTATTTGTTTTACTAATAAATAAATAAGTGGATTTATTAAAAATTTTTTAATTTCAATCTTCAAAGTATAAAAAAAAATGTCGCCATAATAAGACATCACAAAAAGTTGTTAAGAAATAGAAAACAATCCGATGAGTACATTTAAAATCTGATTTCCGTTTTCTTTTTCTTTTTAAACCTGGAGTTTTTGTTATGCGAAAACCTAAAACATATCAATCATCATCACACAACAGAAACTTTATCTCAAGGGAAAAACAGGAAAAAAAAAAAAAAAAAAATGAAAAGTGGGGGAAAAGAAAAGGGAACTATATTATTTCACCAGAAAAAAAAATTTCCCACGAAAACCCAATCAGTTTGGCGTCACAATCACAAGAAGTGACGACTGGGAATTTTTTTTTCCAGCCATTGTTTCGCAGCAATCCATATCGAAAAAGGCAGCCAACCATGATTTACTGGCGATAGCGAAAAAAGGGTTTCGACGCCAGGATTCGAACCCAGACATTGCTAATGAGGCATAATAGGCCCTTAATGAGCAGGTATCCTTCTTCTACCCCCCTTCCCCATCCCCTAAATGTGCCTCTTCGCAGAGGGGGATGCCAGAATGGCAGTGACCTCTGGCGGGAGACTCTGCGACGCTGCAGTTCCTAAACTGGAGAAGGAAGGAAGGTTTCCGCTAGATGTTGCAATGGTAAGAGAAGATTTATATTGGAAAGGATGGTGACTTGTTTGTTGGGGTTGTTGATGAGCTTGTCACTCATTGCATTAGAATAGAGAGCGTCTTCATTAGCAGTGATGAATGGCTTTGGGATAATTGAAAATGTGTTTCATGTTTGTAAATACAATCAATTGGAGAACGTATTAATTACTCTATTAATATTCACTCTATTAAAAAAAATGAGTGATTTATGTTTAATTGTAACTTTTTCCCTGTCAATCTTTTGAAAAATGACTACTTAAATTATTACAATTACTACTATTTTAATTACTTACTACTTATTTCAATGATAAGTAGTACAATGGTGATTTTTTTTTTATTAGAAATGAATTATTTTATGTTTAATTGTAAAACATTCTCAACTTTTTCCCTATCAACCTTTTGAAAAATGACTTAAATTATTACTACTACTACTATTTTAATTACTTACTACTTATTTCAATGATAAGTAGTATGATGGTGATTTTTGTATCAGAAATGAGTGATTTATGTTTAACTGTAAAACATTCTTAACTTTTTCTTCTGTCAACCTTTTGAAAAATTACTACTTTAATTGCTTGCTATTTATTTCAAAGATAAGTAGTGCAATGGTGATTTTTTTTTTTTTTTTTTTTTTCATTAGAAATGAATGATTTATGTTTAACTGTAAAACATTCTTAATTTTTTCTCTGTCAATCTTTTGAAGAATTACTACTACTACTACTACTTTAATTACCTTACTACTTATTTCAATGATAAGTAGTACAATAGTGATTTTTTTTTATTAGAAATGAATGATTTATGTTTAAATGTAAAACATTCTTAACTTTTTTCTGTCAACTTTTGGAAAATTACTACTTAATTACTTGCTACTTATTTCAATGATAAATAGTACAATGTTGATTTTTGTATTAGAAATTCATAACGATTGTTTTGAATTTATTTTTATAAATAATTTTAACTGCATGTTATTTTAATTAACAGAAAACGTAGAAATAATAATAAAAAAATTTTTTTGTTTGACAATTTAAGATAATATATATATTTTTTAATTTCTAAGATTGTTTAAAAAAAATAAATAAAAAAAAAAAAAAAAATTTAAAGCGACTTTAATTACATCGATTAAATAAAAATTCAAAATATTTCAAACACACAATTGTAACAAAATGAACAACCCAGTTTCACTTTTTATTCTGATTTCTCGAAATTTCTAGGAATTCTTTTTTAAAACAATTCGTTTATTTAATATTACATTGTTATTTTAGTGATTTTTTGTTGTTGTTGTTTACAGAAGTTATAAACAATAAAGTATTTGATTTCGGTCAGAAAAGTGAAGGATTAATATTAAATAGAAAGTACAACGTAGATGATACTTATTTGTCGGCTTGAAAACAGAGATGACAAAAAATCACATCAAAGCAGTCTATTCAAGCACATTTTTTCCCCAATATTTGCATTATATTAATGGGTTCGAAGAGTTATTGACAGAGACCTTATTGTCTATGAATAAGATAAAGAATCAATGTGATTTTCGTTACAACCAAGGAAAGGTAATCAGAAACTTCTGAATTAGTGATTTTTGAATATCAGCAGTCGTCCTGTGAATAGGTCACATCCATGTAATTTTTCAACAATGGTTGAAAATGTTTTGTGTTGCGTCCTGATTCCTGCAGTACGGGATGGACAATTTATGTGTATCTACTTATGGATGGAGGGAAATGGAGAGCTTCTGTCCATTCCCAGCACAGCAGTTGTGATGGAGCACCCTTAGACAGATGTCGGACTTGGCTCCGTATCGCAGGAGAAGGAGGGGCAGTATACTCCCATAAGGACTTTTAGGGGGAACTTAAAATCCTCCAGGGCTATTTATCCCTAGTCCCAGTACTTCTTCCTCGTTTGTCCTGTCCTACACATTCGCGTATCGTATGGGAGAAAACCCGGAAAACTCCCATCAGGTAATCCGACTAACGAAGCAAGATGCTGAACATCACAACCGCCATCGAGTCTCCTCGATTTTAAAACAGTGGCTACAACAAAGTCGCCAGTGGATTGAACCTCAGCTCAGATTGAAGCTCACGTTACCACTGAGCCACGAGTGGGACATTTGAAGGTTAATGTCACGTCTATCGGATGTTCATTCCAAATTGTGAAGGCCCTATGTATGTGCAGTGTATCTATAATAACTATAATAGCCTAAATAATAATAACCTAATAATAATAATTATAACCTAATCTATAATAGTTTTATCTATTTGCATGGTGAATAAATTATGCATTTTTACATATTGTTTTGCTTAAAAACTTTCGTTAGAATTCATATATTTTACTATCGGTTCTAGAAAAATCATTTTTTTTTTTTAAAACTTTGTTACTAAAATTAAGAATCAAATATTGTTAGTATTAGTTAATTAATTTGTTTACGGATTAAAATAGTGTGATTTTAGTTGATAAAAAAACTTATGATTTCATGTACGCATCTTCGTGTGTATAGATTTGACCCATAAAAATATCACTCATTACTCACATCGACTCCTGGAACTGATAATCTATTTATTCTATCACTTATGATGAAGATGGGCCTCTTTGTTAACAAAACATGACCCATCATCGCTGGATGTTTCCCAACCTCAAATAGAGCAGCGAGCTATCATCGATCTTCAGCGTTTGTTTGTCCAAGGTTGTTTCCTCTGAAGGAAAGGAGCTTGTTTGATTCAAATAAATCTTATCGATCCTTCGCCGGTTAAAAGGCCAACAGCAAGGGTATCTTTGTTATTGCTGTTAATATCTGGAAGTTCTTCAACTGTGATTGTGCTACGCCAGAGGTTCAAAGCCCAGGAGCTGCATGACTCCTTAAATCAATTTTTTTTTTTTTTTTTTTAAAGAATAAAAGAGAATGAAATGAGTGTAACTCTCAGCCTTATCAGCAGTCGTTGAGAGTATAAATTATCTTCTCTTAATTCGGAAGCCTTTATGTGTTCTTGTTTCGCTTATCTTATCTCTCTCTCTCTGGTTAAGGGCCAAGTATTCGTCTTTATTTTTTTCTGTTAGTAAGCTTTTATTGGAGAGTCTACGTTCAGGTGAATCTCTGCAAAAAAGTGATTGTTTATGATTGGTGTAATTTTTTTTTAGTAATTATTTATTGTGTTGATACTCTTTTGTTTCATGGTTACAGTTAGGTACAGAAGCACTCATCTGTCTTCTTCTTCACTGGCGCAACAGCCCCATGGTGAGGCATGGACGTGGCACTGGCAGATTTCGAGACAGGAAATGTTTTCTTTTTACGGGGTTGACTTGTCAGCCCTACGTCCAAGGGGCCTGATGGCCGAGTGGCTAGAGACGGGACCTACGGCTTAAAGTGGATTCCGAACCGCTACAAGCATCCATGGCACCGCCGGGACTCGAACACGATACCTGTGGAACCCTCGGTTCCACAGAATTCACTTTAGGCCGTAGATCCCGGTCTCATATGACCGTAGAGCATCACAGAGACCAATCAGACTTCTTCTCCCCTACATCATTCCCAAACTGTAAAGGGGCAACTCTGCAGGACACCGAGGATGAGTTACAACAACAACAACTAAACTGGCTAGCGCTCTGACCTTTGGTACCACAGGTTTCAGGTTCAATCTTGGCGGTGGCATGGATATTTGTTAGTGGCTCAGAATCCATGTTAAACTGTAGGTCCCGGTAATTAGACTAAAGTGTGCAAAAAATAACCGTAGAATGACAAAACCAAACAACAACCATTATAAAATACTGATCTTTTTTTAAAAAATCAATGAGTCAGAAAAATTTTAATCATTGTCATAAGAAGTATCTAATAAAATAAAAATAGGATATGTAGATTGGTATTTAAGTTAAAATAAAAAGTGTGTTATAATTCCGAATTGCAATAAATAAATAAATAAATAAATATGATGCATAACAATCTGTATGATCTAAGGAAATTGAGCATTTCACGTTAAGTTGCATTCTTACACTTTGTGACATATCAACCACAGATTGGACAATCTTTGATTAGAGAATTAATTCTAATGAGAATTAATTCCGATTTATTTCCAACATAGCAAGAAAATCTGTTTTGAAATAATTCTTTGAACCCATTAAAGTATGAAATAATAAAAGCAAATAAAGAAATAATAAAGCAAAAAATCTACTGTTAATAGACTGCTTTCATAATAATCCTTCAAAGATAAAAATAATAATAAATTCTGGCATAAATTCATCAACAATTAATAACGTGAAAAAAAAATTGTCCAAATTCTTTTAGTTAAAACACGTGCGGAACCAGTACGATAAAAAGTATGTATGTAATACCCAGGAGATCAAATTTGCATTTGTTTCTTTTAATTCAGAATCATAATGAGATGCATATCAATAAATATTGTAACTTTCTAACAAAGTTATATAAATCTGTATTTTATTGTGATTAGTGAGAAATTTCTAAGAAGATAGAAATTCAAGACCTTGATATATGTATGTATCTATATATAATGCATATACTTGAAACATTCATATTATTATAGAAAATTTCTATAAATTATGGTTTTTACAGTAATAATTTTATTTATTTAAAAAAGAATTAAGTACACGTTTTTGGATATACTCCAGATAAAAATAGAATGGTTTTAAAGATAAATTTTCAGTTATATGTCACCTTTATACATAAATATCCAATTTTATACATTTGACCTGCCTGCTGATCTACTAATCTGAAAACGCATTGTGTTTACAGTATGTTGAGTAGCGATATCCAACTTTTCATAGACATAAAGAATGGAAAATGAAACTTTATATTAATAAATTATCAATGATTACTTGTTAAAATTGGCCCATTAATTAATATATGCTCTGTAAAAGATCATTATTGATGATCTTTTACCGAGCACAGATTAATTTATTCAAGTTCTGCGAAATTATTACAGCTTAGAAGTAATATCTAGCAATGCAATTTGTTTTATGAAAGTTTATTTTTATTCTTATCAAGTTTTTACACAGATAAAATTCAATTTAAAAACATGCGATAAAGGAATGTTATACACAACATACGACTAAACGATTAGCGCTCTAGTACTCGGAGCCACAGGCTTCGTGTTCGAGTCCCGGCGGTGCCGTGGATGTTTGTAGTGGTTCGGAATCCACTTTAAACTGGTAGGAAAAAAAAAAAAAAAAAACATCTCATGTCTAGACGTCGGGTAGCGTCATATGCCAGCGGGCAGACGGCTTTGGTCTACTATGGGGCTTTATGTCAATGATGACAATGACACGCAACATAAGCCCATATGCAACATTTATGTAATCTTGATTTTCTAATAAATTTTATTTCAATAGAGTAGTCAGAGAATTGTCTTGTAGTCTATTGGAAACGTGCGGAGCTTATGTGAAAGAGGGCTTATACACTCAAGAGCCAAAACATTATGACCACCCCTACATTTTGCAATGAACTCGCCTGGATGACGTGGAAGGCACGTGATCAGGTGGAAGTGGTATTTAACTGGTATTAAGTGGTGGTATTAATCCATGCCAAGGCGGGTTGAAGCTGTATTGACAGGGGGTCATAACGTTTTGGCTCTTGAGTGTAATATGCTGTTGGAATCAGTTGGAGTCACTGAATTCCGAAACAAAGAGAATTGCATTGCGACCATGCAAATATAAACGTCTCGCTCTGCATTGGTACGCATATTCTGAATTTCCTCTCATATGACATGCAAATGGGGGAAATTTATCCCTAAAAGATTACTACTACATCACTGCGCCTAGAGCTGAGCCCTTTACAGTGTGCCTGATTGGGCTCCTTGACGCTCTGCGGTCATATGAGACTGGGACCTACGGCTTAAAGTGGATTTCGAATTGCTACAAACATCCAAACAGCCGTGTTTCGAACCCGAAACCTGTGGTACCGAGCGCCAGAGCATTAGCCATTCGGCCAGGACCCTAACAAATTTTTCCGACACTGGGAATCAAACCCTGGAAGTATCCTAACTAGGGCCGGATTTTCCTATAGGCTAACTAGGCTTCAGCCTAGGGCCTATATTCAAATTGTTAGCAAAATTAGAATTACACTATTCTAAAAACAGTAAACACAAAAATACTGAATCAAAAATAAGGAGAAATTCTACACACATGAATAATAAACAAACATAATAAGTAATTTACAAACTTAAAAATGGGAGGTGAAAGGGCCTCATAAGCGGAATAGCCTGGAGCCTCTTCTCATCTAAATCCGGCCCTGATCTTAACCACTAGACCATGCCGGATATGTCTCTGAAAAGACTACTTTTTGTAACTATTTGTGATATGCAAAGTTGTACACGATATGGAACATAATGAAAAAGTCCCGTTGATTACACACGCTGGCTAGCAAGGTAAAGGCCCTATGAAAAATGTAATATACTAGTAAATCTTGAACAGTTAAAATATAATTGCAAATTAACAATTACATTTTGATACACTAATGTAAGATGACTACACTGTAGCATTAATGCAAGATGACTACATTGTTGCATTAAGGCATCTCTAGGTTTTCATAGATTAGATCCAGTCTAGATCAACTTTTTTTTTTATTTACTTTCTGCAACAGCTAAAGTTACCATAGATGTCATCTTCTCATCATCCAGTTTTGGTACAATACATTTTTTTTTATTTATTACTTTTTTCAAACTTGCAAACTCATTTGGGATAATAGCGTTTCGACTTTTGTGACATTCCCTGTCATTCAGACTTTTTTTTTTTATCCCCAAACAGACGAGTCGTTGACACTAAGTCGTCTTAAAACCCCATCGCACATATAATTTTCTTTCCAATTTCTTTTTTTTTTTTTATAAGACCCTCTCAGAAGCAAAAATGGGAACAAAAAATAATAATAAAAATACTAATAATATATTAAAAATCTGCTGGAATGACACTATTATCTGAATAAAAAGGGGAAAGAAGGAACAAGTTTTTTTTTTAAGGAACAGTTCTTCGCTTTTTCTGATTCCCAGCGAAGCGAAGGTCACAGAAACACGATCGCGTGACAGAGTTGAGTTATTCCATTCCTTCTTCTTTTCTTTTTTTTAATGTTTTGCCCTCGCTATTTTAGCTTCAGTAATGTTTCTCGCTCGCATTTTATTATATGAGCCTAAGACTCGACTATAAATTCTTTTGAATGCGAGCGGCAGATACGAGAAGTCAAGTATATTGCGACGATGCTTTCCAATTTTTTTTCTTTTTGGAGGTATTGCATATGTGGTGAAGTGTGTTTATAGAGGAGACAGAAGGCTATTATACTGAGATATCCGTAAGTTTTATGAAGCATTTTTAAAATAAACCGTTCATAAACTGTGTCGCACATATTTCGCTTTACTAAAAGCGGTTTATGTTTTTTCTCTCCAGTCCCATAATATGCAATATTGAAGATCTATAAGATTCAAATTATGATAATAAATTGAAACTTTACTTTAAAGAATAATTCGGCATTATATCAAAGTAATAATTTCTTGTAACAAAGGCAAGGATAGATTATTATATTATTTATTTTGGCGCCTCATGGCCGAATGATTAGTGCTCTGGCCCTCGGTACCACAGGCTTTGGCTTCAAGTCCCCGTGTGTCATGGATGTTTGTAGTGGGTCGAAATCCACCACTATGTTTGTTAGAGGATTTCGAACCACTCACAAACATCCATGCCAATGACAGGATTCGAATATGAAGCCTGCGATACCAAAGGCCAGAGCGCTAGTCAATTGGCCATCAGGCCGCACAATCCTTTAGAGGACTGCGAAAGATAACCTACCACCCTTTTCATATACATACAATTCTAAACTTAGTCTGCATACGAAAAAAAAAAAAAAAAGCGAAGTCGTAAAATTCTTTATTTGAGGATTAAAAGATTATCCACCTTTGGTTTATGTAATAATTTATAACAATAATTTTGCCTTAGTATATGTATAATTTCAAGCTTTTGCATAAAGAAAACAACAACCCAGAAGTGTAAAGTGCTTTATATGTATCAACCTTGATTAGAAGATTAACTCCCTCTTCATTGGTGCAACAGCCCATGGGGGACCAAGGTCGTCTGTATACTGGCAGATCTCGAGGTAAGGAACGTTTCCTTTTTAAGGTGTAAGGTTATCAGCCCTACGCATTTCAGCTATATTAGACCGAGACTATGGCTGAAAGTGGATTCTGAACCACTACAAACATCCATGACATGTCCGGGACTCGAACCCGAAACCTGCGGCACCGAGCGCTATTCACACGACCATCAGGCCCCTTAACTCCCTCCGGAATATGAAATAATTTCTAACATTTATTATTCCTAACAATTCGAAGCACTGCAGCATATTAATAATAAAACTACACACAATGACGTAAAATCGTCCATGTAAAGTTTAGTCTGTTAAACTAATATTCGATGTTGTTGTTCGATCTGTCTAATGTTATTTTCGATGTTGTTATTCGATTGTTGACAACGATGTTGTGGAAGATGTTTAGGACAACTTCCAATTTTCCGCACAGAAATAATAAACAACCCCATCAGCAAAAGATACAACAGCCTTATTACTGCACACAAATCTGAAATGGACAATTGCCCTAAGTCAATTTCCCATCCTTTTACACATACATACAATTCCCAAACCTCTGCATGGGAAATGTCGGTATAAGCGCAAACTCCTTTATATACGAGATACCAATCCTAGATTAGCAGATCAGGATTAAGAGAAGACGGCTTTGTAGAGAGAAAGGGAAGGACGTCTTCAAGTGTCGCCTGCTGAGCAAATGTGTCGGTGCCGGCGTTCTTTTTCCGCCCAAGATTAAAAGCGGGGAGGATGCTTTTCCACGCGGAGGGTGGACGGAGATAACGCAGCAGACGACGCCACTCACCCCCTACCCTTATCCGACTATTTGCATCCAGTCGGCTAAAAGTCTGTGAAAACTGTTTTCGCACCGCTAAGACGGATTGGAATGCGACATGGATAGGGCAGGCACTGTTGGTTCAGATAACGCACTCATTTTGTGGCAATCGCCTACAGGCCAATTACAGTGGCTTTGACCGCATGGACGTGAAAACAATGACTAATGAAAGGTAGTTCGTTTTATTTGTAGGAAATGAATTCGTAATTAAAATTATTTCGACATGACGTCAATTGTATGAAGTCACAGTTCTATTTATATTTATTATATTTAAATTAAAATGCAGATTACATTTCAATATTTTATATTATAAAATGATTATGAGAACTTAAACTACAAACAAGTAATATAAAAAAAAAAATGTTAAAATCAATTCCTACTTTTTTTTCACTGTATTGCATAAAGTCTTTTATAAATAATTTTCATTCATTTTTTTTAAGTTAGAAAAATTCACTATCTCTCTCTCTCTCACATACACACTTTCCATCTCTCTCACTAATTTATTCACAAGTTTCATTTTCCATTTTGTTCCCTCCTTGACTCAAGACTAGAACCCAGAATGAAAAAAGAAATTTTTTCCAGCGATCTACACGCTTCGCCACTGACGGTATTTATTCCTAAATATCTTATATAAAAGAAATTTGTTTCTCCCATACAAAACTAAAATTAATTAATTTAATTTAATTAATGAATTAATATTTGAAGAAACTGTATTAACATCCACTACAAGTTTAAAAAATGTATTTGAACTTGAGTGGATGAATAAAAAGCATTTTATGAACGATTGAAAATTTAAACAAGATATATAAATAGAGAGAGAGAGAGAGAGAGTGAACTAATAGTAGGAATTGAACAATAACTACTAAAAGGTAATTCGCTTTATTTGTAGAAATGAATTGTAATTAAAATGTTTTCGACATTACGTCAATTGGCAGTAAAGTTATATTTATATTTACTGTATTTAAACTAAAATGCAAATTCCCATTTAAATATTACATTTATATACATATTATAAGATGATTACGAGAACTTAAAATACAAAAAAAAATAATAATAATAATAAAAAAAAAAATAACATTATTATAATTTAGTAATATTTTATTATAAATAATATGGCAATTCTAAACGTTGATTCAAAATTTGTTAAAAATTAGTCAAAATTTTGACCTAATAATGTTGCCATATTTTATTAGAAATAATACGGCAATTCTAAACGATGATTACAAATTTTGATTTACTAATGTTGTCAAATAACAAGCATTAAATTATTTTTATAGTTTTTTTTAATACATCTGTATTTAAAATTTGTTTTCGCACCGCTAAGACGGATTGCAATGCGACATGGATAGGGCAGCACTGTGGGTTCAGATAATGCACTCATTTTGTGGCAATCGTCCCCGGAGCCAATTATAAAGTGGCTTTGACCGCATGGACATGAAAACAATGACTAATGAAAGGTAGTTCGTTTTATTTGCAAGAAATGAATCGTAATTAAAATGATTTCGACATTACGTCAACTGGCAATAAAGTTCTATTTATATTTATATTTACTGTATTTAGGAAATGCGGAATCCATTTAAATACATACTCATTTTGCATATTGAGCAATAGGACGTCCGTTAGCTTTTTTCCCTAGGATGAAAGGAAACATAATTTCCTATGAGCATGCGCGCTAGGGAGAAAAAGCTAACGGACGTCCTACGGTAACTAACGTACGGTATGCAAAAACTCTCTATTATAAAATGATTGTGAGAACTTAAACTAAAAAAAAAGGAAGAATAACAGTAGTATAACTTAGTAATATTTTATTATAAATAATATGGCAATTCAAAATTTGTACTACATATATACTTAACTTCCTGGTTCCTCGATCTCGTAATCCTTTATTTAACAACTATGGCGAGCATCTACCTGTCATCAGCGTACAACCACAAACTAGAAGAACTAGCTGATTTAACGTCGCTCCACTATCTAAGCATACTATTTCTTATCCTCCACTCCCATAATCTTTTGCTTAACAAGTATCAGACATAGTTGTTAAATAATAAGTTAAACAAGAACTCTTATGAATTCATTCAATTGAGACAGCGTGAAACTAGCTGATTTAACGCGAGGAGTTAGCGTTACTGAAACAACTTTCTACGTATATACTTAACTTCCTGATTCCTCGATCCCGTAACCCTTTATTCAACAACTATGGCGTGCATCTACCTGTCATCCATGTAAACCCACAAACTAGGAGAACTATTTAACTATTGCATAGCAGGGAATTTGACCATGCCATTCTCTTTCAAAAGGATGTGGGGGGGGCTCGTTGAAGTTGTAAGGTCTGTGTCGAAGGTAGAACAGGAGGGGTATCCTTTATTAGTAACCCTTTACTATGGTAATAAAGAGTTTTTGCATATCGCCAGAATAAATTTTATATTCAATCCTTCATTACATATGCATTCATATAACTGAATTAGCTGGTTTAACGCGAAGAGTTTGTGTCGCTCCACTATCTATGCATATATTTCTTATTCTCCACTCCCATAATCCTTTGCTTAAGAAGTATCAGACATGGTTGTTAAAGTATTAGACATGGTTAAATAACGGGTTAGCAACACTGCTTATGAATTTATTCAATTGAGAGAGCGTGAAACTAGCTCATTTAACGCGAGGAGTTAGCGTTACTGAAACAGAATGCAAAAACTTTCTACTTAACTTCCTGATTCCTCAATCCCGTAACCCTTTATTTAACAACTATGGCGAGCATCTACCTGTCTTCAAACCACAAACTAGAAGGAACTATTTAACTATTGCATAGCAGGGAATTTGACCATGCCATTCTCTTTCAAAAGGAAGAGGGGGGGGGGATACATTGAAGTTGTAACGTGGGCATTGTGTGCAGCAGAAGGTAGAACGGGACGGGGGGGGGGACAGGTAATTATTCATCGGCAGAAGCAGAGGGGGTGACGAAGACAGGTGGATGTGGGACGGGCAGGCGCCGATTCTGCGATTCGTGGCGAGACTAATCAATTGGCAAGTTCCCTTCCGGGACGCAGCGCAGATTTTTTTTTTTTTTTTTTTTTCCTATTCTAACTGTGAGTCGGGTGACGAGAGCATTAAATTCAATTTCACGCCTTCGTTTTTCTTTTCCTCACGTTCTGTTTGCAAACGATTTAAGCGTGGTAAGAATGAGGAAGACGTATCGCATATCGAATTAATTAAATTTGTCAATTTGTCGACTGTTGAATTCGTCAATTTTTTTAACGTCATGTTTTGGGAGATGTTCTTTAAAACTCTTTCAAAAAATAAGCAAAAATTCGCATTTTGAATTATTTTTTGGGTAAAATGTTAAAAAGTGGTTCAATTAATTTGTCACTAAAAAAAAGATCTTTATCATTTTTCATATTTTTTTATATTATTGTTTTAAATTGAAATAAAATCATTAAAAATGAAAAACCACGAATATGAAAGCAATAGATAATCGAAAAAGTTAAAATTTCGTCGACTGTTATATTCGTCAAATTTTTTAACGTCATCTTTGGGAGACGTCTCTAAATGTATTTGAAAAAATAATAAGTAAATAAATAAAATAGGGAAAATTCGTATTTAAAATTATTTTTTGGGTTAATGAATGTGTTTAAGGAAAGCGGTTTATTTAACTTGTCCACAAAAAATATCTTTATCCTTTTTCACATTTTATATTACTGTTTTAAATTGAATTAAAATTGAAATAAAATCATTAAAAATGTGAAAAACACGAATATGAAAGTAATAGTTAATCGAAATAATTTTTTAGATGTTCGCTAGACCATATGTTTATATCACAAATATCTCTACATGAATGGGGGGAAGCGGGGGTTTGTTTGTCCCTCTACTTTTTTTTTTTTTTTTTTTTTTTTTGCAACTTTAGGCTAATTAGACAGGGACCTACTGTTTAACGTGGGTTCCGAACCGCTAACAAACATCCATGCCACCGCCAGGATTAAAACCTGAAGCCCGTGGCGACAGGCCTGAACCTGAAGCCTGCGACACGGAGCCAAGTCAGACTTCTATCTACGGGTGCTCCATCACAACAGAAGTTGTCCCCTTCCCTCAACATATGAATAGATTACTCATAGGACATCCGTCCCGCACTGCAGGAACAGGAACACAACATGTTATAAGAGTTTTCATGGCTTTTTCATCAGAAATGTATCCAAAAAATGTCTACCAGCATTATAGAAGACTACATGTATGCAAAGTAATATTAACGTATTAGATTTTAAACAAATACTAATTTCTCAAAACTGCGACCCATTTTAAACTTAAAACTCAATGATTATTTAAAAAATTTACCAACTGCGTACTCTAAATAAGCATAAATAATTTAGATATGATGAAGTATGGCGTCTCATTAACTTAATTTAGTCAGCCAAAATGATGCTGATGCTGATGAAGAGGAGCGTCGAATTAACCGTAATGAATAAGCAGAAGTAATTGAAAAGTATCAGCGCGGCTGCTTAAGTGTAAAAACGGATGTGGGCGACGAATTTAGCTTGAGGCAGGATGTGACGTCTCCCGCAAACTAATAAACCGCAGCAGAAAATGTTTAAGAACAGCAGCGAACCAAATTTACTTGTGGAGAAACAGGCCGGACGTTATCTTACTTAAGACGTAATAATTGAAAGAGAGCAAACGCTACTTCTTGACACATAACAGTCAGGTTTGTTCAGAAAATTTATCAAAATTATTTGTAAACAAAATAATTTATAAATGCGAAAGTAAAAATGATTATTTCCAGAACGAATATTTAAAATTTTTTTGACAAATATGTTTACTTTGATACAGTTAAAGGTTTAATTAAGACACGCTTAGTGATAATTTTATTTATTAAAATAAGCATTTTTAAAGTAAGTTTTCTTCGTTTAAAATTTTTTATAGATAATTGACTAATAACAAGAAGAACAAAAGGAAAGCTTTGATAAAATATCCAACAATTTGTTCCAATATTGTAAGAGAAACTAGCGCTCTGGAGATCGGTACCACAGGCTTTGCGTTCGAGTCCCGACTGTGCCATGGTTGTTTGTAGTGGTTCGGAATCCACTTTAAGCCGTAGGTCCTGGTCTCATATGACTGTAGTTATTAGTTTACAAGTTTATTATTTAGGGGCCTAATGAGTGAGTGACTAGCGCTCTGCAGCTCGGTGCCTTCGGGAGCCCGGAGGTGCCATGGATGTTTTTAGTGATTTCGGAACTTCTATCCCCACTTTAAGCCGTAAGTCCTAATCTAATATGACTGTAGAGCGTTGGGAGTAGGGTCAATACCTGTTGAAAAAAAAAAAAAAACATCTCCTATTTCGGAATCTGCCAGAAGACAGATGTCCATAGTCCACCATGAAATGTAGTTCCGGCGAGTTAAGTTAGTGAGTTAATTGTAAGAGAGAAAAAGAATGTAAAAATTAAGTAAAGTGAAAGAACATAAAAATCCTAAAATTCGTTTCATAATATCATAATAATCTCAGTAATGGGTAAAAATAAGCACATATAAATTATGCTGTTCTCAAATGCAAAACAATTTAGAACGAATCATTCGCATTCGAATGGAAGATACGTAACAAATTCAGTATTACTCAAGAACCACCGTGAAAGATTTATACACTGCACATATGTAGTGCCTCCACAATTTAGAACGAATAATCAGTAGGGGTGGCATTCACCTTCCTATGCCTGACTCGTGGCAATGTGCGCCGCTGGTGAGCATTTGGACTGAGTTTCAATCCTCTAGCGGCTTTGTTGTAGACACTGTTTAAAAAAACGAGGAGCCTCGTTGGCGTTTGTGATGCTCAGCATCTTACCTCGTGAGTGAAACTACCTGGTGGGAGTTTTCTGGATTTTTACCCATACGATACTCAAAGGCGGGATCCTCTCGAAAGGCACTGCCTTCCTTCTTCAATGACTCTAAGACAAGTGAGACCTAAGGGCGCTCCAACCGAACAGAAGCAGCCCCCCTTTTCCTCCACCCATGAGTAGACTACCCATAAGGTATTCGTCCCGCGCTGCCGGACACTGAGGATTAGTTACATCCAGAACATTAACATTCCTTTCCTCTTTAAGCCAATGGAATGACTTTTCTATACAGAGAATTCTGAGAGGGAAAAATTAGTATAAAATCCCTAACAAAAGCAGTCTGTGTGATTTCGTTTGTCAGCGTTTCATTTAAAAATCCCTCATCAAATTTGCACCTTTGCATGCCATACTGAAATAAAATCTGCAGTCGAACAATTCGAAGGATTTTTGTTACACTATTCATCAGATGCATTCGATTTTCAAAGCATTAAATGTAGACCAGACGTTAGCGGAAATGAATCCACATTCTTTAACACGCTAAATAATAAACACTGCCATCATCGTCATCATCAGTGGCTCAACAGCCTCATAGTGGGCCAAGGCCGTTTGCCTACTGGCAGATTTTGCGACAGGAGACGCTATCATTTTACGGGGTAGAAATGTCAGCCTTCCAAAAAATGACCAAAGAGTGACAAACCAAACGTCCAACGCTCTACGGTTATAATAGACCGGGACCTATGATTTAAAAAGGATTCCATACCACTGCCAACATCCATGGCACCCCCGGGACTCTAACCCGAAACTTGTGGCACCGAATGCTGGTCACTCGGCTATCAGAGGTCCCTATAAACATCTACCACTGGCTATTTAATTATATTAAATGTCAAAATTTTAGATTTGTAATTAATGATACTTTTATACGTATATACATTCAAGAGCCAACACATTATGACCACCCCTACATTTTGCAATGAACTCGCCTGGATGACGTGGAAGGCACGTGATCAGGTGGAAGTGGTATTTAACTGGTATTAAGTGGTGGTATTAATCCATTCCAAGCCGGGTTGAAGCTGTGTTGCGCCAAAGTTGGGCCAACTCGTTATTGACAGGTGGTCATAATGTTTTGGCTCTTGAGTGTATAAAACGACGTGAATTATAATTTTTTTTTTTCGTATTTTAAACATTAAGTCGTTGTTTCCACTTTTTCAACTCTGTTGCAATACTTTAAATAAATAAATAAGTAATAATTATAATAATAAATTTAATAAGCTACTAAATAAATTCTACAGTTTACATTAAACAATATCATCGAAAAGTTCTAAAACTTTCTAAATCGCTATCTTACGATACGTTATTTTACAGGTCAAAAGTGTGCCATTTCCTGTTCAAAAAAAAATAATAATAATAAGTAAAATATCAATAAGCAATAAGGTATGCATCATTGTAACCACCTTTTATCTAAACATGTTTGCAAGCGCTTTTGTTTCGGCGTTGAAAAACACAAACCTATTTATTTAAATTTAAAACAGATTTGCATAACCATCCATTTCTCTCACAGAATAAGCCGTCGCATTCACTCCTTCAAAACCTTCACCCATACCAACAATTTGAATAAATCTTTATCAATCATAGAGCCCCGAATTTTTATTTTATTTTATTTCCCCGCAAAAAGCGTTTACGCAACACCCACTATTTACCGAGTCGATTCACGTAAGTAAGTAAGTTAAGTAAACCTCTCCTCTTATCTCATCTCTAATTCTAATCGTTATACAAAAGCGTTTCGGTACACGTTATTATAATACGGAACAAACTGATAAGGGAAATCCAAGGTCCGACAAAAACTCCCGATGAATCTCCATTAGCGATACTTCGGGCGAGAACTTTGGATAGTCTCTTTATGAAATAAATATGGAGTGCAGCTCATTATAAACAAATGCAGCTGACGAATTTGGTTTTGATTTTTTCCGCGTTTGTCCTATGAAATCGATAAACTTATTTGATCACTTTATAATGGGTGACGGTTTGATTTGTCGCTCTACGGTCATTTTATGCACATTTAAGGTTAATTAGGAGGACCTGAATGGCCGAGTGGCTAGCGCTCTGGCGCTCGGTACCACAGGTTTCGGGTTCGAGTCCCGGCGGTGCCATGGTTGTTTGTAGTGGTTCGGAATCCACTTTAAAAAGTAGGTCACGGTCTATTAGGATCGTAGAGCGTTGCGGGGGCATTGTCACTCCGCGTCCGTGGGTTATCTTCAAGTTACACGCGCCCCCTTGGTAATGCAAAGTTAGTACGTCTGTGCAGCACTTGCCTTAAGGCATCCAAGACCAAGCTCTCTGTGTTTGCCAGCTGCATTAGAAAGAAAAAAAAAAGTTAATTAGACCGCACCCTACAGTTTAACGTGGATTACTACTACTACTACACCCCACCACACCACTATGTCTAGAAGCTCAGTTACCCCTTTACAGTTTGGGAATGATGTGGCTGACAAAAAGTCTGATTGGGCTCTGTGACGCTCTATGGTCATATGGGGACCTACGGCTTAAGGTGGATTCCAAACAACTACAAATATCCATGCCACCGCTGGGATTCGAACTCGAAACCTGAGGTACCGAATGCCAGAGCGCTAGCCAACTCGGCCATCAATGCCTGCGTTTATTCCGAATCACATACATGCCACCACCAGGATTGAACCTGAAGGTGGTACCAAAGGCCAGAGCGGTAACCAATTGGTCGTTAGGCCCATTGGGTGACGGGGCCCTGATCATCGAATGACTAGCTGTCTGGTATTCGGTGCCACAGGTTTCGGTTCGAGTCCCGGCGGGGACATGGATATTTGTAGTGGTTCGGAATCCATTTTAAACCGCAAGTTCCGGTCTAATATGATTATTCGGCGTAGGAGGGGTGACAACCTTACATCGTAAAAAGAAAACATCTCTTGTCTCAGAATTTAACAGTAGGCAGACGGCCTCGCACCCCCCCTCATATATGGTAATGCCGGGGGAATTAATTAACTTTATAATGGGTGACACAACTGTGGTGGCTCCACAGTATTACCTAGGGTAGATTTGAGATTTGGTTTGGTTTGTCGTCTGTGGTCATTTTTTGCACACTTTAGGCTAATTAGACCGGGACTCAAAGGTTAACGTGAATACCAAACCACCCACAAACATCCATGTCACCGCAAGGAATCGACGCTGAAGGCTGTGGTACCAACGACCAGAGCGCCTAGCCAATTGGCCCTCAGGCCGCTGGCAGCCTTGTTATAGACACTATTTCAAAAACCAAGAGCCTCGATGGCATTTGTGATGTTCAGCAATTTGCCTCTTTAATTAGACTAAGTGATGGGAGTTTTTCGGATTTTCTCAAATACGATACGCAAATGCGATGTAATTCATTCCGGTAGGCACTGTCCTTCTTCTTCAGCGACTCGGCAGTCGGTCTGACTAGATAGGTAGTTAGACTTCTATCTACGGATGCTCCATCACAACAGAACTTTGAATGCTCCATCACAGCTTTCCCTCCATCCATGACTACTCATGAGATGTCCGACCCGTGCTATCGGACACTGAGGATGAGTCACAACAACAACAGATTTGCACCCTTTCTCCTCATGGCCCTTACTACTTACCGGCTTACGAATGTATTGCGCTCAACCCCCAACATAAAAACGGAAGCATACGGTTCTACAAATAACGCTTACCGATTTATTACGAATCAAGTTCCACGAAAGCCCAATTCCCTCACTGTAATAACCAGTGCCCCTGCCGACCTGAAATCCTAAAAATTACCATGTACTACAATGAAAAGACAAAGTAAAAAATAATATATTTTCAATTGGGGAAAAAAAAGTCACTCATTATTTCAAAGGAAAGTTATAATTTGAATAGTTCTACTTTTTGTCATGCCCAGCACTAGCTAGTATCGATACAAATATCGAATTACAAGCGAGAAAACGCGATTCATCTTGGAAAACCGATTCAGATTGAGAAATGATTCATCTTAATCGAAAAAGCGGTCTTTCTGGTTCTTTTAGCGATTAAAAAAGAAAAAGAAAAGAAAAGAAGAAAGAAAAAAGAAGCTCAAACTACAGCCCTTCGGGCGATTGTCTTTGAAATCCACCGACAGTTTTCTGTAGGTTGAAAGTGTACTTATTTTCTTATCCACTTTATACAGACATTTTTTTTTATATACAGTATATTTTTTTATGCATACGCAAAGCGATTGACTTTTTACGTCTTGGTCGTATACGCGTAAGTAAAAAGCGTCTTGATTTGCCGGTATTTTTAAGAGTTGACAAAAACAAACGATCAGTACAGAAAACTGACAGTAGTAAATTATTTTTTTCTCTTCCCCTCTACCCCCTTTTCTTGTGCGTGTGGTGGTGGTGGGAGGCAGGCCTACCCTAGGGGGCGAGAGACGCGAGGCCTGAACAAACGAAACCGGTCGGGGGAAAATTCTAAAACTAACAGGGCGTATTCACTGAGTGCGGAAAAAATTTTTTAGGTCAACATTTGATGTAATCGTGGTGGCTAATGGGTTTTATCTTTGCCGATTTTATCGTGCTACTGAAGCTTTTTTTAATTGTATCTATTTGTAGAAATATTGATCTAAATTTTTTACTGTTTTTTTAAATAAAAAATATTGTAATTTATTTAATTTTTTTTTTTAATATTTGTGAAATATACCGAAATAAGTGTGTAATAATTTAATATAAAATTTCTACATTTATCAAAATTCCATATTTATTTATTCTTACTGAGAGATTTTGTTCGAATTCTAAAAACCCATATTTTTTTAACATATTTTTAAATTGTTATGCATTTAATATTATGCAACTGAAGTATTATTACTGGTCCTACTGTTAACTTCATGTATTGACATTGTTTTTTTTTTATTCCCGAAAAGGAGGGGGGGACATCTTTTTTTTGTATGTAATAATATTTTATAATTGGCCGGATATTATTATTATTCTGATAGAAAGATTAAATATTAAAATTAAAAATATTTTTTTCACGCGTATTGTTTTAGATAGCTTTAACTTCAACACAAAATGTCCTTATACTTCTTTTTAAATCATAAGAAGTGATAAATAATAAATAATAAAAAATTGAAAAGGAATATAAAAAAACCGGCTTTTTCTAAAAAAAATTCTAATGCATGAAAAGTTAACGCATCTGAGAAATTCCTCAATAATTCTAAAGAAGTTATGTATAATTAATGTTGGATTATCAGATAAAATACATAAAAATAAAAAAATAAAAATTTTCTGCTATTGATTTTTAAATATTTTTTGATTTATACTGTCACATACTTGATTCCTATGATCAACTTTATAAATATAAATACTAAATCAATAACGATATATTCAAAAAATGAGTAGTCATTTTTTTTTTTAATGATTTATTCTTTCTTCTTTACTTCACGCCTCACCTCCTACCCTATGTAGCCCCCTGCCAGTTATTATTATCCAGTTAGATAGATGATCACATCGTATCATGCATACCATATGCAGGTAAATCACGAACAACCCGCCAACGGATGTTGAAGAGAGGATAGAGCATTACAGCAGGACCTTTAGGGGTAACTGTTCGGCATTTGTGTGCCGTATGGGAAACTCCCACAAGGCAGCTTGACTATCGATACGAAATACTTTACACATTACTGTCTTCATCGACTCTCTTCATTCCTAAAAGTGACTACAAAAATTGCCGTCAGGGAATTCAAACATCGATATTCCTGCACGTTGCCACTGTCAGACTTATGATTTAACTGACAATTCATAAGTCTTGCTTTTGAGTGCACGTATAATACATAATTTAAAATGAGCTGATATTAAATATTTAAAAAAAATTATACCTCCAATATTTTAATGGCGTTTCGTACGATGCAACATTCAAGCTTTACCTAACCTTTTTAACACTACTAATGCGAAGCACTTCAAATAACAATCGTTTAAAACATACAAAAATTATAAATATTTATATGTGATGATACATATAAAATGTTGTAGCAAATATTACATAAAAGTAATACAATACATGCAACATACAGGTATAATTATCCAATTAAATTACATAAAAATATTATTGCTATAAATATTTGTAATGAAATATTTTAGCATTCTTTTAAGAAAACAAGGCTGTCTGCTTACTGGCAGATTTCGAGACGAGAGATGTTTTCTTTTTACGGGGTAGGGTTGTCAGCCCTGAGTCCAACGCTCTACAGCCATATTAGACCGGGACCTATTGTTTAAAGTGGACTCCGAACCACTTTAAAGTGGATTCAAACCGGAAACCTGTTGGACCGAGAGCTAATCATTTGGCCATCAAGTCCCACATTCTTAAATTCGTTAAAAGGAATGATAAATCAATAATAATTCCGAAACCATAGAAATCTGCATCGAGTTCCCTTAAGATTTCGTGAATCGTATGGTACAAAATCGGACGATGGTAACTACCATACTGCTCTTCCTTCGATTATGATCTACCGAGTTGCAGAATTACGGCCTTCAGAAAACTCAACTGCGAGTCCACACACAATCCAATCGTAATTACGAAACCAGCAGACGGTTTTCATCTAATAAACCCAAACGAAACTTAGGTCAAACTTTGGGTGCGTCCCCCTCCCCCTTTTCGGAACGAAAAGAAGAAAAAAAAGAAAGCGGGGTGGTCATGGAACCGGATCCCCCAAGGAGGTACAGGCCCCGTCATTACTAGGTTCCGCAGCACAGCATCGCCGTGGCCGCTGCGATGTATATAATTATCGAGGACCCAGACTTCCTCGGCTTCTGCTGCAAAAACCCTATTCCGCCTCAAGAGTTCGAGGTATGCCGAGCGGTGGAATTTTTTTCTTCTTCTTTTTCTTTCATAAACAGAACCATTATCTTTATGGAAGAAAGAACAGCAGAGGGGACGCGAAAAACGCTCGGGTTTCAGCAACCTCAAGATGCTTGCAGGAGATGGATGGAACGAAATATTATAAAGTCCCAACTTCCCTCAAAATGTTGGCTGTTGATGCTGAGTTTTCTTAACCTCTTGAGGGAATGATGACACATATGTGGGTGGTTGTTTGTATTTTATTTTTTTTAATTAATTAAAATTATTTTTGTGAAAGAAAGAAAATAAAAGCCATCCTACAAAAATGGGATTCAAATATTCTCCAAGGTATCATTACAAAATGCTCACGTTTCAGCAACCTCAAGATGTTTGATGTCTCAAGATGCAGGAGATGGATGGAACGAAATATTATAAAATCCCAACTTTCCTCAAGATGTTGGCTGTTGCTGTTACGTGCAGAGTTTTCTTAACCTCTTGAGGGTATGATGATATATGTGGGTGGTTATTTATTTGTTTTTTTAAATTAACATTATCTTCATGAAAGGAAAAAAAATCATTCTATAAAAATGGGATTCAAATATTCTCAAATATATAGATATCAGGACAAAAAATTTGTTATAAGCAAACTCACTACAGGTGTGAAAATGGTGATTTGATTTGGTTTGTCGCTCTACAGTCATTTTGTGTACACTTTAGGCTAATTAGACCGAGACCTACAGCTTAACGTGGACTCCGAACCACTAGAAAACATTCATGACACCTCCATATGTTATAGAGAAAAAAATATTTATGTTCACAGAGATCATGCATCCGTATCCGTAACCTCCGTAGGATCGTCAGCCCTACGCACAAAGCTCTACAGTCAAATTAGGCCGGGACCTACAGTTTAACGTAGATTCAGAACCACTACAAACATCCATGCCACCACCACGATTCAAACCTGAAGTCTGTGGTACCAAAAGCCAGAGAGGTCAATTGGCCATCAGGCCGCGTAAAATTAAAGAACCAAAATGCATACAGCGTAAAAAATCTTTTCATTCATAAGTTACCGTTAATATTAAACGATGACTATTATATATATATATATTCTGATTTGTTAAATTATATCAATTAAAAATGAATGGAAAGATATCAAACAAACAAATTTATTTTCTCTCTTTGCTTTAAAAAACTCGTTCTGAAGATATTACAACGTTATAAAAATTTTCAAAATAAAAAATTTTAATTATTAAACAGTAAAATAAAACAATTATTTTACTTATTTATTTATTATAAAGTTGCTAAAAACAAAATATTTAACCCAGTAACAAAAAAAAAAAATGTTGAACAACTTTTACGTTGTTTATGTTTATTTATTTAATTTGAATTTGTATTCTAAGAAAAAACATATTGCAAAAACATTCATAAATTTCCAAAAAGATTGCCTTCTACAAAAAATCGTAATATTTTTTTTTTTTTTTTAAATAAAATTCAAAAAAAAAAAAATAAATAAATAAAAAATAAAATAAACATTGACTAGTTAACAACAAAGTTTAACAACTTTTATGTTATTTATGTTTATTTATTTAATTTGAATTTGTATTCTAAGAAAAAAATAATATAAAAACATTCATAAAGAAACTTCCATGAAAGATTGCATTCTACTTAAAACCGTAATATTTTTTGTTATTTAGTCACAAAAAAAAAAAAAAAAAAAAAATCATTGACCAGTTGCTGCATTATCAAACCAATGACAGCTTACCCGTTTAAATATTACAAAAACAAAGTTTAAAGTAAAAAGCTTTTTAGAATTCCATTTATTAAACCATTTTTTCTGTTAACAACCACTGATGTATGGTAGTACTAAAAGGTCTTGCCATACCCATTTTAATACAAATGCAAGCAGAAATTCTTTACTGCGAATATTTTTCAAAATATTACTTTTTAACATAAAATCAATTATAAAAGATGGCTTTTATGCCCTTTGAGCGTTAAAAATAACAGGATACAAGGAAAAAAAAGGTTGACCTCTTCAACTGACTGAAGTTTTAAAAATTATAAATGGTAATTACATGCTGCTACTTCAATTAACTGGCGACCTCTTTTCCCCTTTAACATCAGGGAAATTGCGTAGGCTTGATATTTTATGTATACAAAGGTATTGGATGTCACATTATTTTTGTAAACAATCTTAGAAAGAAACAATTATATAAATTGTTGCATCTTAAAGACTATTTTTAAATTTATTTATTTAATTCGTGCATTTTTTTATGCAAACGATTATTTTTTATTAAATTTTTCTTCGAATACAGACGAACATTTTTATTATTAAATTTTTCTTCGAATGTAAACAATCTTGTTTATTATTAAATTTTTTTCGAATGCAAACGATCATGTTTATTATAAATTTGTTCTTTGAATGTAAACGATCTTGTTTATTATTAAATTTTTCTTCGAATGCAGACGATATATGCGTGACTTAAATGTGGCTTTATTAACTGTAGTTTTATTAAATAAATAAGTAAATTTGGTATTAATTGCAAATACTTATGAATCCTTAAAACTGCCATGAATAAACGACACTTATAACACTCTTCTCTATACATTTACTATTTTTAATATGAATTCACTTTTATTTTAATTCATTAGAAAACGATAACTTAACTAATAGATTTAATTTGGTAAGAAACAATTTTCTTTTTATTACATTCAGTAAGAGAGTTCAGTTTATTTTAAATTAAAAAAAAAAAATTCTAAACTTTATATAATGAAAAATTTTTAATTGATTTTTATACATTAAAACGTTTATTTTTATTTATTTATTTATATTTACTATTATTTTTTTAATTTATTTATTTTTATTTTCATTTATTTAATCATTATTTATATTTAATTTTTATCTCTTATTTACTTATATTTATTTTTTATTTATTGCAAAACTTATAAAACTTTTTATTTCATTCATATATTATCTTTTGGAATAGGCTGTATATAATGTATATATATAAAAAATTATTTCTAAGTCAAAACGTAATTTGTAACTGATCTAAAAAAAAATTATTCTTGTTAAATTCTCTAAGCAACAGAGACGAAAGGCAACCTTCAACATTAATAATTTATTGCATGGCGTGGCATCCCCTTTTTTTTTATTATTATTTAGTAATAAATATAAACAAAAAAAGTTGCACACGGCATATGATTTAGATCTAACGAACCAAGAATATATCCCAATTGATGCTACTTCCGTAACTGTTGAAGAATTTATAACGAACACACATCCAAAACGCCTCATTATTTCTGCCAGTTCGTTAAAAAACAGCCCACCAGGTTTCCAAGTCGTGCTGTCATTTTCACTCATATCTTTGCACAGAGCGGATGGCGTTGATCAGAATCAAGATCATTTTTTTTAAAGTTTCCTTTTCTGAATGTTCGGTTTGCATTTTGCTTAACTTAAAAGAGATATCTGCCGCGATCTTTTTAGCGACTTCTTTTCGAGCTGATGAATATCTCGCAGACCCCGTGGAGCCTTTTTAGCAGGAGTAGAAATAAAAGGTAACACTGTTGGAAACCTTTCAAGCGACTCGTCTTCGACCAGCTAGCTCCCAGACATCGTAGTAGTGTCTGACAGCACAGAGAGCTAGCGGAAAATCTTTCCAGATAAGGCAATAGAGGGGACAGGGGGCTTCAAATGACCATCAGAAAAATAGGGGTCTGGAAAGAAGGGGTGAGCCAAAATCAACACAGTATTCAAACGCGAATAAAGGCCTCCTTCCAATTGGGCAAATCGGCCTCTTCAGGAAATATAATAGAAATTTGACATGGGGGGCTTTTAGGGGCATTTCAATACGATTTCAAAGGATGGTGGTGTAAATCTATACCATCTAAGACCAGATTTGGGGGTTCTAGATTTAGTGACAACAATTGCACGGCTGTCATTGACTCAATGTTACACATGCTGTGTTATTTAAAAAGGAGTAAATATATTTTCGACAAATCGTTCATAACAATGTTGATGAATGTTAAGTACGATAATGAAAAAATAAAAAAAACACCGTGAGAAATAATAAATTAAGAGATTTTAAATTCATTTAAATTACAGTAATAGTAAACAAGTCTTACAGAATTAAGTTTATTTTAAGAATTAAGTTTATCTTACAGAATTAAGTTTATTTTGACAATGAACATGCTGTAGAATTAGGGATATAATTGACGAATGGCTTCTTATATAATGACTATCATTAATAAAGGACAAAGAATTTGAATTGCTGTCAGTGCTGAAAAAATTTCATCAAACTTCACAGGAGACCTGCTGGCCATTCAAAAGGCACTTTTGGCCTATCTGAGTCTACCTTCATCACAACAAATTAATGGAATTACTTTCATCACTGACTCAAGGTCTGCCTTACAGGCTCTTAATAAAGGTTTTTCTAAGTATGATCTTGAACATTATATGTCTTTTAAAACAAATCCACTGCTTGCACAGAATGTGTATCATGCAATGGATCACTGATCATGTGTATTTGAAATTTAATGAAATGGCAGATTCCTTAGAAAAGAATGTCAGAAGTCTAGATCAGACTGTCATTCATATTTCCCTTGCAGATGCAAAGGCCTTGGCAAAATCTAAAACTTATTACTCCTTCTAAAATTAAAACTAAATACCAAATTATAAAATTAAATGTTGATAGAAAAACAAATACTGCTCTCACAATATTAAGAATGAAGCACCCCAAAAACATGAACATTTCTGCTGATGGCGTTAAAAAATACCAAAAATGTGGCAACTGCCCTGATGTCGAGCTTACTCCTCATCATTCTTTGATTGTCCAGCTGTGGGAAGATGATTTATACTTCGAACTGGCAATCAACCGACATAGCCAATATTATTAGAGAGCACCACGATTTTCTTGTACTCTTCAGGGGATACGACAACAGCAATAATAGTAACAAATCATACCTATAAGAAATCTTTGCATTGAAAATTTTAAATGAATTTTATTTTCCAAAAATTTAACGAAAAAAAAAATATTAATATATAAAAACTTTAACCGTAATATAATGATTTATCTTTCTTTGCCATCGTTTTGAAGAAGTATTCTAATACTCAAATTTATATAAATGAATATATAATCTATAACATTATAACATGTACTGGTCATACATGGAAATGCAAAGCCAAGAATTTTTATCTTTTATAATAAAAATAAAAATATATTTCCCTGTATCTAAAAACCTCTAATTTAGTGTTAACAAAAAATTAATAGAATGCAAGTGGCATATGTGGGAAAGTATGGAGCAGAATTTTTTATTACATAAAATGACTCATATAGAAACAAACCGGTCTGAAATATTAAATTAATATTTCTTCTTTCACAATATGACGGTAAAACAACTCATATTACTCTGCTATTTGGTTTCATAACAGACTCTCCAGTCTCTGTGATGACAGTAAAAATTAAAAAAAAAAGGAAAGAAGCTTTCAAATAAATTTCAGCAATAACGTTTAATGTTATCTAAATCTGATTCAACACTTTTCGAGTTTTATTTCCAAAACGTGAGGAGAAAAATAACTCCGTGGGAATTCTTCAGATATCATCTAGAAAACGTCAAAAAATTTGTTGTTTAATGCCGTTTTTTTTCAAAAAAAGAAGATCACTTTTTTTGCGACGTTTTGGTATTTATCAAAATGTCAACATTCCTAATAGGATGATGTCCCAAATAAAAAAAAAAAGGAAATATCTAAAATTGTTTTTTATATTTTATTTCATTTCATTTATTTATAAGTGAAATTTTTCGTATAAGTAAAGTTATATGTGTAGAAGATGTAATTTTGAATTGAATTTTATTTTAATTAAAAGATTTGAATAGATTTATAATAAGCATATGTTAAAATAATTAACTAAAATAATTTAACATAGACTATTAATAAAAAAATAATTAATTAAAATGTATTAAAAAAATAAATTAATAAAAAAAAAATTTATTAATTTAACATAGACTACAAATAAAAAAAAATATGTATTATTGTACAAAATTACGTATTATACGTATTACGTATGCGTGTTGCACGTATACGTATAATACGTATATATATTACGTATACGTGTATATTGTGTAAAATATATGACGAATTTATAAATATGAAAAAGTAAGTAATGTTTAATTTTTTTTTAATAAAATGCAATTTAATTAGAATATGTATTCGTGAAATTTGTTCTTTGAAAATATAGGTTTCTATTTTAATTTCTTTTATTCTTTTATTATTCTTATAAAGCTTCTAATTAATCGTTTGTTATTCTAATTAATCTTATTCAGAATAGAGATAAAAATATTTATGACGTCATAAGTTCGATTGTACATCATGGTACATCAAAACTGATTGTGCAGTAACATGTTTAAACAAGTCAAAAACGGTCGAATCTACTTTTTTTATTTCTCCCCTCCCCTCTCTTCCGTAGGAAAATAGTAAAAATATAAAGAAAATTTATAAATGGCAATGCTTTAAAAAAAAATATTTGTAATCTTTTTGTTTGGATTTTTCAAAGAAATTTGTATCAATCTATTACTTCATTAAGTCAATAACAATTAATAACTTATCACGTGAATGTATATAAATATATATATATATATATTTCCTTTACTGTAATTGGCTAAGGAAATTTAAAAATATATTAAGAAATATTAAAATTATTTATTAAAGTATAGAATAAACATAATTATCTATTTCGTTAATTTTTCCACAACAATAATAATAAATTATTTTAATAAGTCATCAAATAGATTTCTCTAATATTTATGTTTGAAAATTATTGAAGTATCTTATATTTCAGATTATAAATATCAAACATGGATTAGTAGAGCATGTTAAGCACTAAATTAACATATTATAAATCATTACAAATTAACTACGAATTTACGAATTAACATTACTTATTACTAAATTGCTTTACATATATGCAGAAAACATAATTATTCTAAATCAAACTATCAAGTCTTAAATTCGCAAAATACAAATGAAGCTTCAGAAATTGTTTAAAATTATTATTAATAATAATAATTATTATTATTTATGAACAAATTTATTTTTATCAATGGTTAATACAATGTTAAAATATTAAAAATTCAGCGAAAATCATTACACGATAAATTCAAACATGTACAATATTATGTTCAAAAAGAACTGGCCATAAATTTTAAATTGAAAACATTAATGCAATAATCTAGAAGTAGAATTCTATTAAACCAGGGCTAGAGAAGCATGTTATATATTATATAATAATATCAACTTACTTTTAGGATATTTTATAATATAAATATTTTATATTAATAAAATTGTTATTTATATATAAATTTTGTGTGTGGCCCCTAAGTTAAAGAGCGATTGGCCAATATGTTCAATGGGCTAAGTATGTTTACATGTTACAAAAAATAATCTCAGTAACAACTTCTTTTTTTATCACATATCGAAATTAAACAGAACAAATTACACCTCAATAAATTCCATTTATTGAAAGAAAGCAAAGCTTTTTACAGAAGACAGATTATACAAAGCAACTAAACGAAACAAGTAAATACGAATCTTAAGTTTTAGCTGCAGGGCAAAAAAAGGAGCACATACTACAACAACTCCAGGTAAAAAGTGAAAAGAGGGGGTAGAAAGGTAGGTGCAGGTAAAGTGGGCAGTCAGGACAGAGGATGGATGTTTTCCCATTGTGGGCAGCTGTCAGGAGCCTCTTTCGTTTGTTTGCCCTCACAATCGGGGGTCGTCTTCTGCATCCCCCCCCTCCCCAAAATCTCCCTGGGGGCATCAGAAACCGGAGACTGCTGTCTGCCAAGGCGAAAGATTGACTAACTGATTATCAGACGACGACATTTCGCAAGGCATCGCCAAGTATCGTTGCCAACTTCTGTCTTTGCAAAAAAGAAGTACGTTTTTGGATTAATGGTAATTAAAGATGGAACGTTCGAATTCATTGAAGAACTTGGTATACCCTCGCCCCCTCGTAGTGCAAACAAGGTAGGATGGGATTGAGTGTTTCTTTTCGAAGGTATACAAACACACTTGAGAGCAGGGTGTAGGAAGTTGTTTCTTGAAGAGGTTACGCTTAAGTCAATATGGGAAAGCAAACTTGAGTGTTTTGAAATTAAACACAAGATTGCGCAAAGAAGCTCATTGTTAAATTACACAGACAGTACATTTTGAATAGTAAAAATAATAAACTATCTAAATCAGTGATCCAGTCTCAAATACTATGGAAATTTAATAGTTAGCATTATGATCAGTAGCTGTTATGCTTAATAATATGATATACTAAATGTTATAAACAAAATATTACTAATTTCTTCGTTGTTTTTACAACTGTATACATTAAAAAAAAAGATATGTCGCAGATGTTGTTTATTACAATGATACAATGTAATAAATCAATATGATTTTAAAAATCAAATCCTGTTTGCCTCATAGAACATTACACTAAACTAAAATCATTTTAAAGTGAATTAAATATGATTGCACAAATAAAATAAATAGCTCTAATGATGATATGAAATATATACAAATATGAAATACAATATAATAAATTAATATGATTTTAAAAATGAAATCCTGCTTGTCTCATAGAATTTTACATGAAACTAAAATCATTTTAAAGTGAATTAAAAATATGATTATGCCAATTAAATAAAAAGGATGAGGAATTAAAAAAATAACAGTTCAATCAATTCTACTTTATAAAGTATCCAAAATACAGTTTCGATTATTTCCTTTCTGTGTTTTATTCTTTTGGACAACTACGGAAACGAAATACTTATGAAATCATCGTCTAAATGTCGCTAAAAATGTCACGTAAATAGAAAAACTGTGAAAAATAACCGATGATTAAAATCAGACAACGTACAAATTATTGCGAGAAAGTTGTGAGTAGAATTAAATGACCAGGATCAAAAGAAATTCCAAAAAACTAAAATGAAGTAAATCAAAAAAGGTATGGAAAGAAGAAAAGAAAGAATGTCATAAACCAGAAGAACTCCACAAAGGGACAAGACATACATACTTAATAAAAAAATAACAAAGCCTTTTTTGTGACGAGACCACAGGAATGAAAAATTATGATAAAAGAGAGCACAAAAAATTATTACCAGCATAAATAGAGATGAGAAGAAGATATGACTTGAGAAGTTTTAGAATGTCCTGAAACTGGTTTATTGTTAAGACAAATCAGTTGAATATAGCTGATGCCACAGCTTAAAAAAATTAAACATTTAATAAACGTCTTAAAAAAAAAAAGTAAAAGTGTTTAGACTAAGTTTTTTAAATATTTTTTTTCGAGAATGCAAAAGAATTTGTTATTAAAATGCAAACGATTTTGCTAAATAAATAAATGCAAACGATTTTGCTAAATAAATAAATGCAAACGATTTTTTTTAGAACATAAATGCAAACAATTTTGCTAAATACATAAATGCAAACGATTTTTTTAGAACATAAATGTAAAAAAATTTGTTATTAAAATGTAAAACATTTTGCTGAATAAGTAAATGCAAACGATTTTTTTAGAACATAAATGTAAAAGAATTTGTAATTAAAAAGAAAATTTTTTTGTTAAATAAATAAATGCAAACGATTTTTTTTAGAACAAAAATAATAAATGTAGAAGTGCAAAACAAAATGGTGAACATTTCGTATTTAACTATTAATTCTAAAGAAAAAAAACTGTTAAATGAAATAAATCAAGAAAATTTAATTCAAATAAGTGCCCTTTTTTTATTGTATTTAGTGCTAACATCATGATAAATAGTCATGCATTTTATAATATTATTGGTCTTCACAATTTCTAGCTAGGAACATATACTTAAAAGACCAACAATAATGTCAACAAAGAATTCTCGAATTTAAAATAAATGCAATAATTTTCTTTATTTATTACACATTTAAATAATTCCTGAAATTTTAAATACTAATTATTATTTATAGCAATGTACAACATATATCTCTAAAGAAATTAAATAAATGAAATATTCATATTTTGTTATTCAATTTTACGAAGTTTAAAATTTAAATTTTACATTTTAGAATTCAAATAAATAAATGACAGCAAAAAATATTTGGTAAAAGAAAAGAAAAATACTTCATAATTTTTTAGTAAAAATTATTTATAGTAACTACATGATTATTTTTTTAGAACTTTGGGCTGATTCATTTTAAAATTGATTTTTCGTTTAAAAATAACTAGCGCAACACTTTTTTAAAGCAATATTTTTCATGTGCTTAAATTTAATTTTTTATATAATTTTACAAAGCACTCAATTTTTTTTCGAAACAATTCGAATTTATTTTATAAAAATTCCATAAAAACAGACCATTTCCCATCATATCATCGCTTACATAATTCCACATTAATGGAATATTCCAAACATAAACAAAAACCATTTCTTTAAGAACTACCGTAGGCCTGAATAATAATTTAGAATAAAAAAAAAAAAAAAAAAGGTCTATTCATTCACATGTTCGTACTCACTACGAAACGAGTTTATTTAGATAACAAAACTTTGTAACCCTTACCTTTTACTGATGACTGGAAGCAAATAAAGATAAGCAACAGTTCGAATGGTACGATGTCCATTCTTCCGGTCATCTGATCACCTCTAACTTTCTGGACGGAATAATAACACGAACATCATAGATGTTATATTTCCAATCGCATGCGAACACACACCGTTCCTTCCGCTACTGGCGCCCGTTTTCCGACTGAGGCCAGAGATATTAGGAGCCGTGTTCGGTCGAACGCCAACCGGCTCGGGGTTACCGTGAATTCGTCGTTGGCGAAACTTGGCGGCTGAAAGGATAGCCAAAGGCTGATTTATTAGCGTGCTCTCTAAAAGGTGAAGATAGAAAAGAAAACATTTTAAGTTTGCTGATTATGTTTTGCCAAGTTTATAAACTTGATGAGTTCAGTTTTTTTTTCTTTTTTCTTTTGTGTTTAGTAATGGATAATTAGAAATTAGTTTTTTTTTTTTTTTAATTATTCGGATAAACGAATATAGTTAACGGAAAAGAATGTTTTCCTTTTGAAAATAGAATTCCTTTATTTATTTTTTCTGTTTCTTTTTTTCCAATTCGAAATAAAAAGTTTGAGTTTCGTCATTATTTTAGTATCAAAATATTTTTAACTTACTAATTATCCATTAATTTTCTAATTATCCATTAATTCGTATTGGATAATTAGAAAATCAGTTGTTTTCTTAATTTTTAGCATAAAGTTACGGGAAAGAATGTCTTTTTTGAAAATAGAATTCTTTTTTTTTTTTTCTTCTATTTTTTTTTCAATTCGTAAAAATAAAATGTTTGAGAATTGGACTTTCTTTTCTATCCTATAAAGAATGCACTCGTCATTATTTTTGTATCAAAATATTTTTAACTTTCCAAGTTTTATTTTTAATCCGAAAAATTGAGAAATAATGAGAATGCACATTTCAAGAAGGAGAAACATCTATGGGAAAATTCTCAGTCAATTTGGAAAAAAAAAAAAACAGTTTTATAAACATTCACGCCAGTATTTATTATTAATATTATAGTTTTCATTTAATAAAGTTTATTTATTTCACATAGATTTAGATTTCACATAGACAATTTAAATTTCTTATAATTACTAAGAATGACTTTAAAATCTGTATATATATATATATATTATTTTTTCTATAATATATATGTTTCTATATATATATATAGATAGATATATATACATATATACACAACAAAATCATTTTTGTTTCATTTTATATTTTATAAGAATTTCTTTATATATAACAACATATGTGTCTGTCTTTCTATTTATATTTCTTAAAACTTAAATTTATAAAACTTAAAATGAATTTTATTCCCTGAATTTATAATTTTTTTAATATTGCGCTTAACCAAAAAAATCACAAATAAAATCATTAATTTATTTATATTTAAATAAGCATATTATTATTTTATTTTTAAATAACGCTTTCAAATTATTTAATTGTATCCGTTGTAGTCACTATTTGTACTGTGTTTCACTATGTACAAAACATCTGGTATCAATATAGGCTGTCTAGTGGAAGTTTTCTTTGTTTTCTGTCATACAACAATCAACTGCTGGATTATTGCCCAACATGACAACAATATCTTACCCTCATAGCCCGCAAATAGATTACTCGGAGCATGTTTCCGAAATAAACATCAATAATGTGCCAATAATTTATGGAAAGGAGACCTGAGGTCTATGGGTATATTAGATTTCCATGGAAAGATGGGTATATTAGATTTCCATGGAAAGATGGGTATATTAGATTTCCATGATAAACATCAATGATATGGCAACTTATGCAAAAGTGGCTTGAAGTTTGAATTCAATATCGACATCTAATATTTTAATGATATAAAATCAAAAGATTGGAAAAATAGATTTCCGAGATAAACATCGTGATAGGGCAACTTATAGGAAAGAGGCCTCTAGTTTGAATTCACTGTCGGCAATCATTGCACTCACTTTTTTCAGAACTGAGAAGACTCAATGCAGATTATGATAGCGTCCCAACAACATTGTCTCCAGCTCCTTTGAATGAAGTCTTCCCAGGATTTGAATCCGTCCTCATCTTCAACTTAGTGCCCTACTGCTCCTTCATTGTTTAATCTTTTTTTCTTTTACCATTAAACTTTCCTACGAATTATTATTTTTTTTGAAATTGAATTTTTCTAATAACCCTGTACGCACACTTACCTACTCATCATAATTGTATATATATTACATTTTATAAAATCACCTGGGTGTGATTATTCCCACCTATTCGTGGACGATTTTAACACTGCAATCCCATTTTGTAACCTTCCCTGTTTTTTTCTAATAAATATCTGTGGCACTGCCTCACTGCTGGCGACAAGGTCGGCTCTTTGTCGTGATTTCAAGTCAATATTCCCATCACCCCCCTTTTTTTTATATCTTGCAGTCTTTTTAACTACTTCTACATCATATCACCTTAGCATTTGGGGATATAAACCTCTAAAACCCAGGTGCCTCATTCTTCCTCCCCCCGACTCTCTTATGATAGCGTGTGCGAAGAGACGGTAAGATGCTATAAGTTGGGAATTTTCTGGATTTCAACCTATGCATTCCTTCTTCATTGAATCAACAGCCTCATGGTGTGCCAATGCCGTCTGTTTATAGGCAGATTTCGTGACAAGAAATGCTTTCTTTTGACGAAGTAAGGTTGTCAGCCCCACGAACATTAGTCTTATTAGACCAGGACTTATGGTTTAAAGTGGATTCCAAAACTCTACAAACATCCATAGCACTACCGTGGCTCCAAGCTGAAACCTCTATCACCAAGCGCCAGAGCTTTAGTCATTCGGCCATCAGACCCCTTAGTAAACTCGTAAAACTAAATAATAAAATATTATTTAAATGTTTATTTTTTATTAAACTATATTGGATCTACATTACATTTCTACATTTTAAACTTTTTTTAAACTATAGAATTTTATTTTAAAAAATAATTACCATGTGATCTTTTAAAATTTGATGAATCTGAGTATTACCACGACTATTTCTCTTAATAACTGCAACATAATTGTCTGCAAAACTCAAAGTCATTACAACAAGTTCATCATTTCGAAAACGTACATTAATAAATAAATAAATAAATACCCCATGACTTTGTAACGGAGTCCAACAAAGTCAAAAGGCAGATTAGATATTATTAGAACAATTATAACATGCACATGGCGAATCTGATATCTCAAAGTTCAATGCCAAGGATTCAGAGCTCGGGTCTCTCCATTAATTATCCCGCCTTGGACAGTTCAGACCCAGCTCAGTTCCGTCTTATCGGAAGTAAAAATCAACATCATGGTCCAAATTAATAATCGGAAATGGAATTAAGACGCAGACAGGACATGGAATCATTTCTTTCTCGCTTCATGTTCGACGTCGCTGCTTTTTCTGCCACGAAAAACCAAAATTTCTAGAAAAAAAAAGAGAGCTTTCATTAGTTGAAGGCAATCGGTTTATGGGATGACATACGAGATGCGGTCTTTGAGTCACAATAGTGGATTGTGTTACCACGCGCTCTGTCACTCACAAAACCAATCAAGACAGCCCGTCTCTGGGTGCTCGAGACATGCGGAAAAAGACTGATTTTCATCGACTGCATGTTGATGTTGTTGTTTTTATCTTGTGATAGCATGTTTTTTATTAATTGTGCTGGTGTCTAATTTATGTTGTACACTGACTACAGTTGATGTGTGGACTACGTTACGTTTTTCTCTGATGTCAATCCAAAAAATATATTTAATTAAATAAATCTTCCGATATAAAATTCAACTATAATATTTATATTTTATGTATATATTTATTAGATATAGTTTATTCCATTTTCAGCACACACAAAAAAAGAAGTATTTTAGTACAAAACTAAATAAAAATAGCCTCATGGTGAGCCAATGCCGTCTGTCTATTGACATATTTTGAGACAGGGGATATTTTCCTTTTACAGGGAGAGTTGTCCTCCTTGCGCTTGACAGTCAAATTAGAACAGGACCTATTGGTTGACAGTGAATTCCGAACCACTACAAACATCCATAGGCCCGCGGGGCTCGAGACCGAAACCTCTAGCACCAAGCAATAGAGCGCTAGTCACTCGGCCGTCCGGCCCTTAAATAATAAACTAGTAGAACTAAATAAGAAAACATTATTTAGATGTTTTTTTTTTTTTTTTTTTTAAGCTAGATTGGATCAATTTCTACATTTTAACCTTTTTTAAAATATGAAAGCCTTTTTTTTTTCTATTACCTACCATATGATCTTTTAAAATTTGACGAAGTTGAGCGTCACAACGACTATTTCTCTTAGCAACTGAAACATAATTGTCTGCAAAACATGAACTAATTACAACAAATCCATCATTCCGAAAACGTACATTAAAACAATAACAATAAAAAATACCCCATGACTTTGTAGCGGAGTCCATCAAAGTCAAATGGAAGATAAGATATTATTAGAACAATTATAACTGCACATGGCGAAACTGATATCCCGAAGTTCAATGCCAAGGACTCAGAGCTTGGGTCTCTCCATTAATTATCCCGCCTTGGACAGTTCAGTCCCAACTCCAGTTCCGTCTTATCGGAAGTCGAAATCAACATCGTGGTCTCAATTAATAATCGAAACGGAAATACGACGCAGACAGGACATAGAATCATTCCTTTCTCGCTTCATGTTCGACGTGGCTGCGTTTCTGCCACGAAAAACCAAAATTTCTAAAAGAAAAAAAAAAAAGCTTTCATTCGTTCAAGGCAATCGGTTTATGGGATGTTGTTCTTTTTATCTGGTGATAGTCTGATTTCTATTAATTCTGTTGCTGTCTAATTTATGTCGTACCTTTACTTCAGTTGATCTGTGGACTACATTAAGTTTTTTTTCGATGTTAATCCAAAACATATTTTTAATTAAATAAACCCTCACAACAGATATTCAACCATAACATTTATATTTCATGTATATAGTTATTAGGTATAGTTTATTCCATTTATAGCTCACACACACACAAAAAAGAAGTGTTATATTATATAAAAATTATATTATATTATATTTGAAAACTAAATAAAAATAAATTAGTAAAAACTAAATAATAACTTCATTGGCTCAACAGCGGCATGGTGGACTAATGCCGTCTGTCTATAGGCAGATTTCAAGACAGGAGCTGTTTCCTTTTTGCGGGAAGGGTTGTCAGCTCTACGCTTATCGTATTAGACCAGAATATATTCGTAGACAGGGAAGTCTAAACCACAACAAACATCCATGGCACTGCCGGGGTTCGAATCGAAGTTAATAATCGAAATGGAATTAAGACGCAGAGAGGACATAGAATCATTTCTTCCTAGCTTCAAGTTCGACGTTTGACGTTCAAGTTTTCTGCCACGAAAAACCAAAATTTCTACAAGAAAAAAAAAAAAAAAAAAACAGAACTTTCATTAGTTGAAGGCAGTCGGTTTCTGGGATGACATGCGAGATGCGGTCTTTGAGTCACAATAGTGGATTGTGTTACCACGCGCTCCGTCGCTCAGAAAACCAATCAAGACAGCTCGTCTCTGAGTACTCGAGATATGCGGAAAAAGACTGATTTTCATCGACTGCGTGTTGATGTTGTTGTTGTTTTTATATCTGGTGATAGCCTGATATTTATTAATCGTGTTGCTGTCTAATTTATGCTGTACACTTACTACAGTTGATGTGTGGAATATGTTTTTTTTTTTTTTTTTCTGATGTTAAACCAAAAAAATATTTTTTATTAAATAAATCATAATATGAATCATTAACATATGAAATTTAATTATAGCATTTATATTTCATGCATATAATTATTAGGTATAGTTTATCCCGTTTATAGCTCACACACACAAAAAAGAAATATTATATTATATATATATAAAAAAAAAAGTCTTTTATTAGAAAACTATTAAAAATAAATTAGTAAAAACTAAATAATAAAGTTCTTTATTGCCTCAACAGCCTCATCTTGGGCCAATGTAGTCTATCTATAGGCAGATTTCGAGACAGGAGATGCTTTCTTTTTACGGGGAGGGTTGTCATCCCTACGCTTGACAGTCATTTTAGATCAGGACCTATTGGTTGACAGTGAATTCTAAACCACTACAAACATCCATAGCATCGCCGAGACTCGAACAAAAAACATGAGTCACCAAGCATCAGAACTCTAATCACTCTGCCATCAGGCCCCTTAGTAACAAATTAGTAAAACTGAATAAGAAAACTTTGTTTAAGTGTTTTTTTATTTTTTATTTTTTTTTTTATTAAACTAGACGGGATAATATTCTACATTTTAAACTTTTTTTAAAAACTAGACGGGATAATATTCTACATTTTAAACTTTTCTTAAAAATACGAAAGCCTTTTATTTTATTAAACTAGACGGGATAATTTTCTACATTTTAAACTTCACTTAAAATACGAAAGCCTTTTTATTTTATTAAACTAGACGGGATAATTTTCTACATTTTAAACTTCACTTAAAATACGAAAGCCTTTTTTATTTTATTCAACTAGACGGGATAATTTTCTACATTTTAAACTTTACTTAAAATACGAAAGCCTTTTTATTTTATTCAACTAGACGGCATAATTTTCTACATTTTAAACTTTTCTTAAAATACGAAAGTCGTTTTTATTTTATTAAACTACGGGATAATTTTCTACATTTTAAACTTTACTTAAAATACGAAAGCCTTTTTTATTTTATTACATTTTAAACTTTATTTTAATACGAAAGCCTTTTTATTTTATTAAACTAGACGGGATAATTTTCTACATTTTAAACTTTACTTAAAATACGAAAGCCTTTTTATTTTATTCAACTAGACGGCATAATTTTCTACATTTTAAACTTTTCTTAAAATACAAAAGTCGTTTTATTTTATTAAACTAGACGGGATAATTTTCTACATTTTAAACTTTACTTAAAATACGAAAGCCTTTTTATTTTATTAAACTAGACGGGATAATTTTCTACATTTTAAACTTTTCTTAAAATACGAAAGTCGTTTTACGAAAACCTTTTTATTTTATTAAACTAGACGGGATAATTTTCTACATTTTAAACTTTACTTAAAATACGAAAGCCTTTTTATTTTATTAAACTAGACGGGATAATTTTCTACATTTTAAACTTTACTTAAAATACGAAAGCCTTTTTATTTTATTAAACTAGACGGGATAATTTTCTACATTTTAAACTTTTCTTAAAATACGGAAGCCTTTTTATTTTATTAAACTAGATGGGATAATTTTATACATTTTAAACTTTACTTAAAATACGGAAGCCTTTTTATTTTATTAAACTAGACGGGATCATTTTCTACATTTTAAAATTTACTTAAAATACGAAAGCCTTTTTATTTTATTAAACTAGACGGGATCATTTTTTACATTTTAAACTTTTCTTAAAATAAGAAAGCCTTTTTATTTTATAAAAATTTAATTAACATATGATCTTTTAAAATGTGATGGATCTGAGCATCACCACGACTATTTTTCTTAGCAACTGGTAGCATAATTGTCTGCAAAACTTGAACTAATTACAACAAATCCATCATTCCAGAAACGTACATTAAAAATAATAATAAATAAATACCCCATGACTTTGTAGCGGAGTCCACCAAAGTCAAAAAGGCAGATAAGATATTATTAGAACAATTATAACATGCACAAGCCGAATCTGAAATCTCAAAGTTCAATGCCAAGGATTCAGAGCTCGGGTCTCTCCATTAATTACCCCGCCTTGGACAGTTCAGTCCCAGCTCAGTTCAGTTCCGTCTTATCGGAAGTCAAAATCAACAACGTGGTCACAATTAATAATCGAAATGGAATTAAGACGCAGACAGGACATGGAATCATTCCTTTCTCGCTTCGTGTTCGACATCGCTGCTTTTTCCGCCACGAAAAACCAAAATTTCTAGAAGAAAAAAAAAACGAGCTTTCGTTAGTCCAAGGCAATCGGTTTATGGGATGACATACGAGATGCGGTCTTTGAGTCACAATAGTGGATTGTGTTACCACGCGCTCTGTCAAACCAATCAAGACAGCTCGTCTCTGGGTGCTTAATGTATGTGGAAAAAGACTAATTTTCATCGACTGTGTGTTGTTTTTATCTGGTGATAGCCTGATTTTTATTAATTGTGTTACTGTTTAATTTATGTTGTACTTTTACTTCAGTTGATGTGTGGACTACGTTATGCTTTTTTCCGCGGTTAATCCAAAAAATATTTTTAATTAAATAAATACTCCCATATGAAATTCAACTCTAACATTTATAGTTAATATATATAATTATTAGGTATAACTTTTTACATTTTTACCACATAAAAGAGGAGTATTATATGCCAATGTATACAATTTTAAACTGAGAAAAATATATATTTGTAGTGTGCAGATTGGGCAACTGGATTGTAATTGAATGTGCTTGGGTTGTGATGTTTGAGGCACAAGTTGGAGAACACACAGCTTTATTTACATATGCACAAACACTATAGGCATACAATTAGAGACATCCATTAAAGAATCTATAAATATATGTCTTTAAATGTGTTAAATATTGTATTTAAAGACATACAATTATAGATTCGTTAATGGTTTACAGTTCTATGCCGATAGCCCGATACTCAGGTACGCGCAGGATGCGCGACATATACTTCCTTTCCTGGTGAGAGTTCTGTTGGCCAACTAATGAGCCGGTATACGCTAAATATATTTCCTCTCTGGATGAGACACTGTAAACTAAACGTTTCTCCGCTGGTGCGCAGGTTGCGCTGTACTTTCTCTCTGGTAATATTTCGTCTCCTGATGACTTTATAATTTGTGCCTGTTTTTATTTTTAACAATTTTCACATATTTTGTACTAGCGATGGAGGTAATTTCTAAATGTACGATTCAGGTGAATTCCATACAGAAGGAGTAAGGAGGATAAGGAAGAATTTCATGTTGTTGTTGTTGCGTCCCTCATGGAAGTAAGAAGGAGGGGTGTAGCTTCTGTTCTGATGGAGCACCCGTAGGTAGAAGTCTGACTTCTGCTCCGTGACGCTCTTATAGTCATAGAAGACTGGGACCTACGGCTTAAAGTGGATTCCGAACCACTACAAACATCCATGGCACCGCCGGGACTCGAACCCGAAACCTATGGCACCGAGCGCCAGAACGCTAGACACTCGACCATTCAGGCCCCGAAGAATTTCATGTTGGAGAAGTAAGAAGTTGCATAAGGAGAAGTTATTATAATACATTATTACATACGCATAGCGACATATAAAGAGAAGCTGCATACAGAAAACAAACATGCTTAGTTTATGGAAATTAAACAGTTGTTAGTTAGTTATGTTCATTTTCTGTAGACGGGGGAACTTTTTTAGTAAATGTAATAAAAGAATACTATATATTCTTTGCTATTTTTTGAAGGTCACACATAGTTGTAAAATGTAAGAAACCATCCCACAGCACATTCCATTATTATTTGTAGACGGAATCATCAGTGTCCTTGGTGAGTCAACTGGGAAGTTGCTTTTCCGAAAAATGAAAAAAAAAATGTACTTCTAAAACAGGATTTGTCGAATTTAACAAATAGTCGAAGAGCTTTTAGACATACTGAGACTTTTTTGACGTTAATTGCCACATTTTGGCTTCACTGTTTTGGGCGAGAACACTTTGATTCTTTGAAGTTGCAAGATAAACATAAGAAATTGCCTGACGTGTGAAACTTTGGTACTAGTATACTTAATTTAAGTTTAAAACAGAAATTTTAGTTTAGTTTCGGCGATCTCTCTTCTGGCTTGTTTAATTCCAGCTTATTTTTAGTTCACCACGAAACGACTTCAGCCATCTCCTGGTAAGGTTTTATTTAGAAATTATAGTTTTAAAACTTTCGGTTTCGGCAAAAGTAATAAGAAATTTTAAAAGTTAAGAGACCAAAAAAAAAAAAGAAGAAAAAAATGCTATGACATTATGAGTTGAAACATATACAGTTTCGAAAATTCTCGGGAATAATAGATATATGTATATTTATTTTTGCAATTAATTATAAACTCTTGAAAAATTCTTTTAATAAAATCTTTAATTACTTATATAATAAACGTTTTTACGGAACTTACTAATGTGTACAATAAATCAGTTAATTTGCATTCATTTAAAAAGGTAACAGAGAACCTTACAAAATCTTAAATAAATAAATAAGAAGGAAAACTAATGTCCTATTATAATACACAAAAGCAAAATTATAATTATAAATATCTAAATATTTAAAGAATACTAATATGAACAATTTAAAATTTTTTGGACAAAGAGTTGACAATAATATATGGATTAGAAGACCCAACAAAGAAATTGAACACCTAATTAAAAATAGAGGCATTGTGAGATACATCAAATCACAAAGAATCCGCTGGCTTGGACATATACATCGCAGAGATGACGGAAACATCATTAAAAGGATTATGTTTTGCAAATTGTTCAACAACAGGAAGAGAGGAAGATCAAGGGTAATGTGGATGGATAGTGTCGAAGGGGATCTTAGACTACCGAAAATTATTAACTGGAAGAGATTGGCTTTGGAGAGAGACAGATGGAGAGCTATTGTCTCGGAGGCTCAAGCCTGTACAAAGCTGTAATGCCAGTAAAGAAGAAGAAGAAATGCAGAATTTATTGTACTAATTTATATTTAGCCTTATTATAATTGATTAGACATTTTTAACAAAAATTAAACAAGAATTATTATTTTTTTTATTCAACCAAAACAATTCTTTTTTAATTTAATTAATTTTTTAAATAAATGTATTCGTCCTAGTTTCTGATTCAAGGTGCAGTGGCTAGAATATAAGCTGCCGTGCAAAGAACTAAGATTCGATTTCGCTAGCGGCACATATTGCAGACAGAATACCACGTTTGGACAATCAGACTACATAGGAATATTTTCATAGATTCTCTTCATAAGACATGCAAATGTAGCCATTTAACACAAAAGTCATTCTTTTATTACTTGCATCTGTTGAAAAATAATTCATCGTATATTTTTAATTTTCTGCATTGTACAACAAAAACTTCTGCAGCAATTTTTCGTGGATTCTCATATTATTGTGTAAAACTCATTTGCATGACGTTGTAATTGTTTTGTTAAATTATCCATGATTTTTTTCCTTAGATGGCGTTTATATTAACATCATTATGCATTATGAAAATTAAAAAAAAATAAAAATTAAAAACATTTTTATATTCTAGTTATAATATGAAGCGAGAATAAAGTTATTCAATAAGTTGCAACAAATTGCAATAAAACTGTATAAATAATTTTTAAAAAAACTGTATGAATAAATAAAAATTTTTAATAAGAATTTCTTTGTATAAAGTGAGATATTTTTCTTTTTCCTAAAACTTAAATTTTATAACACTTACAAATTCGTTTTAAATCTGCATTTATTATATTTACCAATAGGAGTTATTTGAAATCGGTAAACTTTAATTTTGTAAAGATATTTTTTCTTATAAAATTAACTAAAAATGTTTTTTTTTTCTTCTCCGTAATTGGGCAACGTTGGATCACATCTATCAGTATTTAAATAAATGTAAAACTATAAATGAATCGCAATATCGTTAATTCGTGATAATATATCACAATGTTAATATTGTTAATTTTTTTAAGATATATTATATTTACACATATTATATATATTTTTTCATAACAAAAATTTCCAACAAAAAAAAAAAAAAAAAGAATAACTTATTCATTGATATGTATAGATTGTGATTTCTTTTTTAAGTACAGATATTCCTTTTTAATAAATAAATAAAATTAAAAAATTATGAACTTAAGATCTAAGCGCAAACAATATTGAATATTACAAATAAGACAAAATAGAATGCGGAAATAAATAAAAGGTCATCTTTCAAAAAATGAAAAAAAAATAATAATAATAAAAAAAACCGCCACCGGGTGGACTCGAACCACCAACCTTTCGGTTAACAGCCGAACGCGCTAACCGATTGCGCCACGGAGGCTTCAGTACAAGTTCGATATATTATAATCAGTTACCTTGATGATATCAAGCGGAAATCGCTTAGAAAACTGGTTTGCTTACAAATAAATGTATTGTTGCTGATAAAGATATCGAACATGGATGAACAGACATATGCTGCATATACTCTTTTCTTTACGTTACAATTTTTATGTATTTCAAATTATTTATGTATAACAAATAATATAATATAATGTAAAGTAAGTAAAGAATTTCATGCTGATCTAATTAGTTTTCGTTCAATCTTTGCAGGAACCACGAGGAATAACGGATTAGGCAATTTAGTTTTTATTTACTGCTTTATTTTGGAATTCCTGTATGCAGTATGCTCGGACCTTTTAATGTATTATTTCGCAATAAACACATCAAATTTATTAAGAGTCCTTTTAAAATGAAATATGTTTAATATCATCATATAATATGTTAGAAATTTTCAAACAGTTATTTGCCAATGACTAATATCTTTGATAGCCATCATAATTCTGTTTAAAAAATTTAAGTTAATTTTATTAATTCTGTTAAGTTAATTTTATTAGTTAATTTTTTTTCAATAATAAAGTATATAAGGACAATGTATACATTCTTGCATACTTTTGACATAATTTCTGATCTCTTAGTTAGTAATAAATTGGAAAAAAATAAATTAAATTTATTTGAAACAATTCATGTATTTTAGCATCGATATTTAACTCATAGTTTATATAAAAAAAGAAAATTAAAAAAATATATATAACACTCATAACATTTTCTTAATTACTTTACTAAATTCAACAAATCCAGAAAAGGAAAAATCTGCATTAAAAAGTATTAAAAATTTTTTTTTAAATGAAAGTTTAAAAGAATTAAAAAATAAAATTAAATAATTAAATTTAATAAGAATAAAATAAACATTTATTAATGTTTTAAAATAAGAATAAAATAAACATTAAGAAAGAATAAAAAGAATAAAATATTTAAAGAATAAAATAAACATTCCATGGCACTTGCAATAATGGTCTTATTCTTAATAGTACTACGTTCTGACAAACTAGTAGATTCGTAGCTGTGCAATAAATTTTTTTTCCTGCAGACAAAGTTAAAACTCGCCAATAAGGCGCTAAAACAATTTCTACGGCAACCCCGCACTGATGGCATCTCTGATTGGGGAATAGAGTTTCCTTTAGCGTTTACTTTCCGCTTTGTTTGTTTGCCTTGGGAGTTCAACCTCCTTTGGGGGAAGGGAAGGGGAGGGGGCAGCAGCTAATCGCTCGGTACGCGAAATGGAAGTCTCCAGTTAAAAAGTCAGTTGCCGCCCTTTTCACCGATGGTCAGTGGTACTTAGTACTTGTTCTTCTTTCGGTTTGGAACTCTAAAGCTTCCCGCGCCCCCTACTGTTTTATTCAGTTACAGTGGCAATGAATATTGTTTAAATTGATAAATAATTCTTAAATTTGTGTTTAATTAACCAAGACTAAAATTCTACATTTTATATTTAAAAAAATATATATGGTACGATTTATGGTATAGGGTACGAAAATATAGTAAAATTTTTTATGAAAATATCATATACCCTTTAATCATTTTACTTTTTTTTTTTTTTTTTTTTGTCAATTATTAAGGTATATACTTCGATAATTTTTTTTAGCAGCAATACTGAGAAATTGCCCGATTCGGGGACCCATTGTTAACGTGGGCAACTAACGTGTAGGAGAGTTGAGGTTTGAATCCTCTGGAGGCATTGTTGCTGATTGTTTACAGAAACGAGGAGACTGGATAGCTATTGTACAGTGCAAAGCACCTCGCATCGATAGTCAGGTTCCCTGGTGCGAGTTTCTCTCATATGACGTCATATATGCAGCCACTGCTTACCGAAATGAGGTTTGGTTTGATTCATCGCTCTACAGCCATCGTGTGCACACGAGGCTAAACAGACCGCGACCTACAGTTTAACGTGGATTCCGAACAACAAATATCCCTGCCACCGACAGGATTCGAACCGAAAGCCTGTGATACCAAAGGCCAGAGTGCTAGCCACAAAGCCACCTACCGAAACGAGGAGACTGTTTGGCTATTTTAATGTGTAGAACATCTCGCATAAATAGTCAGGTTCCCTGCTACGAGTTTCTCCATATAACATCATATATGTAGTCATTTCTTACAGAAACGAGGAGAATGGATAGCTATTGTAATGTGCAAAGCACCTCGCATCGGTAGTCAAGTTCCCTGGTGCGAATTTCTCCCATAGGGCATCCTACTAGTATATGTAGTCATTGCTTACAGAAACGAGGGGTCTGTTTGGCTTATGTAATGTGTACAGCTCTTCGCTTCGAAAGTCAGGTTCCCTAGTGCAAATCTCTCCCATATGACACGTCAGTCCCCCCCCAAAAAAAAGGAGGGGGGTGACGTACGCAGTTAAGGCTCGTTCCCACCAAGGCGAGAGACGTGAAGATTCAAGAGGCAAGCGACAAATTTTTTCGACCCCTTCACAGCGAAACGTCAGAAATAGCATTACGCCTAGTGAAAAACCGCTTCGAGTTGAAAGTCGGGCAACTCCAAGCGGTGGACTGCAAACCGGTTTCAGGCGACCGCGGTGAGGCTAGTGATTGGTCAAATTTTTTCGCTTGCATCTTGTCGCCTTGGTGAGCACGAGCCTTTAGTGTGCAGAAGGGTTCAGGCATTGGAATCCACTGGCGTCAACCGTTGCAATCAATACTTTAAAACATGAGAATCAACGGTGTCACCCATAGAGACCGTATTTACAGAGATCATAGACCGACTATCTACTGAGACCGTAGATGTAGACCGACTATTTATTGAGACCGTAGATGTAGACCGACTATCTATTGAGACCGTAGTCTGTAGTCACCCATAGGGAGTCTATGGCGTCACCGTGATTAAAGTGTCTCACTAGACAGCTAGTATATTCGGTAGGAGATTTCCGTGTCTTCTAAAATACGCCACCCAAATGCGGGACAATTACTCCTAAAAGTCCTCATCTCATCACCTTTCGGTGTGTTATCACGGCATTCATGTGTGCAACATGAGGTTAAACGATGATCAGCGAAGAAAAAAAAAAAAAAATGCTAAAGGGTTTATTAAATTAATCTAATACTATTCATTAAATTATTAACATATTTTTTATTATATATAAATAAATTAAATATACATACATCAAATAATTTACACATTTTTCGTGCGGGCCGCATAGACTTTTACAATGTGCAACCATCATTTAGTGATAATGCGGAATTGCTGCATTTTTACATGCTGGTGGGTTGGGGATTATTTCTTTGCTAGTTGACTAAAAATTTTATCGGACATTAACAGTGATTCAGGAAACAAGAAGACGTGATGGTGATTCTGACAAAGTGAATAGAGCGTCTCGCATGGATACTTAGATTGCCCGGAGGGATATCTCTGGAATTATTGTTATACAGCACGCGAAGCCAGGATAGTTCGGATAGTTATCCTTAAAAGTCCTCTCTCATTATCCATCGGTGGGTTGTTGTAACGGTTGGCGCTGATGGCATTGTTGTAAGCACTGTTTCAAAAACAAGGAGACTCGATGGCGTTAGGGATATTCAGCATCTTGCCTCGCTAGTCGGACTATCCAAAGGGCGTTTTCCAGGATTTCATCTATACGATACGCAGATACGCGTTAGCTTCCTTCTATAAAGTCTCGTTCCCACCGAGGCGTGACGTGTTTAAGCGTGAAGCGTTGACCAATCACTAGCCTCGCCACGTTCGCCTGAAACCGGTTTGAAATCCACCGTTTCGAGTTGACCAACTTTCAACTCGAATCGGAACTTCACTAGGTATAATGCTATTTCTGACGTTTCGCTGTGAACGGTCGAAAAAATTTTCTTGCCTGCCGCGTGAATCTTCAACGCTTCTCGCCTCGGTGGAAACGAGCCTTTAAAGTCATGCAATGCTCCCGGAAGGCACTGCCCTCTTTCTTAAGCGTCACGGAACCAAGTCAGACTTCTACCCGCGGGTGCACCATCACAACAGAAGTTGCCCCCTTTCCCTCCATCCATGAGTAGATTATTCATGGGATGTCCGTTCCGCACTGCAGGACCCTGAGGCTTAGTCACAACAACATGTTTTTTTTTATTAAATTTATTATTTTACTAATTTCGTTTACTTAAAGATATTTATTTTATTACTGATCATATATCAGCAATATGAATGGATGATTTTTTTTTTAAATTAAAATATTCATAATATTAGTCTCTAAATGTTATGGAATATTTAGAAGCGTGCTTTGCATTTTTAAAACATGTCGCCTTAGCAGAAATTTGTTCTTATCTTATAACAATAGTAATAATAATTATTAAAAAAAAAGCGCCACGAGTTCGTATATATTCTGTTGTGAACGCAATCATAATAATAAATCGTATTAAATTTGAAATAATTTTTTTTTCTTTACCGAGCTTGTTGTAATTTTGAAATCCACGATAGTTAAAACTTGTGTTCATCAGACAATTTTCCCATTCCAATTTTAATTGACTTAAGGCACGAATGCACATACTTGTTAAGGCCGTGGCTAGCATGCAACCTTGACTGTTAAACCATATTAAAAAAAAAAAAAAAAAAAAAAAAAAAAAAAAAAAAAAAAAACATTTAACATATTTCTTTTCTTTTCGTATAAGAAAACAATGAATAATAAATGTCGTATTACATTCATTTTAGGAATGTTTTAGTATTTGATTCGAGCTTTCTAATAGCCAAGCATGAAAGTAATAGAACAAATGGTTTTTATTTATAGAATTTTTTTGTTTTGTTTTGTGTTTTGGTATTCATGCCAAAAAATGTTTGTTTACGAAAATGTATGGATCTGCATGGATCCATACATTTTCAAATGTATGGAAATGCATTACAAATGTATGGAAATGCATTATTTAGCAATAACCACATCTATGCTATTTAGTGGAATATTAAAATTGGAACGTGTTACAGAGATAAAAATGTTTATGCACACAGAGATCATGCGTCTATATTAGCATATTATTGACAAGAGATGTGACTTCTAATCTGTAATATTTATATATATATATGTAAACAGAACCCAGCATACGTTGTCCTGCCAAAAAAAACAATTGCATCGTAGAATTTTTTTTTTTGTTCTAATGCAGCTGTGAAACACTTAGACAGCTGTCTTGGATGCCTTAAGGAAGCTCTGCACCGACGTTACTCACTTAGCACTACCCAGGAGGGGCATGTAGCTTGAAGATAAGCTACGGTCGCGGAGTAACAATGACCCTCCAACGCTCTGTGATCGGGGCCTACGGTTTAAAGTGGATTCCGAACCACTACAAACATCCATGGCAACGCTGGGACTCAAACCCGAAACCTGTGGTACCGATTGTGTGGCTTGGTGACAAACACATATACAGAATAATTATATATATAAAAGATATATCGATTGCAATGCCAAATAAAGAGTCCAATTGGGAATCTTAACCATCCAGAGACCCAATCAAACACGCACAAATTTTTTTATCAAAATCGGTTCAGCTGTTTAAGTTTGGTTTGGTTTGTCGCTCTACGGTCCTCTCGTGCACACGAGGGCTAAACAGATGGATACCTACAGTTTAAAGTGGATTCCGAATCACTCACAAACATCCATGTCACATGCCAGGATTCGAACAAGGAGCCCGTGCACCAAATGACATTGCGCTAGCCAAACGGCCATCAAGCCGCCAGCCGTTTAGGAGGAGTTCAATGACAAACCCATATATAGAAGAATTATATCTATAAAAGATATATCGATTGCAGCTCCGCCTACCGAGTCCAATTGTGAATCTAAACCGTCCAGGGACCCACTTAAACACACACACAAAATTTCATCAAAATCGATCAAGTCTCTCAGGAAGAGTTCAGTGACAAACACATGTACAGAAGAATTATATGAATAACCTTTCTTCAATGCATCTTGCGCTGTGTTAGCGAAATCTTTGCTTGCATTCTGTATCAATTTTCTATCTTGTAAAACGCTATTACTTTACTCATTTGCATTTGTTTGCACGTTTTATCTTTATTTCTGTCTTGGTTTTTATTGTCATATCTCCTTCTAAGCAAAAAGAAAACTTCAGGCCAGACGCCACCAGCAAGCAGGCAGACCGCAAGACAGAAAGGAGAGCACCCGTCAAAACAGGATGTCAGATAAACATCCTTATCCTTCGACCGAAAAACTTAAAACATCCCGTCTAACAGAGCACGCCGGGTCAAAAATATCCTCCGATATGAATGCATATCGCAATTTTTCGTGATTCACTGTTGTTACTGAGTTAACAGATTGATTCAAGTTGTTGGAGGAAAAATGATATCTGTTTAAAATCAGATGGCTGTACTTAATTATGCGTATATGCATACTGAGAATAAATTCCATTGAAAAATACAATTCTTACAAATGCAATACAACAAGAAAATGTTTCGATAAATCTTGCGTACTAATCATATGACCTGAACATTTTAACAGACAATTTTGTGGTCTATTCCGAATCACATTCCCACCCAAACTCAAATCGACTCTGTATATTTACAGAAAATGCATTAATCATTCTGACTTTCTCAAGTCCAAAAACTCATTAGCCAGTTTCCTCTATTATTGTGTCCAAAAAGTAAGACCGATTTGCAATTTAAAATTCCCGGGGCTTATGGAATTACATTTATTTATTTATTTATTTTTTTTTTTTTTTTTTTAGGCTACTGGCACTGTCCTTAACAACTAAGTGAAATTTGACGTCAAAATATTGATTAGTGCTTGAGTTACACTTGGCTTTGTGAGGCGCTAAAACTGATTCCGGCGATTTTTGAAATGTCTGAATTAATTGAGCAAAGAACTTGAATTAAATTTTATTTGCGGAAAAGTATAGAATGTTGCAGAAGGCATTCGGTGAGTATTCGTATATCGGAAAGAAATGTTTACAAGTGGTATAAACAATTCAAATAAGGCAGAGAACGCGCTGAAGACGAAGAGCCCTCTGATCCACCATCAACCTCAACCGACGAAGCTCACGTCCAAAAAATTGAAGATTTGGTGCTTGCAAACCGTCGATTTACAATTAGAGACCTTGCTGCTGATGTTGGAATTTCAAATGGATCAGCTAATTCTATTTTGGGCCTCAAGCACGTCAAATCTCGATTGGTACCGAAAACACTGAGTGCGCCAGCTCACACTGCATTGGTTCTTCGTGACTTTTTCGCCAAAAATGAAACTCATATCGTTCCACAACCCCCGTATTCTAGCTATTCCCTAAACTCAAAAGACCACTCCGGGGACACCGTTTTGAGTCGATTGAAAAGATTCAACGCGAATTTCCGTGCACTTTGAAGGCCATCCCTGCCGATGACTTTTTACTAGGCATTGAAGATTGGGAAAACAGTTGGCATAAGTGCATTGTGTCCGAAGGGGATTACTTTGAAGGCGACGAAATAAATTTGGAAGAATACATAAAGAGTTTTTGAAAAAAAAATAACTGGTCTTACTTTTTGGGCACAGTAGTATACCGTTTCAGTGACGCTAACTCCTTATTTGTTAAATCTGCTGGATGCAGTACAAGAAAATGTTTCGATAAATCTTGCGTACTAATCATATGATCTGAAAATTTTATACAGACAATTTTGTGGTCTATTCCGAATCACATTCCCACCCAGACTCAAATCGACATTGTATATTTACAGAAAATTTATTAATCCTCCTGACTTTCTCATTCCAAAAACTCATTAGCAAGTTTCCGCTATACCGTTTTAGCGATGCTAACTCCTTAAATTAAATCTGCTTGTTCGGTTAAGTGAACGGATAAAATGAAAAGTAAGATTTAAAATTTAGTCTTAATATAATATACTAATGCTAGACTTTTCTCGTCGAGCGATATTGGGAGGCAAGAGATATGTTAGATTAATGAACATGTTTTGTTGTTTGCTCTGTTCTTTTTTATTTTTCGTTGCTCCTTTTATTGCTGTAACTGTTCATAAACTGCCATTGGAAATAAAAAAAAAAATGTTATACAAAAAATTCTGATGTCAATAATGCGACGGTAATTCCTCCCATTAAATTGCCAGTTTGATGCGTTCAGTTAAATGAATTAATCAGGATTAAGGTTCATATGTAAATGTTAGCGTTATTATAATACCTCCAAAAATCCAGTTACTAACTAGTAACGCTAATTATGACACATGAAAGTGCAAGATTGCGTGCTCGGTTAATAAACAAATTAATGAGCAGTAAAATATAAGTGTAAAAATTAAGTCCTAGCGCTACTGTAACGGTTTACGGCGCTACTGTAGCGAGAACGAAAAGAAAATTTCAATAAAGAACAAAGTAAAAAAAAGCTATTTTTAATGAAATGAATGATTTAATTAATGCTTTCAATTATTGCTTTTGATTAATTTATTCGGTTGACAAAAAAAAAAAAAAAAAAAAAAAACGGCTCATAAAGTGTGAAATGTCCTAGAATTATTATGCACATTTAAATATTTTTGAAAAAAAAATATATATATAATATAATTATTTATATAATATAACTAAAAATACCTATAAATAATTATAAATAACTATTAAAACAAAGAGTTAAAAGGTAAACTTGACCCCTGGTTGAAGAACCACTAGACTGGACAAAAACAGTCAACATTAATAACTCTTTCATCTTTTGTGATTCAAATTTACCGTCGTGCGCATAGTCAGCATAAAAGTATTCATAGAATACAGCGCAACAGCCGAGTGCGTGGGAAATGTTCCGTTATCACCAGCCCGTTTCCCACGCCGATTTTTACCGAGACGACTGTTTCATTTTGCGGAGAAATCCATCCACTTCAGAAGGCATGAATGTCTATATTTAATTACTATATCCAGCTCTTTGTTGTAGGGTGCGTTTCTTCCACACAATTCTTTTTAAAACCGTTTTGCGGTTTGTGTGGCTTTGAGAAACGGTTCATATTTCGATTTCTAATAGCTAATTTTAACTCGGCAATACAAAAACAAGAACAACTCTTTTGAAATTCATGTAAAAAAATTTTAATGTATGATTATGAATAACTTACTTTTTAATGTCTTGCCATGCAGACTTAAAATTTCAAAAAAAAAAAAAAAAAAAAAATTCACGATTATATTTACTGTAACCTTGCTTCCTGCGGCACACTGCCCCCTGTGGCGCTCAGAAGAAATAGTCAGTAGTCTTGTTTTGGTTTGTCGCTCTACAGTCATTTTGTGCTCACTTTGGGCTAATTAGACCAAGACCTACAGTTTAACGTGGTTCCGAACCCCAAACGAACACCCATGACACCGCCAGGATGCGAATCTGAAGCCTGTGGTAGCAACGGCCAGAGCGCTGCCCAATTGGCCACCAGGTCAGTAGGCCTAGAGACTCCCCATGCGGAAGTACAGCCAACCAAGCGCTTCTGTTGAGAAAAGGTTAGTTTATAGTCTCTCACCGCGAGAGGAAATATATTTAACGTAACCCTGCGTATTAGTTGGAATACAGATTCTCATCCGATGTGTAAGTATATTTCGCGCACTCTGCGCATGCTTGAGTATCGGGGTTTAGGCTTAAAAGTGGAATCCTTCCACGAATCTATAATTATATGTCTTTAAATGTGTTATGTATTATCTGTCTCTAATTGTATGTGTGTGTGTAAATAAAGCTTTGTGTTCTCCAACCTGTGCCTCAAGACGATTCAATTGGCCAACCTGCACGCTGCATTACTAATTTTTAACCTTCAGTATTTCGGTTTATTATTTGTTTGTAAGAAAGAGACGAAGCATTTAAACTCAAATTTTTTAATGTTTTTTTTTTATTATAATTGAATTATTTCAATTTAATTTACGCATTTAAAAATATAATTGTGACGAAAGGTTTCATGACCTTTATTTTACCGGCAAAAAGATTCAGTAGATCAAAAACTGTTAAGTACCCTTGATCTTTGATATAAAAGAGTTAATAAGTTTTATATTTTCTGAAGCTGTTTTTATATAAGCTAGTACACAGCGTGAAAAAAGTAGAAGGACATTAGATTATTTTTGATAAATGAATAATGACGCATTTTTAAAAAAATTAATTTATTCACAACATTTTTACATGCAGATACCTGTACCTAGACAAAACAAAAAAGTACACAATTAAAAAAAAAGTATACTTAATAAAAAAATTGGTTTTGACGATTTCATGATCAGTGAAAAAAGTAGAAGGACACTTCTAAAAAAGAGGTGTACTATATAAATTAATATGGAATTCTTTTCCTGTTGGCTCAAATTACTCCGAAGATCCTATTTGGCATCGAACTGTATAAAGATTGAATTTTTGTTTGGCAAAAATTGTCCCATACAAAGTTTAATGATTTCTGCAGCTCAGCTACAGATTCAAACTGCTTTCCACCCTCGTAAACACGACGTACAATCATTGCCCATATGTTCTCCACAATGGTGAGATCAGGACTTTTAGCAGGCCAATGTAAAAGTCGAACATTGTTTGCTGCAAACCAATCTTTAACACCATTTGCAGTGTGAATTAATGCTCCATCTTGCTGAAAAATCCAGTCATCTCCTCCTAACTCAGTGCCATACTGGAGAAGATTTGAGTTTAGAGTCTGGATGTAGTCTGTATGGTTTTGTCTACCATTTAAAAAGACTAAACTTGTCCTGCCTCCATAGCCAACTGCTAACCATACCATTAAACCACCTCCTTCCATCTGTCGAGTAGAATAAGTTTCTTCTTCAATACCAAGACATTTCCAATAGTACTGATAACCATCTGGACCATCCAAATTGAATTTTTTCTCATCGGAAAATATAGCTGAGGTCCATTCTGAGCTCCAGGACACGTGGTCTTTAGCCCACTGTAGTCGGTTCTTCATGTGTCCTTCATTCCACTTCGGATGGTGCATCCGTTTTTTGAAGACGAACTTTTTTGAGCATTTTATGTAGTTATAGACAGTTCTTTTGGTTACATGTGTAATTTCTGATTGAAATTGCGCCTAGCCGACACTTCCACCAATCTTTTTGAGTTCACAAATGATTTTTCGTTGATCACGTTGGGTGAGTTTTTTTTGGTCTTCCTGTCTTCTTTTTTCTTCTGTCACTTTCAGGGTTTCTTATGAAGTTCGAAACAGTATTAGGACTGATTCGTGCCGTTAGGACTAAGCCGTGCAATCTCTCTCACACCTTTGCCTTCATTTTTATAGGCAATTATTTGGCCCTTCTGAAACTTACTTAAGGGTATTCCTCTGGGCATCCTAAAATCAACAAAAACTATAAATTTCCAGCTAAATATTTCATTCTTGTTAAAAAGGAATTAAAAGAGAAAAAAACACTTACCTATAAATTTTCCAACAGCTTCTAAATAGATTTTTTTTGGACATGTCCTTCTACTTTTTTCACACCCCAAAGTTATTAAGTACAGCATTCCTAAGTTAAAATAGTGGTAAGTAAAAAAATCTCATTTAACTTTCACTTAACGTAAATTAAAACTCCAACAAAACAATTCTCTATAAAAATCAGGTCAAAAGCAGTAAAATAAAAGCCTATTGTACAAAAAAATGACTGTCCTTCTACTTTTTTCACACAGTGTATCACATATACATTCAAACTAATGGCGTCATAATTAAATAGTAGTAAGGATTAGGATTATGTAGTAATATGATTCTCTGTGATTAATGATGTTATAGAATGTTTTGAAAATATTTGAATAGAAGGACAAATTCACTAAATAAAGAAATAAATTGTAATAAAGAATATTAAAGGACAGATTCTGTGAATAAGGAAATAAATTATATTAAAGAATATGGCACCCAAAATTTTTTTTAACATCGTGTGAAGATTAAAGAATTTCAAATATTTCTACAGGAATGCTGGTGATTACATACTGATATAAAGACGATCACAGATCACAATTTACATAATAATATTTAAGACGATCACAGGAACACAACACACAATTCTAAAATAAATCACAGCTATTAACAATTTGCCGCAATACATTTTACAATGCAACCAGCAAACAGACCATACTATGCCTGCAGGAAGCCAGAGTTCAGATTGAAACTAAAACGATTCTCATAGGATGGAGTAATCACGTGATCTATTACGTAGAGTATGACGTTTCACTGCTTTGCGGTGAAACGAAATTTAGGATGATCTGAGTCGGGGTTTCTCCTCATAACGTAGCCGCGCTTTACAAATATGCATTTAAAATTCACATATAGAGTGTTGATAATAATTTATTTAATATATAAAAGCAATTTTCTGCATCAGGGATGCCAATATTTTAGGTTTATTGGGTTAAATTTGGAGGGAACCCAATTTTCATGCCTGCATTTAAATATAGTTTTGTTAAGCAAAAAAAAGTTGCTATGAACTTTACAATATGGTAATCACTCTGAAAAGTAAGGTCAAAAGGTCGTTGAATAATGATCAACAACGGGTTTACCAAGATTTTATTCGCTGAAGTAAGAAATATTTTAGAAAATTAAGTTATATAATGAATATTGTTTTTACTGAAATAAAATTTAAAAAAATAAATTGATTACACAAAAATGAATCACGATAAATGCATATGGCCAGCAAGTCACATTCTGTATGGACAATTAGATGATGATAATAGTAAGATTTGTGAGGATTTCTTAATTCTTAATTTCATAAGAACTGAAAATAAAAGAAAGTTAAAATAACTCGAAATAATATTTAATAATATTCAATAAAGAAGTTTAAAAAAAAGTATTTTAAATCAAACAAAATAATTTTATGTTTATATAGACAATATAAAAATAACAAACAAATAATCGAGTTATGAAATTTCGACAACGACCATTTTTTGATCTCTCATGAATTTAGGATCTTCAATGTACCAAATATTATTGTGCGAAAATTGTATTGGCCACTACAGGAAAAGCAAATCCCCATTGTCGCCCTAGCGTGACCTTGATTGGACCTACCCGCTATTTTCGACCACAAGGAAGGGGAGGAAGAGGTTGGATGTTTGGAACTTTCACTATCCCTCCTCAGCCGACGAAGTGCCGAAATAGCTCAGTTGGGAGAGCGTTAGACTGAAGATCTAAAGGTCCCTGGTTCGATCCCGGGTTTCAGCAGTTGTCCTTATCGTCGGTAGTATAGTGGTAAGTATCCCCGCCTGTCACGCGGGAGACCGGGGTTCGATTTCCCGCCGGGGAGGACAATACTATTTTTACATTTAAAAATTATTTTTTCAAAATTTATTTAATATATTCTTTTTCTTCATTGGAGCAGCGTTACGGTCGGTCAAGGCAGTTTGTCTACTGTCCTTCCATGTGCCGAAATAGCTCAGTTGGGAGAGCGTTAGACTGAAGATCTAAAGGTCCCTGGTTCGATCCCGGGTTTCGGCAGTTGTCCTTATCATCGGTAGTATAGTGGTAAGTATCCCCGCCTGTCACGCGGGAGACCGGGGTTCGATTTCCCGCCGGGGAGGACAATATTATTTTTACATTTAAAAATTATTTTTTCAAAATTTATTTAATATATTCTTTTTCTTCATTGGAGCAGCGTTACGGTCGGTCAAGGCAGTTTGTCTACTGTCCTTCCATGTACCGAAATAGCTCAGTTGGGAGAGCGTTAGACTGAAGATCTAAAGGTCCCTGGTTCGATCCCGGGTTTCGGCAGTTGTCCTTATCATCGGTAGTATAGTGGTAAGTATCCCCGCCTGTCACGCGGGAGACCGGGGTTCGATTTCCCGCCGGGGAGGACAATATTATTTTTACATTTAAAAATTATTTTTCAAAATTTATTTAATATATTCTTTTTCTTCATTGGAGCAGCGTTACGGTCGGTCAAGGCAGTTTGTCTACTGTCCTTCCATGTACCGAAATAGCTCAGTTGGGAGAGCGTTAGACTGAAGATCTAAATGTCCCTGGTTCGATCCCGGGTTTCGGCAGTTGTCCTTATCCTCGGTAGTATAGTGGTAAGTATCCCCGCCTGTCACGCGGGAGACCGGGGTTCGATTCCTCGCCGGGGAGGACAATATTATTTTTACATTTAAAAATTATTTTTTCAAAATTTATTTAATATATTCTTTTTCTGCATTGGAGCAGCGTTACGGTCGGTCAAGGCAGTTTGTCTACTATCCTACCATGTGTCGAAATAGCTCAGTTGGGAGAGCGTTAGACTGAAGATCTAAATGTCCCTGGTTCGATCCCGGGTTTCGGCAGTTGTCCTTATCCTCGGTAGTATAGTGGTAAGTATCCCCGCCTGTCACGTGGGAGACTGGGGTTCGATTCCCCGCCGGGGAGGACATTTTTTTTGTTGTTGTTTTTTTTACCCTTTTTAAAAATTATTTTTTTGATTTATTACAGATATTTTTTACATATATTGAAATACATTTATTTAACTGAAAAATATTTCAAGTTATCTGTGTAATTTGACACGCCTGACGCTAGACTGCGCCTGTCACGCGGGAGACCGGGGTTCGATTCCCCGCCGGGGAGGCCAGTTTTTTTTTTTTTTTTTTTTTTTTTTTTTTTTTACCCTTTTAAAAATTATTTTTTGATTTATTACAGATATTTTTTACATATATTGAAATACATTTATTTAACTGAAAAATATTTCAAGATATCTGTGTAATTAGAAAAGCGAATACACGATAGAAAATTCAGAATAAAATTTTTTTTTTTTAATAAAAACATTTTATGTGATAACATACATAACAACTTCTTTCGAGTTTAGAAACATTTGAGGAAATGTTTAATGTTATCAAATACATGCAAGTGGCCTATCCATGTAACCTTAACTAGATGGCGGTGATGCTCATATACCTTTTTTATAAACAAACACACCACAACTTTCAACGGTTCCTAAAGTCACGGGACATTTTTCTAGCAAGACATCTTCTTAAAATCCATTATCTCTAATGATTTATAAGTAATATTATTTTATTAATTTATTTTTTAATTAATTAATTAATTATTTTGTATTTTATTAATTTAATTGCTTTTGTTCTTGTTAATCTATATTCACCTTAACACAGAATTTTTTTTTATTTTTTACTAAAAGCGAAATAGTAAAGCAAATCAGAAATATTGAAACGCTTCATTTTGATTGTTGGCGCCTTAATTATTATTATGTATTAAAATTATTTATATCTATTATTCACGCGGGAGACCGGGGTTCGATTCCCCGCCGGGGAGGACATTTTTTTTTTTATTTAAAAATTTAATTAATATATTGTTTTTCCTCAAGATATTTAATATATTACATAATATAAAATAAACTAAAATTTTTTTTTTTACATTTAAAAATTATTTTTTGAAAATTTATTTAATATTTTCTTTTTCTTCAATAGAGCAACCCTATGGTTGGTCAAGGCCTCCTGGCAGATATTTAATACATTACATATATAAAATAAATTATATAATATATTAGATATATAAAAAATATTACTCATAAGCATTTATCGGAAAGTATTTTATATATATTTAAAAAAATAATTTCTTAAAAATTTATTTAATACATAACATAATATTCATAATATACATAATATTCAAAAATTACATAATATTTATCCTAAAAATATTGCCAGTCTAACTGTGTAATTAGAAAAGCGAATAATTTGTAAACTATAAAAAATTGTTATTTTAAATTTATTTAATATATTACATATTTTCACTCAAATGCATTTATTAATCGGAAAAATCGTGTTAGACATCGTTTAAAAATTTAATTGGTGATCGATTTCCTGTTGGGAAGGTTTTTATTTTTTAAAAAATTTTTTTTAATAATTAATTACCCTTTTTACCCATAAAGCATATGAGTATTGTTTTGGAGAATATGGGTGCATAAAGTTGAATGTCCTGGACCACTTTCAATGTTTATTATTGTTTATTATTATTAATGTCCTGGACCACTTTCAATGTTTTTTATTGATTATTATTATTTTGTTTTAAATTTCTTTCACTATCTATTCTTATTAGTTTATTTAAATGTTTTCACCTTCTTTTTTTTATTAATTTTCTTTCTCGAGATTTTGTTATAAAATAGTTCGGAATTCTATTGTTTTTTAAAATTTATTTAACTGAAAAATGTGCTTTTTATAAAATTTGCTTTTTATAAAATTCACTTTCTTTCATGTGCTTTTTTATAAAATCATTTAGAATACTACAGTTTAAAAAAAAATTAATTTCTTTCAAGTGCTTTTTAATTAAATTTCTTTCATGTGCTTTTTTACAAAATCGATTCTATAATTAAATAAAATAAATTTAGAAATAATAAGATAAATTTTCTAGCTATTTCGCCGTTGTGAATAAATTTTTTCATTTTTAATTATTTCGCATATGTTTAAAATTTTATTTTATTTCATACATTTATTTAGAAGAAAATATTCTTACTAGATGTGAATTTTCAAGGTAATACAAAAATTATTAAATATGTTATGGGATTTCAGAATTAAATATTTGTTTGAAGTAATGTTGTAACTTACTTTTTCTTTTTTTTTTTAAATCAAATGCTATCACAACTTATTCGTAGTTTTATAATAGCATATTTTTGATGTTTTCGATTACTATTGGCTTTTTTTTCACGCTTTCATTTAGTAAAAATTTTATAAATTAATGAAAGCTTTTATTCTACAAAATGATTATTTCTTTATGCCAAAAATTAACAAAATTATTTAACTGAAAAGAAAAAAAAAGGGAGAAAAAAAGAATAGTAAATGGAATTACCTTTTACGTTTTCAGGAAAAAGAATGTAAATGGACGAATCTGTTAAAAATATATATGTGTTGTCATCTAAAAAATAACTGCTGGATAACTAATAACAATTCAGAATAATAAATTAACAACAAATAATTTAATTTTGAAAATTATATTAAATAATAGCTAAAATATTAAAAAACTTTCCTAAAAATGTTAAGAGCATTATTATTATAAGCAAAAATGTGAAGTAGCACTTGGGAGAAAAAAGTTTGCTAAATGATGGAACATTATAATTATATTTTTATACGGTATGAATAAATTTTTAAAAAATTAAACTTAATTTTTAAGTTTCTTTTTGTATTTTTATTCTAGTAATAAGATGGTGGGGACCTGATGGCTGAGTGACTCCGTCTCGGTACCACAGGTTTCGGGTTCAAATCCCGGCTGTGCCATGAATGCTTGTAGTGGTTCGAAATTCATTTTAAACTGTAGGTCTCGATCTAATATGACTGTACAGTGTTGGGCGTAGGGCTGACAACCCTACATCGCAAAAAAACCACTCATGTTCCGGAATCTGGCAGACTGCCTTCGCCTACCATGGGGTTGTCGCACCATTGAAGAAGAAATTAAATTGTATTAATAATATACATATATATATATATTATTCTTCATTCGTATTTGTTTTTATTTTACTGTATTTATTTATTATTATTATTTTTTTTTGAAAATAAATTGCTGTACTAGTCGATCTTTACAATTTTTGAACTCTATTTTTAACTTTTTTATATTAATTTTATGCACTTTTTGATGATTATTCTAACGCATTTATGTATCCAAAGGACATTGCTAGTTATTTTTTATAATTAGAAAAGCGAATATATTTTTTTATTTCTTTTCAATTTCTGAATTATTAACAACGAAAGTTATTTAATATTTTATGAATTTCAAAATGAAATATTTTAATGCTATTTTTTTTTTTTGTCAAGAAAAGTTCTTTCTAATAATGTTAGACTACAGCTACAATATAGCAAAAAATTTTCCAACTTAAAAAGCATTAACATTTTGGAAAAAAAAAAAAAAACAGGGAAAAAAGACACACCTATACGCAGTTAACGTTATCAACATACATGCTAATCTATCACTTTAAATGACTTTACTTGACACATTATAAATACTTGACACCATTAAGTAATTTAAATAAATGACAATCATTAAACTACCAGTTATCAGCGAACGAGGTGTTTCAACATTTCTTTCTTTTACTGTCTCCACAAAAACTAAGAGAAAACTAATAAATAACATAAAAAGAAACAAAATTATAAAATAACAAAAAATTATTTATTAAGATAATAATGCATTTTAGCCGCTAAAGATTAGCAGGTTTTTTTATGGATTTTAAAGATGTAGTTGGTACTTTTAACTCTTTTCAAAATAACCTCACTACAGTTTCACATGACTGATTAAATCATATAGTAACCGTGCTTCCTCCTATACACTGTAAGAGTGACCCCGTGGCTTTCAGGAGATACGACATATGGTCAGTAGGCCTACAGATTCTCACCCGAGAGGCAATATGCAATTTCACTGACAAAGTTTTAGTTTACTGTCTAGTTTTCCGAGAGGAAATATATTTAGCTCATCCTGGCCCATTGGTTGGCCTACAGACTCTTACCCGGAGAGGAAGTATATTTGATGCATCCTGCGCGTACCGAGTTTCGAGTTTTAAGTGGAGGTCTTCCATGAATCTACAATTATCTGTATTTAAATGTGTAAAATATTGTATGTGGGTGCTGTTTGCGCATATTTAAATAAACATGTGACTTCTCAAACCTGTGCCTTCAAGAATATAAGTAGCTCAATCCTGCGCATTTGTTGGCCTACAGAGTGCATTTCGCGCGTCCTGCGCGTAGCTCAGTATCGGGTTTTCGGCTTAGAAGTGTATTCTTTTGACGAATCTATATTGATCTGCCCTTAAATGTGTTAAATATTGTATGTCTCTAATTGTATGTGTGTGGTGTTTGTGCGTTTGTCAATAAAGCTGTGAGTTCTCCAACCTGTGTATGTATTTCAACCCAACAACCCCCAGTTGATAGTCGGGTTGCCCAACCTGCACACTACAATATTTCATTTTCATTTGTGAGAATATCACTTTAAATCCGTGAAAAAAAAAAAAATCGCCTTTTTTTCTAGTGGTGGTCGAATGCTACTATTTAATTAATAAATTAATTAGTAGCATTCGACCACTAGAAAGAAAGGCGATTTTCTTTAAAAAAAAGCAAAATATTATTTTATTAATAAATGAATTAATATTTTGCTTTTTTTTTATTTATTTCCCCGTAAAGCACGTTTATGCTTAGGCTAAATATGGGGAGTAAGAAATATTGAATAGCTTAATTTATATTATTTTATTTAAATGATTGCATAATATTTGGTATTTATGTAATGTTTTATTTTTATTTATTTTAATTAAGTTTGTAAAGAAAATATACAACTTAAATAGTTAGCAAATATAACAAAATTATCAACTGATGCGATTTTCTATAATGCACTAAATGCAACTGAATGTAATTTTGGTTCATATTTTTTTCTCGGCAAAATTTATTGAAGGAAAATGCGTTATTTTTTTTTCAAGCCAATATTTACCAGCTTTTAGAATTAATTAAATTAAAAATTATCTTCCTAGAATTTGATTGTTCATTTTGCACATTATTTATTATAGACTTTAATTCCATCGACTATAGGTGGGAAGATAGGTGTTTTGAAATGCTTTCTATCTTGCTTGCTGCGCCTCGGGCCGAAATAGCTCAATTGGGAGAGCGTTAGACTGAAGATCTGAGTTTTTTTTAAAAATTTTTTTTGCTAAATTTCTTTCATGTGCTTTTTTTATATAATAGATTGGAATTCTATAATTTATTTTATTATTTTTTTTTTTTTAATTTCTTTCACGAGCTTTTTTTTATAAAATCGTCTGAATTCAATAGTTTTTTTTTAATTTTTTAAAAATTTTCACTGTTTTTTTAAATTTTATTTCTTTTATGTGTTTTTATATAATAGATAGATGGAATTCTATAATTTTTTTTTTTATTTTTTTTTTTAAATTTCTTTCACGAGCTTTTTTTATAAAATCGTCTGAATTCAATAGTTTTTTTTAATTTTTTAAAAATTTTTCACTGTTTTTTAATTTTATTTCTTTTATGTGTTTTTTTATATAATAGATTGGAATTCTATAATTTATTTTATTATTTTTTTTTTAAATTTCTTTCACGAGCTTTTTTTATAAAATCGTCTGAATTCAATAGTTTTTTTTTAATTTTTTAAAAATTTTTCACTGATTTTTTTTTAATTTTATTTCTTTTATGTGTTTTTATATAATAGATTGGAATTCTATAATTTATTTTATTATTTTTTTTTTTAAATTTCTTTCACGAGCTTTTTTTTATAAAATCGTCTGAATTCAATAGTTTTTTTTTAATTTTTTAAAAATTTTTCACTGTTTTTTTAAATTTTATTTCTTTTATGTGTTTTTTTATATATAATAGATTGGAATTCTATAATTTATTTTTTTTTTTTTTTTAAATTTCTTTCACGAGCTTTTTTTATAAAATCGTCTGAATTCAATAGTTTTTTTAAAATTTTAAAAAATTTTTCACTGTTTTTTTTAATTTTATTTCTTTTATGCGTTTTTTTATATAATAGATTGGAATTCTATAATTTATTTTATTATTTTTTTTTTTAAATTTCTTTCACGAGCTTTTTTTTATAAAATCGTCTGAATTCAATAGTTTTTTTTTTTAAAATTTTTAAAAAATTTTTCACTGTTTTTTTAATTATATTTCTTTTATGCGTTTTTTTTATATAATAGATTGGAATTCTATAATTTATTTTATTTATTTTTTTTTAAATTTCTTTCACGAGCTTTTTTTATAAAATCGTCTGAATTCAATAGTTTTTTTTTAATTTTTTAAAAATTTTTCACTGTTTTTTTTAATTTTATTTCTTTTATGCGTTTTTTTATATAATAGATTGGAATTCTATAATTTATTTTATTATTTTTTTTTTTTTAAATTTCTTTCACGAGCTTTTTTTTTTATAAAATCGTCTGAATTCAATAGTTTTTTTTAAATTTTTAAAAAATTTTTCACTGTTTTTTTAATTTTATTTCTTTTATGCGTTTTTTTATATAATAGATTAGATTCTATAATTTATTTTTTATTATTTTTTTTAAATTTCTTTCACGATCTTTTTTATAAAATCGTCTGAATTCAATAGTTTTTTTAAAATTTTTTAAAAATTTTTCACTGTTTTTTTTAATTTTATTTCTTTTATGCGTTTTTTATATAATAGATTGGAATTCTATAATTTATTTTTTTTTTTTTTTTTTTTAAATTTCTTTCACGAGCTTTTTTTATAAAATCGTCTGAATTCAATAGTTTTTTTTTAATTTTTTAAAAAATTTTCACTGTTTTTTTTTAATTATATTTCTTTTATGCGTTTTTTTTATATAATAGATTGGAATTCTATAATTTATTTTATTTTATTTTTTTAAATTTCTTTCACGAGCTTTTTTTTTATAAAATCGTCTGAATTCAATAGTTTTTTTTAAAATTTTTTTAAAAAATTTTCACTGTTTTTTTTTTAATTATATTTCTTTTATGCGTTTTTTTATATAATAGATTGGAATTCTATAATTTATTTTATTATTTTTTTTAAATTTCTTTCACGAGCTTTTTTTATAAAATCGTCTGAATTCAATAGTTTTTTTTAATTTTTAAAAATTTTTCACTGTTTTTTTTTAATTTTATTTCTTTTATGTGTTTTTATATAATAGATTGGAATTCTATAATTTATTTTATTATTTTTTTTAAATTTCTTTCACGAGGCTTTTTTTTTTTTATAAAATCGTCTGAATTCAATAGTTTTTTTAATTTTTAAAAAATTTTCACTTTTTTTTTAATTTTTTATGCGTTTTTTTTCACTGATTGGAATTCTATAATTTTTTTTAATTTTTTATTTCTTTTTATAAAATCTGAATTTTTTTTATTTTATAATAGATTGAATTCTATAATTTATTTTATTATTTTTTTTTTAAATTTCTTTCACGAGCTTTTTTTATAAAATCGTCTGAATTCAATAGTTTTTTTAAAATTTTTGTAAAAATTTTTCACTGTTTTTTTTTTAATTATATTTCTTTTATGTTTTTTTATATAATAGATTGGAATTCTATAATTTATTTCATTATTTTTTTTTTAAATTTCTTTCACGAGCTTTTTTTTTATAAAATCGTCTGAATTCAATAGTTTTTTAAAAATTTTTTTAAAAATTTTTCACTGTTTTTTAATTTTTGTTTCTTTTATGCGTTTTTTTATATAATAGATTGGAATTCTATAATTTATTTTATTATTTTTTTTTAAATTTCTTTCACGAGCTTTTTTTATAAAATCGTCTGAATTCAATAGTTTTTTTAAAATTTTTTAAAATTTTTCACTGTTTTTTTTTTAATTTTATTTCTTTTATGCGTTTTTTTATATAATAGATTGGAATTCTATAATTTATTTTATTATTTTTTTTTTTAAATTTCTTTCACGAGCTTTTTTTTATAAAATCGTCTGAATTCAATAGTTTTTTTTTAATTTTTTAAAAATTTTTCTCTGTTTTTTAAATTTTATTTCTTTTATGCGTTTTTTCATATAATAGATTGGAATTCTATAATTTATTTTATTATTTTTTTTTAAATTTCTTTCACGAGCTTTTTTTATAAAATCGTCTGAATTCAATAGTTTTTTTTAATTTTTTAAAAATTTTTCGGTGTTTTTTTTTAATTATATTTCTTTTATGCGTTTTTTTATATAATAGATTGGAATTCTATAGTTTATTTTATTATTATTTTTTTTTAATTTTCTTTGCCTGTTTTTATATGAAATGTCTTTAACTTTTTAATAAAATCGCTTTGGATCGTTTGTCACGCTTTACCTGGCTTCCTATATCTTTTTGAGCAACGTCTATTTTACAGGCCATTTTTATTTTGCATGTAGGAAAAGAAATTACGATTTTAGATCTTAAAATATTGCAGTCTGTTATATTGGTCAGTCCTGCCCTGTCATCTATTCGACAAAACTTATTTTAGTTTATTTATTATACGGGGCCTAATATATAGTGGGCTATTTATGTATATGGGGGCTATATGGTGCCTACTATATATATATATATATACATATATATATATATATATATATATATATATATATATTATATATATATATATATATATATATATATATATATATATATATATATATATATATATATATATATATATATATATATATATATATATATGTATATATATATGTATATATATATGTATATATGTATATGTATATATATATGTATATATATATATATATATATTCAAATTACGCAAGGTATTAAAACAAAACTTAAAACAATTGAGTAGCTATCAAATAATTGTATGGATAACTTAGAAAAATGAATAATATACTGCTTTGTAGCATCTTTTAAAAGACCTCAAATAAGGGAAAAACTGATTAAAAACATTATCTCGCGTCTCGAGAGAATATACCCTGTACAAAAAGAAGAGTTTTTCCATCAGGAGCTACCGTTGCAGACGCCTGCTCCCATAAGAACATCGTCCCACATTAAGTAGGATCATCAGATAGGAAGCAGCCACACTCACTGCAGCGTAAACACGCGATTTTCAAACTCGTTGACGGACTGCGATCACAATTTGTTTAGCCTGACATGCGCCACCGTAAATCTATCGGGCGAGAAACGAGACGTTGACCAGGTTCGTCTGGTAAGTGCCCGCTCGAGGATTGACGCCTCCGAGAGATCTGTTTCCTCAAAACATTCGACCCCAACACACGTAAACCGTTGACGTAAGGCTTCTGTTCTCGGCACCATTGCGCAAGTTAGCGTGCGAAAAACGTTTGCGAGAGAAATCTGAGAAATGTAATTATTAGCTTCTGTTCCTTGAAGTCATTGCAGTGGCCCTACAGACTTTGTATTCTTGAAACCATTTAAACCTGTAATCTCCAAAGGGTTCGGAGAAGTATGTAAAATGATATGGAGAGATATGCCAAAGACTAGGATCACATAAATTCCAGTTATAACCAAAGTTTGAATTGCATTCATAGATGCCATCAAACTAGCAATCTCAAGGTTCACACTAAATTCTACTTAAAAATGCAAATTTGTAATTTAATTTAAATGTGTGTATAGTGTTTAAGGTAAGCAAATAATAGAGAGAGTTTTTGCATACCGTATTTCGGACGTCCGTTAGCTTTTCCTCCCTAGCTCGCATGTTCATAGGAAACATTATTACAGATACGCATGTTCAATTTCCTATGAGCATGCGCGCTAGGGAGAAAAAGCTAACGGACGTCCAAAATACGGTATGCAAAAACTCTCTATTAAATCATTTGATTTCCGGCTACGCTCTCACAAACACATAATATATAGCATATTATATTAGATAATTATATTATATTATATTTTAATTACATTATGTTATGTGGGATGCAATTTTAAACTATTTTCCTTCTAAGCCGCGTACAAATGAGAGTAAACGAGAATACGACTCGAGTCAATCACAAGCATCCCATTTCGATCTAATGGTGATCCCATTTTGAGAATCTTTGTCTCACAGCGAGAAACGACCCACGTTATAAACCACGACGTGGTTGTATGTGACAGCTGATCGTAAATGGTATCCGCGAGAATTCCTTCGATGTATGGAAAAAAAATCTACTCTCGTCGGAGCGGGGTCGAGTAAGACGATTCTGTCAGGCCGGTTTTTAATTGGTTCGCGAGGGAGACTCGTCTCCAGTCTGTAAGCGGCTTTAAGCGTCCAAACGACGGTAAACAAAGAAGTTTTTTTACGTTTTTGCAATATGTTTACGGCATCGACAACTGGTCCCTAATTGTACCGAATTTAAAACTTAACTTTTAAATTCGTTTATTTTTTTTTGTCTTACTTTTTATCAATAGTATTTTAAATCTTTATTTATTATTTTTTTTTTGAGTACCTACTTTAATTTGAATTTTTAGAAACTTATATCTTAAATTTTACTAACAATAATTAAGCAGCCTATTAAAATTCCAAGCGTATATATGAATTAAGATGAGGAGGTTTAAGGAGTATTTTCCCCTGTTGGTACTCCGTAATCGGTACGCCAGTTGCCAGTTGCCAGAGTGAACCTCGAGTCGATTTTATTCCCCGGTCTTCGTCTGAAACGTGAAACAATTATTATATCTCTGGTTGCGAGTGACAACTGGTCATAAATGTAGCCCGCGAGAATCTCTTTGATATGCAGAAAAAATTGACTCTCGCCGGAGCGGAGTACAGACATATGATTCTCTCATGGGGAGCGATGTGGATCCACCTTCCCGTGGTGCTCCCTGGTAACGTCACTTAAGACGGCCAAGAGGTCCACACATCTCCGCGGGTGTTCTCGAACGCGTTCTATGGCGTGAACGTTGATGCCTTGGAGTACAACAAGCCCAGTCGAGGGCAGCCAATAGCGGTGGGGGTGTTGTTGTTGTTGTTTGTTGTTTCTTATCCCACTTGGCTGGCCAAGCCCACGAGCCCATATGGACTCATGATTGAAGGGGAAGGAAGCAGCTTCTGTTGTGATGGAGCACCCGTAGGTAGAAGCCTGACTTTTGCTCCGTGACGCTCTTACAGTCATAGTAGACCGGGACCTACGGCTTAAAGTGGATTCCGAACCACTACAAACATCCATGGCACCGCCGGGATTCGAACCCGAAACCTGTGGCACCGAGCGCCAGAGCGCTAGACACTCGGCCATTCAGGTCCCAAATTTGCCAACGACACGCAGTGTTCCCAGGTGGTCACCCACCCAAGTACTGACCGCGCCCAATGATGCTTGACTTCGGTGATCTAACGAGAACCGGTATATTCAGCATGGTACGGCCGTTGTACTTATTACATATCACCCTATCCGTGGAGCCGAAAAAGGCGGAATCCAGGTAGCACTAGTAGGTTCTGTCTGCGCTTCTGGTCCTGCAGTCTTCCGTAAGCCTTCGGGGCAGGTCGGTAAATCTTTATTGAATATGATTCTCTCAGAGGATTCTGTCAAGTCGGTTTTTAAATAATCCGTGAGGCAGACTTGTCTCCCTTCTCTACGCATCTTTAAGCGGAGTCCAGACGAGAGTACGAATCGAGTCGAGTCAATCTCGAGACGATGTCGCTCCGAGTGTATGCGTCTGACTACTGCAAGACGATGACATATGCAAGCTACGTTATCTGTGGTTGTGAGTGACAGTTTTTGAAAATGGGATCCGTGAAAATCCCTTTGATGCCCTGAAAAATCGACTCTCGTCGCAGTGGGGACGACACACATGATTCTCTAGGACTGGGATGAGCCAACTCCGGCCCGCCAAAAGATTCTATCCGGCCCGCGGATAGATTGTAAAACTCTAACTTTGATTTACCGGTGCGAGGAAAATTAAAAGAAATATATATTTATATATTATATAATCATCTCCTTTTCTACTTTGATTAAATAGTATTTTTTTTTCTTCCTTTTGTTTTCAAAGCACTGATGATCTTTTTACTTTCTCTATTTTTGTTCTACAAAACATAAATCGTCGGAAATAGCAAGAACAGACAGCTTTCAATCGGTAAAGTGTTAAAAGCAGAAGTTTTTTGGTTATTATAGCTGCAGATTGGCACCAACAAGTTAGAGTTTTACAAATCGTTATCGAAAGTAAGTTTCCCAAATTTAATATCTCACGTCCAGAAAATCAGTGCTATGTTTGCTTCATCTTATATAAGTGAACAAGTGTTTCCTACTATGAATCTTAGAAAGAATTATTTCAGAAGTAGATTGACAGATGAGCAGTATCTCGTTCCTTAGAACGAGTACATCTCACTTAGAACCTCAGTATAAGGAACTTTTAAAAATGAAATCGCAATTTCATTCCTCTCACTAACGTATTTAAGTTGTAATACTTGTATATTGTATTTAAAATTTTAGAAAAATTTATCTTGGCCCGCCAAACTTTTTTTTCTTCCATTTTTGGCCATTCCCTTTTGGCCATTTTTTCCATTTTTTTTTTTTTAATATGTGTATTTAAATGTGAAGACAGTTGACTGATATACTATTTAATTAATTGACTGACTAATATTTAATTCATTAATTATAATAACGATAGTTGACTGATGAATATTTAATTCATTATTTATAATAATGCCAGTTGACTGACCAATATTTAATTCATTAATTATAATAGTGATAGTTGACTGACTAATATTTTCATTAATTATAATAAGGATAGTTAACTGATTAAAATAATGTCATAGACTTTTAGTACTTACGAAATATCATGATGCGAACCTGCTTTTAAAAATAATTGGAAAAAAAAAAAAAAAAAAAAGAAGAAGAAGAAACATTTCTACATAAATTAACTATTGTGACGAGATCTAGAAAAATTGTTTTCAGAAACGAAGAGATTAGATGACGATTGTGACAGCGTGTACCATAACGATACTCAATCTTTCAATCTTTTTGATAGGAGTTTTCCGGTTTTCAACTATACGACACTCAAATGGATAACAGCTAACTTGAAAGTCCTCCTGGAAGGAAATATATTTCCTTCAACGACTGTTTGAAGTTCTATTCGGGGTCCTATATAAATAGAACACGTCCGTTACTTATCTATTTACAAAAAATCATGAATAAAGTTATATTTCTTAGTAATCTTTACCTTAAAAAAATATTTCCAAGAAATCATCTTGAAAAATATTTTTATCTTCCTGTAAAACATTTTGGGTTTTATTCAGTTTGCAAATGCATTATACAAAGAGTAAATACCATACCTGTCTTAATAAATTTTATGAAAATTTCCTTTTCTCCCTTTAATAGGACTTAAAATACATGTTTGGCTTTACTGACGGACTCAATAAATAGTGGATTCTATTTTGCTCTAGACGTTTAATCAGAAACACGTAAACTGTTGAAGTACAAAATCTTTTCTCAACTGCAGGTCTTGAGTGGAAAAACGTTTACCGAGATTTCAGAAATGCCGTTGCAGTTTCTTGGTATTTTATGGTAATGGGTTCTAGGAAAAATACCAACAATTTTGGATAGCTTAAGCTGTTATTTACGTCTCTTTTGTTTTCATCCTAAATAAATGCACAGACAATACAATCCATTTTTCTGGAAATGTGGTATTTTTATGCAGATGCGCTAATTTTAGCGTACGATTAATGTAAAAAAGATGATATCGTAACATAACAGTCAGTAGAGTCTTCATTTTATTTATTACTCATAAGATGCATGGGTATTGTTTTGGGAAGAGTGGGTTACAGATGTTCTGTACCACTATCAACATTTCTTATTTTTTGTAATTTCTTTCACGTGCTTTTTTATAAAATCGTTTGGAATTCTGTAATTTTTATTTCTTTTTATTTCTTTTAAGTGCTGTTTTATAAAATCGTTTGGAATTATGTAGTTTTTATTTATTTTTATTTTAATTTCTTTATAGTGCTGTTTTATAAAATCGTTTGGAATTCTGTAGTTTTATTTATTTTTATTTTAATTTATTTCATGTGATTTTTTTACAAAATCGTTTGGAATTCTGTAGTTTTTATTTATTTTTATTTTAATTTATTTCAAGAGCTTTTTTATAAAATCGTTTGGAACTATGTAGTTTTTATTTATTTTAATTTTAATTTCTTTTAAGTGCTTTTTTACAAAATCGTTTGGAATTCTGTAGTTTTTATTTATTTTTATTTTTATTTCTTTACAGTGCTGTTTTATAAAATCGTTTGGAATTCTGTAATTTTTATTTATTTTTATTTTAATTTCTTTCAAAAGCTTTTTTATAAAATCGTCTGGAATTATGTAGTTTTTATTTATTTTTATTTTAACTTTTTTCAAGTGTTTTTTTTTATAAAATCGTTTGAAATTATGTATTTTGTTTATTTCAATTTTTATTTCTTTCAATTACTTTTTTATAAAATCGTTTGGAATTATCTAGTTTTATTTATTTTAATTTTAATTTCTTTCAAATGCTTTTTATATAAAATCGTTTGGAATTCTGTATTTTGTTTATTTCAATTTTAATTTCTTTCAAATACTTTTTATATAAAATCGTTTGGAATTCTGTAGTTTTTATTTATTTTTATTTTAATTTCTTTCAAGGGTTTTTTTTTATAAAATCGTTTGGAATTCTGTATTTTGTTTATTTCAATTTTAATTTCTTTCAAATACTTTTTATATAAAATCGTTTGGAATTCTATAGTTTTTATTTATTTTTATTTTAATTTCTTTCGCGTGGTTTTTTATAAAATCTAGTTATTGCTACAAGTACTATATATGGTGCTGAGAATAAATGTCGAAAAAGTGATCTCGACTTTACTTTTGATTGGTACTACTATTATAAAGATTAGTACCAATCACAAATTGCTTCATTTAACATATTGATATATAACATATTGGTAATGATGTATTTTATTATTATCTCTCATGTAATTTACAAACTTAAAAATAGGAGGTGAAGGGACCTTTTTTCATCTAAATCCGGCCCTGAATGCAGGATTTTCGAAAAATGTTATTTTTAAGAAAAGCACAAAAAGGTAAGGTTTGTAATACTTTACAGATAGCTTCCATATACAATAATTCTATGCGTATGTGACATACAGCCTATATTTCACTACTGTCCATATTCTTCGTACCGTGATTGTGCCAGTAAGAGATAGGGCGTAAATAGATATTTACGTAAATCTATTGACTTCTAAAAAATTATTTCTGCAAACTTATTTCATAACGCAGAACAGTTTTTCCACAAGATGACATATACGTCTTAATTATCTAATGTCTCCGCGATAACCAACAACAATATTGATGATGATTGACAGCGCCATCAATCTGAAATATCAAAATAAATGCCTTCCAAGTTGTCTGCAAATAGAAACCAGCAGATCCATCTGGCGAAATTGGCAATGATTTGTGCTTCTGTCGGTGTTTACTAAACGAAAAAAGTAAATTCCGATTTATCGATATAAACACCATATATAATACCTCTGGGTTTGTAAATCAATAACAGCTTATTTGTTTGCATTTCAATAATCATTTTGTTATTGAAATGCTACAAATGCGTTTGTTGGGACTTTCAAGTTACAGTGGGCTATTATGGTAGAATAAAACTTATGTTTTCTTCTATTTTCAGATTTATAAACCATATTCCCGACTCATTGCTCAGTGGCAACGTGCGCCGCTGGAGAGCATCAGAGCTGAGGTTCAATCCTCTGGCGGCTTTAATGTAGATACTGTTTCGAAAACGAAGAGACTTGATGGCGTTTGTGATGTTCAGCATCTTGCCTCGCTACTCGGACTACCTGGTGGCATTTTTCCGGGTTTTCTCCTATACGATACGCAAATGTAGGGTAGTTCCCCTGAAAGTCCTCCCGGAAGACACTGCTATCTTCAGCGTTGCTGAGCAAAGTCAGACTTCTACCTACGGATGCTCCATCACAACAGAAACTGCCCCTCTTAACCTCCTTCCATGAGAACACACGGGTTCATGGATTTGTTCTTGATGTTGTTATCAATCAAAGGGGATGAGAAAAAAACAAACATAAATCATATATCCAAAATATGGATAGATAATCACATAAAAATAAACGAGGAATTAAAATTAGACGCATTAGCGGTAATAGATTAGAAGATTCTTTATTTGATTTATTATTAGAAGATTCTTTATTAGACTGCAAAAAGATGGAGTAATGCATTGGCCAATTTTTGTCTGACAACAGAAGACGTTGTTAGAGTGTAAAGGGGTTCCAAAAATAAAATGTTCCAAATGCAGCGAATATCAATGTTTAATGACAAATGAAAATTGTTTATTGAATTTCACGCTTAAGCCTTTATGCTGACATTGTAAAACATTTGTTATGTAGAATTTACAAAGTGAATTAATTAATAATAAAATTGTTTAAATTGCTGCAAAAAAGTCGAGATGTAAAGGAATTCCAAAAGTAAAATGTTCCAAATGCAACGTACATATCTGTTCAACGACAAGTGCAAATTGCTTTATGGAATTTCACGATTAAGCGTTTCTGCACAGCAGTGCAAACATCGTAAGCCGTTGTTGCGTAAAAGTTACAAAGTGAATTAATTAATAATAAAATTGTTTAAACTGCTACAAAAAGTCGGAATGTATGGAATTTCCATTTTTTTTTCTAATGCAGCTGGCAAACACTTAAACAGCTTGGTCATAGATGCCTTAAGGCAAGCGCTGCACTGACGTTACTCACTTTGCAATACCCAGGGGTACCTAGGGACAGAGCGCCAGTCACTCGGCCATTCAGGCCCTAGAATTTCAAAAATAAAATGTTCCAAACGCAACGTACATCTTTTAATGACAAGTGCAAATTGTTTCATGGAATTTCACGTTTAAGCTTTTGTGTACAAAAGTACAAACATTGTAAGCCACTGTTACGTTAAAGTTACAAAATGAATTAATTAATAATAAAATTGTTTAAACTGGTAAAACATTTTTTTAATCTGCATATATATGTTTATAATTGTTGACTTTCGCTCCATAAATGTTTTATAACGAAAAAAAATCGGCACATAGAGGGTTAAGTATCAGACTTATCAAATCAATTTTCGATTCTTTTGTTGGATTCCGTTGTGAAATTAGAGAGTTTTTGCACACCGTACTTTAAAATACGGTATTTTTTTTCTCCCTAGCGCGCATGCTCATAGGAAACATTATTACAGATACGCATGCGCAATTTCCCATGAGCATGCGTGTTAGGGAGGAAAGAAATACCGTATTTTAAAGTACGGTATGCAAAAACTCTCTATTAGCTACTTGTCACCATTTCCTGCAGTTAATTTGATTAGATCTACTAACTGTCTTTGGGTACAAAAAGGAAGTTCGGTATTTTGATTTTATAAATATCTGAGATAAGAGAGCCTTAGCGGAAGATAAGTTTGGAAAGTGTCAACCTGAAGATGTAAGGGTCTTTAGATTTATCTCGGGTTTCGCCAAGCACCCGTATCCTCGGTAGTATAGTGGTAAGTATCCCCGCCTGTCACGCGGGAGACCGGGGTTCGATTCCCCGCGGGGGGAGGCTACTCAAATGCATTTATTTTTTTTTTTTTTTACATTTATTAAAAATTCATTTAAATGCTACTCAAATGCATTTATTTATCTGAAAAATATTGTCAGTTTTTGTGTAATTGGAAAAGCGAATTAAAAATGAATAATTGGTGGAAATTTTTTTTTTTTAATATATTTTTTTTACTCTAACGCCATTATTTATTCTGAAAAATATTGCCAGTTATATATATACCATAAAAATATTGCCAATTTTAAAACCGAATAAATTAACAATTTTTTTTTTTCAATTTTTTAGTTATACATATTATTAAATATTTTCTGAAATATAATTATTAAATATTTTCTGAAATATAATTACTTATGAAGTATTGTGAATTATAAAAAAATTTACTCCGTTCTGATATTTGGTGGATAATTACTATTGTTCATTAAAATTATTATATCTATAATTTATTCAATGATTGACATTTATTTCTGATAGTAATGTCTTAATTTATTTATGATTGTAAATGTCTTTTTTTGAATTGTAATCTTTAATTTTTCCGGAATAAAATTTATGAAAATTTAATTTCTTTTATTTACTGAATTCAGGCATTGCCAGATCACGCCAAATTATATAAATTAAAAATTATTGAATAAAATAATCTATTAGTAGTATTAATAAACGTTACTAATGATGAAAGCCACCTTTCTTGACCATTAGTCAGTTACCTGTCAGTTGACCAACAGTGGCCAAATCTGACCACTGCCGTTGTCCTACTATGACCTTTATTTAACTTACCAGCTATGTTTGGAAGGGGAAAAGCCAGAGGCAAAGTCGAGAATTTTTACGTTTCACTGTCAACTACGTTTTTTGTCCATGTGCCGAAATAGCTCAGTTGGGGAGCGTTAGACTGAAGATCTAAAGGTCCCTGGTTCAATCCCGGGTTTCGGCAGTTGTCCTTATCCTCGGTAGTATAGTGGTAAGTATCCCCGCCTGTCACGCGGGAGACCGGGGTTCGATTCCCCGCCGGGGAGGATATTTTTTTTATTTTAAATACTAAAAATTATTTTATTTAAAAATTTATTTAATATTCTTCTTTTTTTTTTCCAATACCGCAGCAACCCTATGGCAGGCCAAAGCAATTTGCCTATTGGCAGATATTTAATATATTACATACATAAAATAAATTATATAATTTACCATATATTTAAAAAATATTACTCAAATGCATTTATCGGAAAGTATTTTCTTTATATTTAAAGAATTCATTTGATATCTTCATATTATTCAAATACATTTATTTAGCAAATATACTGACAGTTGTGTAATTAGAAAAACGAATAAATTAGAGAATTAAAAATTAATTATTTGATAACATTTTCAAAATGAAATATTCTAACGCCATTTTTTTACCGAGAAATTTTTTTTAATTAATGTACTAAGCTAAGTTTGTAATCACAGAAGTTGTAGCTAAAAGTTTGTTTTTATTTCTTTTTGAATCAAATGCCATCGCAGCTGATTCATATCACATTTTTTTATATTTTCGCGATTACTATTAGCTTTTTTTTTTATGCTTTTATTTTCTAAAATTAGAAAATCTCTTATCATAAATTACTTTTATGTTTTATTCTATAAAATGTTTATTTTTTGAAGTTAAAAATTAATTAACCAAATTATTCACCTAAAAATAAAAAAAATTAAAAATAAAGATCATTAAAAGGATTTGATTGAATTCTGAGATTTATGCTTGCATTAGCTACTTTATCACAATTTAACCAATTTCTCTTAAATAATGCCAATAAAAAGGTTCCTCAGATATACAGTAGAATTTGATAGTTTCCAAAAGTATTAAAAGAAGACTCACCAAAATGTGGTGTTGTATAGAACTTCTGTAGCAAAATAATACAAAATTTAAGGTGTACACAAATAAAACTACTTAATTTTTATCAGGAAATTAATTATTGATATAGTTTTGTAATGAGGTTCGTCGCTCATATAAAATAACAAAGAGTATTAAATGGAATTACCTTTCAGTATCTCAGGGTGAGAAATGTAAACAAGCTACTCTATTAAATATAAACATCACATATGCATATCCATTACTACTACTACACCACACCACATCACTGATGAGTTGAGTTGCCCTTTACAGTTTGGGAAGGATGTGGGTGAGAAGTCTGATTGGCTCTGTGATGCTCTACGGTAATATGAGATCGGGACCTACGGCTTAAAGGGATTCCGAACCACTACAACACCCTTGGAACCGTCGGGATTCGAACCCAAAACCAGTGTTACCGAGCGCCAGACATTCGGCCATTCAGTCCCATATGCATAGCCACTAGAAAAATTATTTAGAAATAATTAATAACAAAAACATCATCATCATCAGTGGCGGAACAGCCTCATGGTGGGAAAATGCCGTCTGTATACTGTCAAATTACGAGACGAGAAATGTTTTTTTTTTTTTTTTTTTTTTTTTACGTGATAGGGTTGTTAGCCTTACGTCCAATGCTCTACAGCCATATTAGACAGGACCTACTGTTTAAAAGTGGATTTCGAACCACTATAAGCATCCATGACACCGCTGAGATTCGACCCGAAGGCTGTGGCATCGAGAGCCAGAAAGCTAGTCACTCGGCCATTGGGTCCCAGGTAAAATTAATAAAACAAATTTATACATAAAAGCCATTTGATTAATTAGTTTACGTTTAATAAAAATAACAAGGGGAGGTGGTAATAGGATAAAAAAAAAGAAGAGATAATAAGAAAAATTAGAAATACTATTCACACATGTTTTTGCCTGTTGTGTAACATCATTTAAAAAGTAAACGCATAAAATGCAAGCCACAATACATCAACGACCAAACACGTCAAAGGCATTAACACGTAAGCATCGTAACGCTTTGTAGAATCCACCGAACAACTACAAACATCCATGGCACCGCCGTAATTCAACATGAAAACTGTAGCACCTAGCCCCAGAGCACTAATCACTCGGCCATCAGGCCCCAATAACAAAAATAAATTAAATATTAATAAGAAGAAAAATTGTAAATATTATTCATTATTCATGGTTATTATTTATTTATTTATTTATTTTTTATCCTTTTATGTTATTTTTTTAAATATATTGTAATGTCAGCTTAATCGCTTCGATTTTTCAAGGTCTTCTTTTTAACCTTATGCAACACCAAAATCCAATTCAACCCAATCCTAAACTACACCTATCGCATAAACTGCTTATTTTCAGATACGTATAATTTCCCAAATGCGCATTTATTGACACCTGAAACCCAATCCTTTCCGTAACGTGTGCCAAACTATAAACAATCGTGACACAATCCTTGCAGCGTCACACAGCTTGCAACAGAACAACGTGAACCCCAAACGGTATCACTCTGCAACTTCGAGAGTCAAAATACTTCATTTCCATAGAATGAAAAGCATGCATTCAATTACCGGGGCTTCCACGTGTTTGACGCTAACCGTAACTGTCGAAACTTTTTCCAGTCACCCATGAGTCAGCCAAGCAGAATTGTTGGCGCCTTGCTATCATCCTACATTACCATTCTTCGGGTATTGTGTCCGGTTAGAAAACGCGGCGAGTTACAGGTGTGTAGGTGGACCCAATAGTATCGCTCTTTTGTTGTTGTTTTTTTATTTGGGAGAAATGATCGATGTTGGGGTATTAGGGTTTTTAATGATGGGGCGTTTTCTTGGCGCACTCATGTCAGTTGGAAGAATAGAAAAAAAAAATAAATAAAAAATAACCGTATTGAGTGGCATGATTTTGGATGAGTCAACCTTATTAGAGGAATTGGATATAATTGCTCAATTTGGATTGTCTCATGATTATTATGGGGTCCTTTATTAGAGCAAGCAGCGAAAAAAAAAATTTCTCGTTGCTCATTGAAAACATATCAGTATATTCAACCGTAATTTATAATTTTTTTTGTTCTAATGCAGCTGCCAAACCCTTAGACAATTGTCTGGAATCCCTTAAGACAAGCGCTGCACATACGTTACTCACTTAGCATTACCCAGGAGGTGCGTGTAGCTTGCAGATAAACTAAGGACTCACCGGCACTATAGTTCATGGTGGCCCAAGGCCGTTTTCTTACTGGTAGATTCCAAGACATGAGATGTTTCTTTTTTACGAGGTAGGGTTGTCAGCCCTACGCCCATTGCTCTACAGTCATATTAGACCGGGGCCTACGGTTTAAAGTGGTTCCGAACCGAGTGGAGCCGAACCTGAATTTTGTGGCACCAAGATTATCACTTAGCCATTAGGCCACTTTAAAACAATTTTACAAGATTATATATATATATATATATATATATATCGGCTACTTTAAAAATGGATGTTTTTAACGTATTAAATCGTAATTTATAATTATAAAAATGTTTGTGTGTGTGTTTCGTCATAACTTAAAAGCTATAAAGCCCGACTCGTGGCTCAGTGGATTGCGGAAGTTGAACCCACTGCCTTTTTGTAGACATTGTTTCAAAGAACGAGGAGGCACGATGGCGTTTGGGATGTTCAGAATCTTGGTTCCTGAGTCGGACTACCTGGTGGGAGTTTTCCAGGTTTTCTCCAATCGATACGCAAATGCGGGGTAGTTACCCTCTAAAAGTCGTTTCGGAAGGCACTGCCCTCTTTCTTTAGGATCTCAGAGCCAAGTCAGACTTCTAACTAAGGTGCTCCATCACAACAGAAGCTGTCCATCCATGAGTAGACTACTCATGGGATGTCTGTCCATTCGCTGCTGGACATTGAGGATTAGCCACAACAACAAAACAGTATTTAACAATAACGTTTAATTATAGTAGCACTATATTAAACGGTATAATAGCGTTATATAATAGCACTAGTAAGGCAGATATGTAACAGATATAACGTTACACAAAGTTGCTACACTGCACGCACACTTAGCCCCAAATTTTGAACGAACATCACCAGGAATGCTTATTTGGGTAGTCGCCTTCTCGCCCCCTTAATATCAAACCACGGATGGAGTTTATGGCTTATAGTATTATACTATCAATTTGCACATTGTAACCTCATTAGACCATGATCTATAGTTTAATATGGATTCCTCACTACTAAAAAACATCTATGCCATCGCAGTGTTCGAAACTAAAGCCCTTGGTACCAAAGGCCAGAACGCTAATCAACTGGCCATCGTATGAGAGAAAACCTGGAAACCTCCCTCCAGGAAGTCCGACTAACGTGGCAAGGTGTTGAATATCACAAATGCCATCGAATCTCCTCGGTTTTTTTGAGACAGTGTCTGCAACAAATACGCCAGCGTATTGAACCTCCGCCCTAATGCTCACCAGCGGTGCACGTTGCCACTGAGCCACGATTCGGGCGGGAAATTTTTTCAATTAACTGAATTGTGTATTACACTTCCCTGCTGTACACTTATTTCTTCTGATTTCATCATAATCAATTAGGCTTTTGCTAAGATTAATTATTTACTGATAAAATTTTGCAATGTTTTCTTTTTGTTTAACTCTTTCATTGACGAATTCTTTTTTTTTTTCTAGCTCCTGGTAATTTAAGTCACTGACATAAGTTATTGTCACACTAGCATAGATATTCTAAATAAATTGCTATCAATGGGCACAGATATAGAAATTATTTAAAAAAAAATAAAAATAAAAAATAAAAAAGAAAAAGAAAGAAAGAATGAGATCAATTCGGAAAATATAATACTCCTCATTTTTCATAATCTCATTGAAAGTAGGAAAAAAGAAAAGATTTCAACCCAACACTAATTATTTGTTTGGTTTTATCGGTCAAAGAAAGTACTAAAGAAAGTGATTCCTTTGTAAATAAAAGAGGAAATAAAAATGAGTAGCATTGTGATCTCACCGATAACTGGGCCAAAGTCACCCGAGATTATTGGCTATCTGAAAGAGCCCCACTGTTTGGAATCAGAGAATAAGTCATTCACATTGTTGTAAACGGAGACAGAGACTACATGTTTAATCAGACATCAGATAATAATCGAGTTACGTGATAAGCGTGGTAGTTATGAATAATGAAGTCAACGCCGCAATACAAACAGTTTGATGGAATACTTGAATAGTAATAGCCGAGGCATTTTTTGATAGTTTATTTTGATAACTATTTACCACATACTAAAGTATGAAGTGGTAGTTGTTTATTATTTTAACCTTAACTAACATTCATGGCCATTAACGACAACACTTCGTGAAAAATTTCAATTAATTCAAATTAAAATGGGGTGGTTCATATTTATATTTTATTCCATATATCTGTTACTTATATTTCTTTCAATGTACAAATTCCTTAAATTTCTTTTCATATACAGATTCCTTATATTTCTTTCCATATACAGATTCCATATATTTCTTTCCATATACAGATTCCTTATATTTCTTTCAATGTACAAATTCCTTAAATTTCTTTTCATATACAGATTCCTTATATTTCTTTCCATATACAGATTCCATATATTTCTTTCCATATACAGATTCCATATATTTCTTTCCATATACAGATTCCTTATATTTCTTTCAATGTACAAATTCCTTAAATTTCTTTTCATATACAGATTCCTTATATTTCTTTCCATATACAGATTCCATATATTTCTTTCCATATACAGATTCCTTATATTTCTTTCAATGTACAAATTCCTTAAATTTCTTTTCATATACAGATTCCTTATATTTCTTTCCATATACACTTACCATTTACATAAACAAGAAAATTTTATGGATATGGAAATTAAAGTATACACGAAAATATATATTACGTGTTGTATTTATACATGAAATACAAAACAATTATACATGAAATACAAAACAATTATACATGAAATACAAAACAATTATACATGGAATACAAAACAATCATATATGAAAATTTTAATTTACATTTTCTATATATTAAAGGTAAGTTTATTAATCAATTTCCACTTTTTTAATAATTAACAACTTGTTTCTTTCTCTTTATATTTTACATTTATAATTATTTTTTGTTAATTAACATTTTTTATTATAAAGAATACTGTAATTCTTGGTTTTTTTTTTTTTTGATTGATGTATTTTTATGAATTTTTATACTATTTTTTATTCAGTAGAGAAAATAATGCAAACATATTTCCTTCGGACATATAGAAAAATATATATATATATCTTTGCAATAATACTACAATATTTTTTCAGAAATGGGCAAAAATATTCGAAAAGCGTTTTCATTGGAAATAATTTTTGTAATGTTTACCTTATAGCTGTTGTCGTAGTTAATAAAAAACGTATTATTTAATATTAATATTATTCCAATTTCTTTTTACGTATAAAATTATGGGTATAATTTTGAAAAACTGGGTTTTTCTTGTTTTTTACCATTCTCATTCGTGTCCTTGATCACTTTCAATCATGTCCTTGACAAATTTCATTTTTTTTAAATTTCTTTCATGAGCTTTTTTATGAAAGAAATTATATTAATTTCATTTATTTTCTTAATTAAATTTATTTAAATTTATTTAATTAAATTTCTATATTATTTATTTAAATTTCTTTTACGAGCTAATAGTTATGTAAAATTGTTCTAAAAAAATCGTCTGGTGAAAGCAAAGACAATTTTATTCCAAAGTGAAAACGAAAATTTTCAAGAAAAGAAAATCGTTTGGAATTCTATAGTTTAAAAAGGTATAGAATTCCAAACGACTTTTAAGATTTCTGTTATACGTTTTGTTCTTATATTAAATTTTAGAGCAATCTGTATAACCACATAACCGATTACATATTTTTTATTCCAACATTATTATTATTATTATTTGAGGAGTAGGAACAAAATATTTTCGAACAAAAGTTTTCGAAACCAAATATTTTTACACTAATGTGAAAAATCCATGGAAAAATTGGAAAAAGATTTGAAATTTGAATTCTAATAAAATTAATTGGTTGAAGCGCAAATTATTTTATATGTGACCTTGAGCATTATTTACAATTGAACTATCTCAACCCTATTTACAATCGAACTATCTGCGCGTACATGTCTATTTACCAAATTATTCACTTCTTGCATTTCTTTCTCAATACATGACTCACTTGATGGCAAAACCCACATCTCTTTGAGTCACAATCAGGGGCCAGCTAGGCTGCTGATCGGGCGGCCTGCAATGACAGGGGCCGAGCGATCAGGGCATTCGTGACGGTTGCAGCTAGCTAGCCAGAAAAAAGCGGGCGACTGTGAGTCTGTTCGTGCGGCCAGGTGTTCACTTAACATTGCTGCAGAGAGGGAGAATTACGATTAAAATTTCCCGATCGCCAGACGTTCTGTAGTGGCAGCTGGAATTGAGCGACGCATTGGAGCCTAAAGGATAAATAAATTTCAACAAGAAAAGCTTTTTTTTCACAATACATGTGAATCGTACATGGCGCAGTTCTGATTTAAAATGGGGGGAAATAATATTGTTTTGGGTACTTAATAGTATTAGAAAATCTACAGATAAAAAGAAGAAGAAGGATAAAATAAAACATTTTTAATCTTATAAGCAATAATCAATAATAATTGACAATATAAATAATCATTAAGTGAAATCGTAAAAGTCAAAAATATTTTTATTCAAAAAATTGGAATTGTGTATTTAATAAAAAAAACAAAATATGCATAGAAAGCATTATTATTTTTAATGAAGAATTTGTTTAGCCAAAAATTATGTAATGATAATGATTTTTAGCTTATTTGCTGAAATTTACACAAATTCTTACACAAAAATTACAAAAATTCTTAAAAAAGAATCAATTCGTGGGGGCCTGAATGGCCGCTTTGACCTTCGGTACTACAGGTTTCGGGTTCGAGTCCCGGTGGTGCCATGGATGCTTGTAGTGGTTCCAAAACCACTTTAAGCCGTAGGTTCCGGTCTAACATGACTGTAGAACGTAGGGCTGACAACCCTTCCCCGTAAAAAAAAACATCTCATGTTTCGAAATCTGCCAGTAGGTAGACGGCATTGGCCCACCATGGGGCTGTTGCGCCAATCATGATAATAACAGAGGATCTAATTGTTTGTATTTGAAAAGATTTTATGCTTGGAAGAGTTATTATGCATACTATTTGAAACATATAATATCGCATTCTACATAAAAGGCGTCATATGGAGCCAAAAGGATAAATAAATTTCAACAAGCAAGCTTTTTTTCACAATACGTTTGAATCGCGCATGACGCAGTTCTGATTTAAAATTGAGGAAAAATAATATTGCTTAGGGTACTATCGGAAAAGTATAATATATAGTATCGGAAATAATAAGTAATGGTAATAGTAGTAATATATAGTATCGGAAAATATACAGATATCTGAAAGAACATTTCGATCAAATTAGGAATTTTTTGACTAATTTATTCCTTTTTAATCGAAAAAATTCCCTACGAATAAAATATGCTAAAATTTAATGTGGATATGGTACTAGATATTTCATAATAGTTTCAAATGGTATTTCAAACTTGTATTTCTAAAATATTTTATTCACTATAACAGAGTATCTAATTGTTAGTATTTGAAATGGTTTTTTATATGAAAAAAGTTGTTATGCATACTATTTAAAGCACATATATAATATAGCATTCTGTGTAAATGTGTCATATTTATTCATATTTGAGGCTATTTTCTATGTGAGCAATGTGTAGTGACAGCTTTAAATGTGCGAAGCATTGGAACTAAAGGATAAATAAATTTCAACAAGCAGGAACATATTTTATTAATAGTGCATGTCTCAATTCTGATTTAAAATGGGGAAAATAATATTGTTTTGGGTACATAATAGTACAGATATCTGAAAGAACAAATACATAGATATCTCAAAGAACCACATATTTATTTAAAACATTATTGGGAAAACAAGCAGGAATATAGAGATATCTCAAAGAACATCATTTCAATTAAATTAGGTATTTTTTACTAATTTATCCCTTTTAATCTTAGCAAATTCTCTGAAGAATGTTAAAAATTGATATGGATAATGATATTAGATATTTCATAATAGTTTCAAATGGTATTTCAAACAAGTATTTGTAAAATATTTTTTCACAAAGGATCTACTTGTTAGTATTTGAAATGATTTTCTATATGAAAAAGCTATTATGCATACTATCAAAACAGTTTTTTTTATAAATATCTCATTCTATGGAAAAAGTGATCCATTTATTCATATTTAAGGCTATTTTGTATGGGAACAATCAGTCGCACTCAACTTCTTTCATCAGATTTCTAATGCCAAACAAATTAAATTAATAATTAATTAATTTAAATTAAAAATTGTGATATGAAAAAGCTATTATGCGTACTATTTAAAACATATTATATATATTTATATATATAATATCGCATTCTACGTAAAAGATGATCCATTTGTTTATATTTGAAGCTATTTTCTATGGGAACAATCACTCGTTTGAGCACGACTGATTGACAAAAAAATTAAATTAATAATTAATTAAAAATTGTGACATGTAAAAGCTATTATGCAGGATTTAAAACATATATTTTATAAATATCTCATTCTATGTAGAAGGGGATCGATTTGTTCATGTTTGAGGTTATTTTCTATGTGAACAATTTATGATATTAAAATCTCACCAAGTCAAAACGCCAATCTATTCCAAAAAAGATTATATTACGCCTATTCTCTGGATTTCTTAGTACAATTCGGTGAATATAATAATTAAAATAAGCAAAAAAAAAATATTAATTATAAGTTAATACATAATTGCTGTAGCTGAACATCTCTCATACCATTATGTTAATAGTAATTAAAATGATCATAAATGGAAGAATGTAAGTGCTACTGTAAAATAAAAAGCTACATCAATACAAAGAATCGAAAAACTAAATACAGGACACTTAAACAAAAAAGCAAGGACATATAGTTGGTATAATTGCGGGGGAAATCTAATTTTGTTCCTGCCTTACCTGTTTGGTGGCCAATAAAAACCCGCAATGTCTTTTACCATAATTGCTACGTGGATTTACCACGTCAAGGTTAATGGAATATACAATGTTTGCTCAAATCCAATCCGTAAAAACTAATATATAATTACTTGGTTTTCCAGAACACTAAAATAATACATTGCAAGAGATTTGAAACACTATCATTTGAATGGCCAAAGTTCAATAAAGTGGATACTTTAGATTTGAAACAATAGAATATGTAATTAAGCAATGTCTATCGTCTGCAGCGTTGTTTTTTGCAAATGTCAATGGTATGTTTATCACTAATTTATAGGGATAAAATGTCTAGAAAGAATTTTTTTTTTATGTTCATTTCGAAACATAATCTGCAAAGTATATATCAAGGTAAGAAAGTAACAATAATTGAAAAATTCTTACAGTGTAAAAGAACAACAATATGCATTAAATGTCCAAATCTTCTATTTATTTTACAATGCAAGTTTGTGACAAGGGGCCTGATGGCCGAGTGGCTAGAGCTCTGCCTCTCAGTACCTCAGAGTTCAAGTCCTGGCGGTGCTATGGATGCTTGTAGGGGTTCGGAATCCACTTTAAGCCGTAGGTGATATTAGAGCGTTGCGGGGGGTATTGTTACCCCGCTTCCGTGGCTTATCTACAAACAAACTACACGCACCCCCTGGATAGTGCTAAGTGAGTAACGTCGGTGCAGCCCTTGCATGGCATAAAAGATAACTGTCTAATTGTTTGCCAGCTACATTAAAAAAAATTTGTGACGTCCAATAAGTGCGTACGTTGTTAGCAAAAAGTATTTTGTTGATTCTTGGCGATTAGACTGTATGCTTTCTAATATATTCAAAGATTACCATTACAAGGTATTAGTTTTCTATGATTTTTTTATTTTTATTTCCAATGGTAAGAAAAAATAACAAACTCTGACGAGATCAAAACAGTGTAAAACACAAAAAAAAAAAAAAAAAAGAAATCAACAAGAGAAAAAATTCAATGTCTCATCAGCAAAGTTCTAGCACTCCAATATCTTTTCACCTCGGAGTCCCCACGCAAAGGTCGGTCATCCTGCTATAGGGCTCCTGTCCATGATCTCATCTTTCCCACAGAGTGGGCAAGTTGGGCTATCAAAAATACCAATGCGGTGCAGATGGCTAGCCAAACAGTCATAGTCCACCGCAAGTCTAAATTCTGCGACAATGTTAAATTGTAAATTTGCCATTTGCAATTATCAAGAGCATTTCCTGTAGTAAGAGGAATATCTACCTTCAGAATATTAGAATCTGACGACATAGAACAGCAGCCATTCGGAAGTCTGATCTTACAATATGTGAGTTTTGTCTGTTTGCTGATGACTCCACTACCTGTAGGATACAAAACTCTACAAAATGTTCTCAACTTCCTAGAAAAATAGTTAACTCTTTAGAGAATAGCTGTCAATACAGATAAAAGTCTGAAATCTACATAAAAACATTAAAATGTAATTTAAAATTTTGAAAAGCAATTCAAAGCATTTAGGTAAAAGTACAAATGAATGGTAAAAATACAAATGAACGGTACAAACGAACATTCAACTGAATGGTTAAATGAACAAATGAATGGTTAAAGGAACAAATGGATGGTTAAAGGAGCAAATGAATGGTTAAAAGAACAAATGAACGCATCTTTGACACGTAATGAAAGTAACGTATCAAAGATGCAAATGAACGGTCCAGATAACATTCAAATGTACAAATGTACAATGACGGTTTCTCAAATGCATTTCAGGCTTTTTTAGGTTTTTCAAAGATAAAGCTCATTGACACATACCAAAATATTATTATGTTTTTTTCTATTATCACTAAATCATTCATTGGAATGGCCGAGTGTCTAGCGTAATAGTGTCTTTATAAACAGTTCACAGCATTTAGGTAAAGGTACAAATGAATGGTAATAGTACAAATGAATGGTAATAGTACAAATGAACGGTACAAACGAATATTCAAATAAACGGTTCATGAACGATTAAAGGCACAAATAAAGGATCCAAATAAACATATCTTTGATACGTTCATGAAAGCAACGTATCAAAGATACGAATGAATGGTTCAGATAACATCCAAAGGTACAAATGAACAATAACGGTTTTCAAATGAATTTCAGGTATGCATTTAAACATACTGAATAATTTATATAATTTTTACAATGTGTAATTAGGATCGCATATAACTAATTGGATCAAAGATAAGACTTATGGTCTCATACTGAAGTATTATCATTTTTTTATTATCTCTAAATCATTCATTGGAATGCTTAAATAAGTTTTTGGAAAAAAATGTACGAAGTGATTCTTAAAAGTGGGTTTGTTAAATAGATGAATAATTATGGTACTTAAAAAATCAAGTAAAACAAAAATCTATGGATTTTAGTTTATTTTTTTGTTGAATAATATACCTACAATAACATTTTTTGAAAGAAGAATAAGCGATTCTTAAAACATATTACATTTTATGATCGAAAATACAAAAACAATTACCATACTTAAAAAACGAACCGATGCAAAAGAAAAACTGTCCAAGATTTAATATCTTACCATAATAATTTAACAATGAAACGGAATGCTACATTTAGATAACTTCGTAAGATTATTTTAATAATTTCGTAATAGAAAAATGACTTTCTTTATAGAGCAATTAACATGCCATGTCTTGTGTTTTTCATAATAGAACAAAAGTTATTTTCATTTCAATCTAGATTACTTTCTGTAGTTAATTAACCATGGTTCTCCGACAGATAATGAGTCCAGTGGATGATTTGCATATATAAGTCATAAAAATACTTCGTTCATATTTGCTATTGTTAATTGTAGTTACATTCCAAAAGAACAACAACAACGAAAACGAATATCTTCTGTAAGTGTTCTTTTAAGAACGAATCAAACGTTCGAAAAACTTGTTCGAATGTCACGAGCAAGACAGCAGCAATTAATTTCTAACCCCATTAAAGTATCTCACAACATGGAAGACAAGTATGTTAAAAAAAAAAAAAAAAAAAGAATGTCTTTCATTGAGAAACGTAGTTAGAAGTACATTTATTCTTTTTTTTTTCTTTCCCGGACAGGTTGGTTTTTCACGTGAGAATCCCTTATTGTAGGTAAGATTGGGGTCGTAGGGGAAAAAAAAGTTCTTGGAGAAATAGAATAATGGGAAATGTTTTTTTATTCTCCCTCCTTTTTTTTAATGATGTATTTTCTTTTTTTTTTTTAAACATTATCCAGTCGTTTTCTCACGGTCTACAATGTTCTTTTTTTTCCTTTTCTTTTACGTATTGAGTGATAAAATACAATGGTAACATATCCTTATGTTATGACGGATTGGTGCTGCTTTGGGATTTAGATAGATCCTTGTTGAAGTTGAAATATCAACTTTTCAGATACAATTTCGATGCAAAATTATGTAAAAAAATTCTATTTAGAATTATCGATAGTGGTAGATATTATCGATGAAGGTAGATAACGTGGCAGAACTTGTAACCTATTTAAGGCGAATTCTTTTGTACACAAGCATCTCGTAACATGAAATTTACTTAAAAATTATAAACCTTATTTTTTTTAAAAAGATTTTTAGACGTTGATGAAAGATTAAAGCAGAGAATGTGAACTTTTAGTTTAAATCTTTTATATTTATTATTTTTTTTAATATTTTAATGTTTACTTAAGCATTCCTTTCAAATATATATAAAATTATCCTTTCAAATACATATAAAATTAGCCCTTCAGATATATGCCCAAACATCAAAGAAATCGCTAGGACATTAGAAAAACGTGAATGAACAAACTTGAACATGAACTTTTAATGAAAACATGGACTTTTTTTTTCGAATCAGGCTCATTAGGATTTTCTACCCTCACCAAAAGGAAGTATAAAAAGAAAGAAAATCTCCAATGTATTGACGAGAAAATGACAGTTGCCCTTTCAAATACATGCCCACATATCAAAGCAATCGCTAGGGCTCTTTAGGCTCATGTTTCTCATAAACACAAGAATAAATAAACTTATGGTGCTTTTATTTTTTTATGGTATTATTTTTTTAATATCCATTACAACAAATTTCTTTTTTTTTTTTTTTTTTGGTAGTTTGAGAACCATTAAACTTGAATAGCAATCGAACAATATTATAACTATTCAACACAATTCTGTCCATACTATTTTGTTTTAATCCATTTTTTTTTTTTTTTTTTTTTTTTGGTATTCCATTAATTTAATTAAAAATCAGCACACTTTTAATTATTTATCTTTGACTGAATTTTAAACAGTTTTTCGCCAATTCAAATAGTTTTCAAGGACAACATAGTATTTCACAAAAAACATGCCAAGAAATAAGTAAATATTTCATTCTCCAAATTAACTGCAATACTCAACTAGAATGAATTCCATTGTTTTCATAAATGATAAAACCCAAATTATTGTCAAATGAAACCGTAAAATCGCAGAATCACACTAGACAGCCTTGAAAAAAATCAAAATGATGTAAAGAGCACATGACTTGAGAAAAGCATATCGTAAATATTCGTAATATGATCTTTATATAAGCCATCTTTGAGCAAAAATCTCTTAGAAATATGCTTGTCGCTGTGAATGAGAATGAATTGTGGACAACGACATAAACGAATTGTGGACAACGACGTAATGTTGAGTTATATAGGTTGTTTAAGGAGGCAGATATCATTAAATTGAGGTAGGGTGTATGAGGTTTGCGGGCCACATCTGCAGAATGGACCCCTCATCCTTGACATTTAGGATATTCAACTACAAACCTTTTAGTTTGATTAGTCACTCTACCGTCATTTTTTGCACACTTTAGGCTAATTGGTTTAATGTGGATTCCAAACCACTACTATTACTACACCAAGCCACATCACTGTGCCTAGAGCTGAGTTGCCCCATTATAGTTTGGGAATGATGTGGGTGAGAAGTCTAATTGGGCTCTGTGACACTTTAGGTCTTATGAGAACGGCACCTACGGCTAAAGACGCATTCCGAACCACTACAAACATTCATGGCACCGCTGGGACTCGAACCCGAAGCCTATGGTACCAAAAGCTGAACGCTAGCAATTAGCCATCAGGTCGCGGAAGTAGAACTAGGGGTAGGCCAAGTTGTGATTGGCCGATTGTGTGGAGGGACAGGTTTTAAAGTTTTAAGAGTTACTAACTGAAAAACTGTCGCAAATCAGTGATTGGGATGGAAGGAGGTTCTCGACAAGTCTTGGTCCACCATGTGTGTAAAATCGATGGAAGAAGAAGATCTTTATATAAAGATTTACTACTCACACAATTGAGATCGTACTGCAAATGAATGGTGATTTTAAAGAAAAATTTTTAAATTGATTTTTTTTAATTGATGCTTCATATTTTTGACGACTTCATATTTTTGTCGCAGAACTTCATACCAGGATAACATTATGTTCACAGAAAAAATAGATATTAATCTATTTTTGCGTGAACATAATAATAACTATATTTGACTTCTCCTTTTATCTCTATAAATGTTCTATAAATATTATTGTGTGATTTATATAGAGATACGTAAGAATTGCCTGTGCCTGTAGTGTAACAAGTCGTCTCTTATTTGGTGCCCACTGGGCAACGCTAAATCTGCCATATATCTCCTTTTTCATCGCGCACCAGCTTCATGGTGGGCCAAGGCCGTCTGCCTACTGGCAGATTTCATGACAGGAGATGTTTTCTTTTTACGAGATAGGATTGTCAGTCCTACGCCCAACAGTCACGTTAGACCAGGACCTACAATTTTAAAGTGCATTCCGAACCATAACAAACATCGATGCTAGGACAGCTAGGACTCTAACCCGAAACTTGTAGCACCTAGCGCCAGAGCGCTAGTCACTCGACCATCAGGCCCCAAATATTTATTAAAACTCAAAAGAAATTACTTATCGGATAGCTTTATCAAGAAATACGTATCCTCGTATTTTATCACGTATACGTATATTATAAACCATGTTATTTCCGCTCTCTAGATGACTGGATCCAAATCAAAGTCATATACAGCAATGTGTTCCAATATCAGGAAATAAAAGAAAAAATCTTGCGAGCCCGTAAAGTATGGAATTGAAGAAAAACAATTTGGCAGTGTAGTCTGTTCTATAAAGCAAATATCGAGTGTCGTGATAGAAACTCTTAATTGTTTATAATAATATAGCAATTGAGTTGGTTGACCAGCTACGATAAATAATTTGTATACGTTTGTATCTGACTGAGAGGATTTATTGCCCGCTGCGGTGGTTCCTGTTAACATCTAATTATCATGAATATTCTGAGGGTTAATTAACAGCGTGGGTTCCTAATTAACAGGTACCCGGCAGCGGGCAATAAATTATCCCAGTCAGATACAAACACATGCAAATTATTTATCTCTTGATGATCATGTTGTTATAAACAGTCACGAATCTCTATCACGTCATTCGATTTTTGCTTTATGAAACAGAGTACACTGCCAAATTGTTTTTTCTTCAATTCCATACATAGTTTTAACAGAAGGCGTTTTCGACAAGTATTTCTTTTGGTTTTAATACTGTGCCCAAAAAGTGAGTCCAATTTTTATTTTTTTCAAAAACACTTTATTTATTCTTTGACATTTATTTCAGCGCCTTCAAAGTAACTCCGGACACAATGCACTTATGCCAACTTTTTTTCCAATCGAGTGGCAAGGATGGACTTCAAAGCGCGCGGCGATTCACGTTGAATCTCTTCAATCGCCTCAAAACGGTGTCGCCTTTTGAGTGTAGGGAATAGCCAGAAGTCGCACGGTGCTAAATCAGGTGAATATGGTGGTTTTGGAGCGATATGGTTTCTTTTCTGGCGAAATAGTCACGAAGAATCAATGTAGTGTGAGCTGACGCATTATCGCGATGCAAATAACCAAGAGTTGTCTTTCCATAAATGTGGCTTCTTTTTGAGAATAGCTTCACGCAAACGATGCATAGCACTCAAATAATATTCCTTGTTGACAGTTTGGCCCGGTGGAAGGAATTCATAATGCACCACACCACGGTAATCGAAGAAAACAGTCAACATGACGTTGATTTTTGAGTGACTTCGGCGTGCTCTTTTCAGTCTTGCTTCATCTTTGTCGTGATATTCGCACGATTGATCGGTTGTTTCCGGGGAATAAGCATAAATCCAAGTGTCATCTCCAGTTATGATGCATTTCAACTTGTTCTGATAGTCAGAAAGCATTGTACCACACACTTCAATGCGAAGATGTTTTTCCAAAAAATTCAGTGTCTTCGGTACCAATCGAGATTTGACGCGTTTGAGGCCCCAAAACATCTTTTAAAATAAAATGGACCGATCCTTTCGAAATTCCAACATCCTCAGCAAGATCTCTAATTGTAAACCGACGGTTTGTAAGCACCAAATCTTTAATTTTTTGGTCGTGACCTTCATCGGTTGGGGTTGATGATCGGCCAGAGCGCTTTTCGTCTTCAACGCATTCTCTGCCTTCTTTGAACTGTTTATACCACTTGTAAGCATTTCTTTCTGATATAGGAATGCTCACCGAATGCCTTCTGCAACATTCTATACGTTTCCGCACACGAATATTCATTCCGCAAACAAAATTGAATGCAAGTTCTTTGCTCAATTAATTCAGACATTTCAAAAATCGCCAAAACCAAGCAATAACTCAAACACTAATGAATGTTTTGACGTGAAATTTCACACAGATATCAAGGACAGTGCTAACAACCTAAAATAGAAAATTCCCTATTCCCGGGAAATTTAAGTTGAAAATTCGGTTTATTTTTTGGGCACAGTAGTAAACAGTCACGAGGATCAATCACATCATTCGAATTTTGCTTTATAAAACGGAGTATCTTGTCAAATCGTTTTTCTTCAATTCAATACCTTATCGAGAATAAACAGAAAGTGTTTTCGTCAAATATTCCTTTTGGTTTCATTATTTTCTTTCGGGCTTTAAGAATTTCTTGGATAACTTGTTTATATACTATTTTCGCCAACGGCCATACCATGCTGAATATACCGGTTCTCGTTAGATCACCGAAGTCAAGCATCATTGGGCGCGGTCAGCACTTGGGTGGGGGATCACCTGGGAACACCGCGTGCCGTTGGCATTCACAAATTTGGGACCTGAATGACCGAGTGTCTAGCGCTCGGTGCCACAGGTTTCGGGTTCGAATCCCAGCGGTGCCATGGATGTTTGTAGTGGTTCGGAATCCACTTTAAGCCGTAGGTCCCGGTCTCCTATGACTGTAAGAGCGTGACGGAGCCGAAGTCAGACTTCTACCTACGGGTGCTCCATCACAACAGAAGCTGCTTCCTTCCCCTTCAATCATGAGTCCGTATGGGTTCGTGGGCTTGGCCAGCCAAGTGGGATAAGAAACAACAAACAACATATACTATTTTTCTATATTTTGTATAAATTTTTATGTTCTGATTTTCTTGCCGTTCAATCTCTTATTATTTGTATTTACCGGTAGTGGCATTTGTTATGCAAATTGGTCGTGCTTCTAGATCACTCCTTGTCAGATCTCCTTTAGTTTTTGTCTTGTGTTCTTTATACTTATACAGGGTGATTATTATTAAAGTCCCACTTTCAAAACGCTGTAAACACTGTCACGTTACTCGTCACAATAAGTTACAATTTAATCTGAAGATACTTGGAGAAGGGGGGAACTGTATGGCATCAAAAAAAAAGTTCCACCGATTTTTCCCATCCAATTTGGTATGACCTTGTGGTAGTGAAACTTGGTGGATGGGCTTTCCGTTGGCAGTATCACAACTGTTGAATGACTTGGAAGTCATTTTTTCCGTCAAAAAAACCGAAACAATCAAACACATTGAACAGTTGTATTAAAGAGCAACTCATGCCAAATACGTTGTAATTTCGATTCAAAATATCACTGGCAGCCGAATTCACTTTCTTTATGTCGCCTACAGCGCCATCTATTAATACACGTTGGAACTTTTTATTGATGCCGCACCGTTTCCCCTTTCTTCAAGTATCTTCAGTTCAAATTTGAACTTATTACGACGAGTGGTTCATTTTTTACAGCATTTTGAAAGTGGGACTTCAATTATAATCATCATGTATATAAAGACACATTATATACACATTCTTTATATGTATATCTATACAATTTTGAACAACTTTCAAGTTGTTGTTTTTTCTGTGTGGGGTAAACGGTCAACATACAGTAAGTACATACTGCCCACGAACTACGAAAATCAAACAAATGTTAAATCAATGCTAAATAATCATAAAAAATTTTCACTTATTTTTATCCTTTTTTTTTTTTTGTAATAATATAAACTCATGTTTGTGAAAATTGCAACACCATGAAGGACTTACGCGAGTGAGCTGAAATTTTCAGGAAATGCAAATTAGCGCATGATATGCAAATGATTAGAATTTCAAATCCGTAGCACATGCGTATGCTGAGCAGCGCCCTCTGAACGGTTGATGGATCCGAATAAATAGAGGGCTGTAGCGAGGCGTGTATGGTTATCGGTGGTTATCTGCTAGTGGTAAACGTTAGCTCAATCGTTACTTATGCCTCTTCGATGAAAGAGAGCGAGATTTGAACAACTTACAGAGTTTGAACGGGGGAGAATCATCGGCCTTCGTGAAGCTGGATTGTCTTATCGTGAAGTAGCCGCTCGTGTGCAGCGTAACAGCAGCACAGTGATGCGCCTTTGGAAGCAGTGGACGGACGAATGTCGGACAACTCGGAAATCTGGGAGTGGACCCGAAATGTGACATCAGCTCGCGATGATAGACACCTGGTCCGCATGGCGCTGACGGACGGTACAGCTTCCTCTAGACAATTGGCAGCACAGTGGTCAATAGCTACAGGTCTTTCATTGTGTGCTTCATCAATTCGTAGACGTCTGCTGCAGTGTGGATTGCGCGCAAGGACTTCTTTATACAGGATCCCTCTCACGCTAAACCATCGCCGCCTGCGGCTACAATGGGCCGCTCAGCATAGAGACTGGCATGCTGATTGGCAGCATGTCGTGTTTTCTGACGAATCCCGCTTTAATTTGTGGTACCATGATGGCCGCATTCGTGTCAGACGCTATGCCGGTGAACGCCACCTTCCGGAGTGCATTATCGAACGCCACAGTGGACGAACACAGGGAGTTATGGTCTGGGGTGCCATAGCATATCATGGACGATCTCAATTGCTAAGAATTGTGGGCAATCTGAACAGCAACCGGTACATCAGTGAAGTTCTACAGCCCCAAGCTGTTCCCTTCCTTCAAAGCTTGCCAGGCGCTGTATTTCAACAGGACAATGCCCGCCCTCACATCGCTAGGACTGCTCAATCTTTCTTTGCAACGCGGCAGGTACAGCTTCTTCCTTGGCCTGCGTATTCCCCGGATATGTCGCCGATTGAACATGTGTGGGATTTCGTTGGTCGGCGTCTCGCTCGTGATCCTCATCCTGTTGCTTCTGCAGACGAACTTTGGGTGCGCATACAAACAATATGGAATGCTCTTCCTCAGACAGACATTCAAAATTTGTTTGACTCCATGCCACGTCGTGTAGCAGCACTTATTGCGGCGCGTGGTGGCTTCACAAAATGCTGATTCCGATCTCTTGTTATTGTTTGTTTGCTTTGAACATTTAATCATTTATTTTTACCACTACCACTCAACTGTGTATTAAATTTCATTAAATTATGACGATTCCTTCATGGTGTTGCAATTTTCACAAACATGAGTTTATATAACAAAAGTATAACTAGATCATTAAAGATAAAAGATCTATAAGTCAGATTGAATCTTTAAAAGTTTTGAAATTCGATTTATAGAAATCTTACGAAGAGATTAGATATGATATTAATTATATATTTGCTTCAGCTTAGTACATATCTTATCTTTAAAAGATGAATCATTCGAAAAAGAGAACATAAACTTAATTTTAAAATGTTTTGTTTAATGTTTAAACTTAATGTTTTGTTTTAATTTTTTGTTTTAGATATTCGTTTTTCCAAAAAATATTTAATAATTTTATGTAAAATTATTTTAATTACATTATATAAGCTGCATATTTTAACTTCTCCAACGAAAATTGCTTTTTTATTTATAATAATATTGAAAATTTTAAATTTATACTAAATAATAACTGTAAAAGTCTGGCAATATTTTTTTGATATTTTTATTCAAAATTTGATAAATTTTTTACAAATCAATACATTTTATACATACAAAAGGACGGTATTACGACAATAAAAATATATTCTATTTACATTAGTACTCAGTTTATACAAATCGAAACAATTTATTTTAGTGATAAATATTCAACAAAATTTTCATCAATTTTGTATCATAATTTTAATGAAAAATTAAAATACAAATAAATAATTCATAATTATTATTATTGTTTTTCGTACTACAAAGAATACATTTAAAAAAACATCAATACATTTTCTTTTAAATGGGCTTATATAACCAAAATAAATTGATAATCGAAATTATTATAAAAGAAATAATTATTAACGTTGTTGTTTAAGGCGTTACAATGCCCATTTTACAATAGGAACATAACTCAAAAAATGTACTTATCACAATCTAGAATGTTAGTAGTATTTACACAATAATTACAAAAGTTTATAAAAAAATAAATATGAATAAATACAGGTCGGCTAAAAAAGAACGATAGTAGTAGTAGTGGTAGTTTGTTGTATGAACCTCTTCAGAGACAGTGAAATAAAGGTAAAAAATATTTGAAGTAAAGGGAAATAATTTTGATATAAAGGGAAAATATTTGAAGTAAAAGGGAAAATATTGAAATTATAGGGAAAAAATATTTGAAATAAAAGGAAAAATATTTGGGACAAAAAAGGGGAAAATAGTTCAAATAAAGGGGAAAATACTTCAAATAAAGGGGAAAATATTTCAAATAAAGGGGAAAATATTTCAAATAAAGGGAAAATATTTAAATAAAAGGGAAATATTTTTGGAATAAAAGAAAAAATATTTAAATTAAAGGGAAATATTTTTGAAATAAAAGAAAAAAATATTTGAAATAAAGGAAAAAATATTTGAAATAAAGGGAAATATTTTTGAAATAAAGGAAATATTTTTGAAATAAAAGAAAAAAAAAATTTGTAATAAAGGGTGAAATATTTGAATTAAAGGAAAAAATATTTGTAATAAAGGGAAAAATATTTGAAATAAAGGGACACATTTTTGAAATAATGGGAGATTTTAATTTTGCTGTATTGTTAATTTTGTATGGACAACAACTGACAACAGAAAAATAAATTAAATGAAAAAAAAAAAAAAAAAAAAAACAAAAAAAACATTAAACATAAAAAAAAAAGTATACTCGTATATATGAGTCTTTATGATAATTTATGTATGGAATGATTTCATATGTTATAGAATACATGCATACAATTACAGAAGAGCTATTTAACAAATGTAGTTTGCTTTAATATCATTTTTGTCAAAACATTTTGATCTTCATTTTTGAACAACAATGACCAATACAGTGTATAACATTGCTTGATATACCATTATATCTACCATTTCATTGTTAAGGTAAGTAATGTGTATTTAATAGTTCTTCTAGAAGTTTAAATTTATATTTAGGTGGAATGATTTCATTTAAACAACAAAATGTCTCTGAAGTGGTGAAGAAATTATATTTCCTAAGAAACTTTATGATGAATCATATACATCAAGGTATAATATGGATTAAGCTTCATATTCACCATATTTAAACCGAAAAATATTTTTAAAAAATCTGATTTTGTTAACTGTAGTTAAAAAATAGCTAGTAATCTGAAAAGTCAACAAGTAATACATTCAATTCTAAATTTAAATTTTGTGTGTAATAGTTATGTTTTAGTGTTGAGCATCTCCCTGGACCAGCCAAGGATGTCAGTTTCAACTTCAAATGAAATTGAAGTAGAGTAGTCATGTTCCTACTTTACATATATCAAAATTTGTATTTGCAACCCTTTTCACAAGGTCAACAATAAGATTTTTTACAAATGTTTTATAAATGCAATAGAAGGAAGACAATAAAGTATCTTCACACACACAAATTCATTTTTGACCATACCAGGGGTGACCCATTTGATAGAGTTTAAATTTCTTCTGGTTCACCAATATGATTTCTGATGCTTTGTAAACTTTGAATTGTGAACTTGGGGACAAAAGAGTGGTAATTTCATGTGAAATAATATGTTTATTAATGAGAAAGTGAATAATTTCAGAATTACGAATCAACTGATCTCGTTCCAGCTGGTACAGTTCTGAAGGTGAAAATCCAACTCATCACTGTATGCTAAACGAACGCTCTAGCGAGCTAAATGAGTTTGTAGCATGGACTAGTGATTCGTTTTTGACCTTCCTTTCATTCTTTGAGTTTGTTCTTGACCAGAAAGGGATTATTTCACATATTAATCAGTAAATAAGGAATTATGCGGGCTTTAGGCAATTTTTTTAAAGTGAAAAACAGATCCGTAGAGTCTGAATACGTTTTACGTCAGATACATTTCTTAGATTATAGCTTTTGCAGGTTAAATTTTCGTTCTCTAGAATAATTCTTATGTGTATTTAAAATTATAGCAATATATTAAATTCTTTTTCGAAAGGAAAAGATAACAGTTGAACAACAAATACATTAACATGAGCAAATTAACTGAAGCACTATTTTCTTGTGATACAACCAATTGTTGATAGTTACGACCAATTGTTCTCTATCATATTATTGGACACCCCTGGTTTCCAGAATATAGTCACTTTCGAATACTTCACTTTACGATTTTAGGTACATTTATAAAAACCTCATGGAACCAGCCAATTTGAGATTTCACGGTGTCCTGAAGCACATTGAAATTTTTGGTTGTAAAACAGTTTAACCCACACTTCTGATGGCGAGATATTTTTGGAAGAATTATGCTCCAAATCTATCATTTTCAACTTTTTCGTTTTTTGGATAGAGAAAGAACTCGGTCTAACGTTGAAATGTGCCAAATTTGGTGATTTCAAAAATCGCGCCAAAAGTGTGGATTAAATCGCACCTGTACCGATTTTATGTACACAATTTTTACAATAGGTGTCTTGGAGGCCATTCTCAAAATTCATACGTGTAATATCACTTTGTTTTCGAGTCCTTTAGAACTGGAATCGTGTTCTGGACACCCTTTCACATATCCGTTGGGTCCCACAGACCCGAATTCTGGATGGAAAAATGTGTAATGTCTTCTCAGTAGAAATACGACGACGACGCTGACCACCCCGAAGCACAACACTCCGATGACCACCATCACTAGATACACAGAGTTCATGGACTTCGGAGGGCCCTCTATTTCTTCTGCTGGTAGTTTTGATGCGTTTGTACTGGCTGAAATAAAAATACTGTGATTAGAATTGAGGCACAAAAAAGATTGTACGATAGAGTAATATACCAAATAAAACTAAAATTTAAATATATATATATATAAAAGAACAAAATATAGTATTGTACATTGATGCAAAAAAGAAAGAAAGCTTAAAGTATGGTTTAGGTTTTTAAACTTAAAATGAGACAGCAATCAACATGAAACTATAGTCAATAGTCAATAAATGAACATTAATTGTGAAATTATGGTTAATTTTGCTTACACATAATTTAATTGATATCAAGAAATTCACTTTCATCTTTCTTTTGACAGAAATAAATAAACACCTGCAATTGGTGAGAAATAGTTAGAGCAATGCCAGCAATGATGATTCTAATTGTAAATGTGCTTTCAATAATCTTATTTTTTCCATGTAGTTTGATGTTCCGCATAATTCCAATGAAGAATGATTATAAACAAGAATGGTGGAGGTGTATTTCCAAGACAGACTCCAATGATTTTGAACATCACAAAATAAATTCTATGTTTAATTAAGATTTAATTTTGTATTAAAAGTACATAATATTTTCACCAAACTTATTTTAAATAAGTTATAATAATAAGTTAAATAAGTTACACATAATTAATATAAACTTATTTTAAATAAGTTTGGTGAATTCAATTTTATTTTCAATAAAATTCGTATTTACATATATAAATTCGTATTTACATATTATAAAATTCGTATTTAAAATTCGTAATTTTAATTACAATTTCATTCCTAAGAAAATAAAATTTTTACATTTTAAAGATAACTAACAATGAAATCGTTTGTGAGAATATATTTATAAAATATATGGCTTAGTATTTTTTTCCCCTGTTTTTTAATTTTATACTTTATTAAAAAAAAGCATCTTATTGTATATGAATGAATAATAATTATCTAAAATGAATTTTTCTTAACTCGTTCAGATCAGGAAAAACAACTTTTTTTTTTTTTTTTACTGGTTCCATGTTAAACAATATTTTTATTCTATTGTGAAAAATCTTTCATAGTGAAAAAAATACATAAAAAACATATTTAAAATTATTAATGATGCATAAAAATGTTTTAGATCGCCAAAAAACTACCTACCAAGGACATAATCTGTTGTCGTGCTCGTTGGGATTGTGGGAAAGACTTTGGCATTGCACATGTTTTTGTCACAGCACATGAGGGCGGGCCAGCTCCTGTGTTGGTCTACAGCTGGTCGCCGATTCTCGCACAGCAAGTGCGTTCTGCCGGAAATGCAACCTCTGACCAGTGGATCCGATCCATCCCGGCGGTCAAGGTACTGGCTGAAGCACATGCCCGTTGTACTGCAAGTACGGGTACCTTCTTCTCGACATGCCAAGGTGGTGCAGGCGCACGATATCATTCGACCTGCAACGAAAGAGATCCATGACACAAATCTCACATATTGATAATTTTTTATTCAAAATAATAATGAATATAATAATTATAATATACTAATAATTAATGAATATAATAATATAAAATAATAATAATTTTCAAATACTTTTTAATATTATGAGTTTTATAAATATTTATTCGTAAAGGTACTAATGACTGATTAAATAATAGGCTGAAAGTTGTTTGAAAATTTTTCGTGTTATTTCATATAAATATAGTTATTCACTAGAATAAAAAGAATTTCCTACATTTAATCGCAAAAGAAAAAAAAAAAAATCAATTCACTGATATAAATATTTATTGGTCACACCCCAACGAGTTTAAGTGTAAATTTAGTTTATCATTACAAAATAATTATAAACTTGTATTTATTTTCTTAAGAACTGAATTTTAATAATAAAATTTAAGTTTTTAATAATTTAAATCTTTATTAAATCTTTTAAATTTAAATATTTTATAATTATGAGATGATAATTTAATGAAACTAAAAATGATTATGATAAATAATTATTGACTTTATCTCCACAAACTTTTATATAACCCAGTACAACAGAACACAAAAAGATTATTTAAAAGAAAGTTACAAAATTAGCGATTTTTTTTTTTTTTTTTTTTTTTTTTTTTTTTGTTATCCTAAAATTAGAAAATAATAAAATCGCTAAACATACTTCAAACTAAAAAAAACAAAACATTGTTTGCAGATTTTGTTTATTCAACGAAATGGAATCAATTTAATGACGCAATTAAATTTAATCGAACATCAAATTTTTCTCTATAATCTTTTAGATTTCATTGCATAAAATAATATTCAACAAAAAACAAATAATAACACAATAGAATTTTAGAATTCTTAGAATTACAATTGAAACCAATTTAATAAAATAATTGAATTTGATCAAACGATAAATTTATCCCCATAATCTTTTAGATTTCATTGCATTAAACAATATTCAAGAAAAAAATGAATAATAATATAATAGAACGTCAGAATTCTTAGAATTAGAAATGGAATCAATTCAATGAAATAATTGAATTTGATCAAACAACAATAATCCAACAATAATTATAATAATAATAATTCCGATAATCTTTTTTGAATTAAACAATATTCAAAAATTAATAATAACACAATAGAACTTTAGAATTCTTAAATTTTATTCTCCAAACGATTAAGAATAAAATTAAAAATATCAGAACAGAACATAAAATTAACAAAAGAAGCTCTGGCAATGGAAAGAAAAAGGCAAAAAAATCGTTTGGCTCAACGGTCCAAAGCGATGCGTGAGGTACACGAAGGACAACATGCTTTATTATTATTTTGTGTGCGCTGTAAAAAAAAAAAATAATAACGCGTGTTGGGATGGAAAATTCGGATGTTTTTCCGAAATGGCGCCTGTCTGACGGGGATCATTCAACCATAGATCGTTAGTACAGGAAAAACGTTCGCCATCCAGGTCCAGAAATAAAACGTGAGCCGAGAAATTGTCTTTTAACTGCAAAGGAAACCCGTTTTATTCCTGTTTAGAACGAGCATGGAAAGAAAAAAAGAAAATGATCAGAGAACAACACTTCATCATTAATCCAGATATTATGATGAAAACAACAAAGAAGCGACCTCGTCTATGGCAAGTGAAATTGCACGCGATACTTTTTCTTTCTCATTCTATTCCAATGTAACGGCTGTGAGGTATTAATTCATAGTTATCAGACGCAAATCATGTATTTGTTCTTTTTTAAAAAAAATACATATCTAAGCATTCATGTTTTTTGAAGCTAAGCCGATTTGAAGGCTCCAAGAAATTTCGACAGTCAATAGTTTATTTTGTTCTTTACGAAGTGATTGGTGAGTTAGGACTCATATTTCCTTTAATTATGAATGGGCAAATGATTGGATTTTTATTTTAATGAACTAATGACTTTTAAAAGGTGAAGGTAAAAAAATTATGAACTTTAATTATAGCTTGTTGATCTCCTCAGCAAACGAATTTTATTTTAAAGTGTAAATAATAATTATTAAGCTTTTTGTTTGATTACATTTTATTCATTTTTTTGGGGGTCTGATGGCCGAGTAGCTAGTCCTTTGACACTCGGAACCACAAATTTCAGGTTCGAGTCCCGGCGCTGCCATGGATGTTTGTAGTGGTTCGGAATCCACTTTAAGCAGTAGGTCCCGATCGAATAGGAGCGTAGAGCGTTGTGGGGGGTTGTGTTACTCGCGTCAGTAGAATATCTTCGAACTACACGCTATATATATATATAGAACTATATATATATATAATAAATTATATTACATTGTATAGAATAACTTAATGAAATTTTTTAATTATTTCTGTTTTTTTCTTTGGAATTATCACGAAACTCACACATACACGAAACCTTTTGTAACGCATTCTACATTTAGAGCATTAATATGATTCACTGACATTGCCTGATGTGATTGTTTATCTCTTTTTGTTTATCCCGAGAACTTACGATCGTGCGGGTGAGGCATTTTTGAAATTTTTTTCAAGGAAAAGCTTAACACGCACGATCGTGCTGCTACTTCTCCCCACCCCCCGTGCCTCAGGAGGGAACATAGATTATTTTAATCCTTTTTTATAGACATTACAACCAACATCTACTAAAAATTTAAAGAAAAGTAAAATATTAAGTATAGAAAAATGTTCAAGTCTTAAAGGCTATATATAAACTCACTCACTATTTTCACTAACTTTATAACATTTTGAAGTTTTTTTTAAATATATATTTTTAAGATAATTATTTGTGCAGTTTATTGACAAAGCAATGGCAAACAATCAATATTATTATTTTTTTCTTCATCAGCGGACAGTCCCATGGCGGACCAAGGATGTCTGCCTACTAGCAGATTTCGAGATAGGAGATGTTTTATATTTACGGGATGGTTTGTCAGCCCTACGCCAAACGCTCCATAGTCGCATTAGACCGGGACTTACGGTTTAAAGTGGATTCCGAACCACTACAAACATCCATGCCATCGCCGCGACTCGAATTCGAAACCTGGCACCGAGAGCTAGTCGCTCGGCCATCAGGCCCCTTCAATGTTATCAGGTAGAATGAAATGTTACCATGATAACATGCATTGATTTTTTTACTAGAATTTTGTAATCGATATTCTTAAATAGATTTTAACTATTTTTAAACAGTAGCATGACTTCAAATTCAGGGCTTAGTGGATAGCGCGTTGGACTTCTGAACTACAAGAATTTCATTAGAAACCAGAAAAATGATTTTTCGATGTCTATGCTGGGAATGGGGTTCATTAAATTCATAGGCCGGAAAGTCCTGCAATAGTTGTTGAAGAGGACTATTCTGTCCAAGATGCTATTCTTGGAAGTGTTGTACATTCCAAAATGTGTATGCAGTGCAGAAGTTTCATTGCTGGCTGATAGTAAACTTGAACTGGCATTGTAGTAGCAAAAGACGTTTAGGTAAAAATGTCTTAGAATGTAATTTTAATTAAAGAAAACACACACATATCAATTAATGTCATTTAAGATGTTATTGTTTTTTATATATATTGTACAGCAAATTGTACAATCAATACAACGAAGGAAGAATTAAATAAATTAATAGTTTAAAAAAAACTAAAAAATACGCTTTTAGAGTTAATCAATCTAAAAAGTAAAAAATAATTGTTAACATAAGAATAAAATAACTGACGAGAAAATGGATGTCACTGTTCTAAAAGCGTGGGGTGCTCGATATCAATCGTTATAATTTTTCACTAGTTTCATTCCGAAATGCAGAGTTAGTTTAAAAATGTCATACAAAGCCCCCACGCTTTTAGAATAGTGACATTCATTTTCTCGTCAGTCATTTTATTCTTATGTTAACAATTATTTTTTACTTTTTAGATTGATTAACTCTAAAAGCGTATTTTTTAGTTTTTTTTAAACTATTAATTTATTTTTTACTTTTTAGTCTGATTAACTCTAAAAGCATATTTTTTTTTTTTTTTAAACTATAATTGTTTTTTACTTTCCGCCAAGCTTTTTCCACCGCGATTTTGGCCCAATTTATCACGCCAAGCCTTTGAGATCCGCCTCTTTTACCCACCGCGATTTTCGGCCAATAGGAAGAGCGCAATTCGATCGCGGATCAGTTGACCGACTCGCCAGTAGATGGCGCCATCAGTCCCAAAATCGAGCCCAAAAAGTGAGTTACATACAAACATACAGGTGAAGCTAATAAAAGCGTATTAAAAAGAAGCTTGTAACAAAAATCATATTTAAATTTGAAGCCATAGCAATAAATTATAATAAATTATTTTTATAATAAATCATTTTTAATACAGGAGGCTTTTTATCTCAGACAAAATTAATGAATATTCATCTGACAAAATACGAAAAAAACAATTAAGAAGTGAAAGTTTTAAAAAAGGAAAGAAGCTGTCATGATTAGTTATCCAACGACATTAATTAATACAAGTACAAGCATTCAATCAGATGAATTGTCACTTATTATAGAGAAGATATTATCGACAAACAAGTTAATGAATATTAATCACGCACCTAATGTAAGTTGTCACCTAAAAGACTCAATCAATTTTATGCATCAGTTATTTCTTCACAGTATAATTATTAAGGAATGATGACATAAATATTGCAAATAACTAATGCATCATTGATAAACTATTACTTTTATCGATTAATTATAGTTAACTACTCTTAAAAAACAATGTTACTTATTATATATATCGATATATATAAATGTAATAGTTTTTTTGATCAAAAAATCTTAACAGAATATCTTCATAGAATGAAATATTGTTCTATATGTCACTGTCGCAGTATTTTGAAATCAAGAGCCATTCAAACATATTTTATTGTTATTTTTTGAGTTAATATAATCTTAATTAATTAAATTAAATTTGCATATGTGCAGCCCTTAAAAAAGTTTATTAAGAAAAGATTCAATCAATTTTATGCATGTTATTACTTCACATTATAATTATTAAGAAATGATGACATAAATATTGCAAATAACTAATACATCATTGATAAATTATTATTTTTATCAATTAATTATAGTTAACTACATCTAAAAAAACAATGTTATTTCATAGAATGAAATATTATTCTATGTGTCAGTGTTAAAGTATTTTGTAATCAGTAGTCACACTAACATATTTTATTATTATTTTTTCAGTTAATATAATCTTAATTAATTAAAAAATAAAATTTGCATATGTGTATCCCATGAAAAAGTTTATTTAAAACGGCTCAATCAATTTTATGCATCAGATATTGCATAACATTATAATTATTAGGAAATGATGACATAAATATTGTAAGTAACTAATGCATAAACTATTACTTTTATCGCCTACTTATTATTAACTACTTTTAAAAAAAACAGGTCCTGAATGACAAGGTGTGGAAGAGCGCTGGCACCACATGTAGTACCAGCACTCTGGCGCTCGGTACCACAGGTGGTGCCAGCGTTCTGCCACACCATGTTTGTAGTGGTTCAGAAACTACTTTAAACCGTAGATCCTGGTCTAACAGGATCGTAGAGCGCTGAGGGGGTAGTGCTTCTACAAGCACCTCCAAGCTACACGCACCTCCTTGGTAGTGCTAAATGAGTAACGTCGGTGCAGCGCTTGCCTTAAGGCATCCAAGACAGCTGTCTAAGTGTTTGCCAGCTGCATTAGAACAGAAAGGAGAAAAAAAAGAAGAAGAAGAAGAAAAAAAAAAAAAATGGAGAGAAATAATGTTATTTCATAAAATGATTTTTTTTTTGTCAGTGTCGCAATAGTTTGTACTTAATAGTCACACCGACACATATTTTTATTATTTTTTCAGTTAATATAACCTTAATTAATTAAAAAAAATTATATTTATATATGTGTGTCCCCTGAAAAAATTTATTAAAAATATATGTGGATTTTGAGTAAACCTAGAAAGCAATCACTTTATTTCTTCCAGCTATGACTGTTAAAGAACTGTCTGAAAAGCTTAGCAAATTTTCCCTTTCTTTAGCAAATTTTCCCTTTCCATAGCGAATTTTCCCTTTCCTTAGCAATTTTCCAGACTTTTTCCATTTTATAAAGCAATCAATACACCTGATAACCCACTAGCATCCATCTCCCCATGCTATCGGATTCGAATCAGACCTTGAGATCGACAGAGGTTAAAAGAAAGTGAAATTCTGCTGCGTGAATACCCGCTTAATTGGTCTTAATTTGATTCTCGCTCAGGGCAGAACCTTTCTTTAATGCTCAATTACGCTGCTCCGGGGCATAATGGGTGGCTTTGTGCGATCGCCCGGCTACTGTTTCATTCGGGTTTAATTATTCAATGCATAATGCCTCATCTAGTCTGGGGAGTAAAATAATATTTCGGACAACCACAATTAGTCACTGCAGCAGAAGTAGTTTTCTTCTTTAAATAAAACGGAATTGGTATGGAAAAATATTAAAGAATGTTCTTCTGAAATGTCAGTTGGGGCAAAAAGAAAAGTCGTGGTTTGGCATTGAGGAAGCATACGAATTTGTTTCCTGGTTGTTGTTGGTGGTGGGGGTTTTTATATCTCGCGTTTCCAATGTCGAGCGATGTGGTTTATTGGCTACGGTATCTGGATTTAATTTTGTAGTTCTCTCTCTCTCTTTTTTATGATTAAAAAAGTTCACATCTATAAATAGATAAACGAAAATCCGTATCTGAAAAATACGATATCAGTTTACTGAATTATCTCTCCGTTGCCATGGCAACGCGCGTAGCTTTGATGACAGATCGCTCGCTTAGTATGTAGTTACGAGGCTCATTATCATGCGTCTTCAGTGTTTTACCTCTTGGTACTACATCCGACCTGATGGCTAATTGACTAGCGCTTTGTCCTTTGGTATTACAGGCTTCAGGTTCGATTCCTGGCTGTGGCATGGATGTTTTCTTAGTGGCTCGGAATCCACGTTAAACTGTAAGCCCTGTCTAACTAGCCTAAAGTGTGAAAAAAAATTACCGTAGAGTGACAAACCAAACCTTTGGTACACTAGGCTTCAGTTTCGAATCATGGCAGTGACATGGATGGTTGTTAGTGGTTTTGGAATTCACGTTAAACTGTAAGCCCTGTCTAATTAGCTTAAAGAGTGAAAAAAAAATAATTACCTTAGAGCAACAACCCAAACCATTGGTATTACAGGCTTCAGGTTCGAATCCTGCCAGTGGCATGGATGACTGTTAGTGATAAAGAATTTACGTTAAATTGTAGGTGCTGGTCTGATTAGCCTAAAGTGAGCAAAAAATGATAGTAGAGCGACAAATCAATCTTGGGTTAACTGCCCGTTATTTTTTCAATGAGTAAAAGTGAAAATATTTTTAGTATTAATAATAGCAATGAATCGTATGGTGATCTGGAAATATTTGAACTGCCTGATGACCAATTGTCTAACGCTCTGACCGTTAGTATTACAAGATTCAGGTTCAAATCCTAGCTGGGGCTTGGATGTTTGTTAGGACTTTGGAATCCACGTTAAACTGTAGGTCCTAAAGTGTGCTAAAAATGATTGTAGAGTGACAAACCCAGTCTTTTTTCCCATGAGAAACCTTGTATTGCACTAATGCATGCCAACAACAAGCCACTATGTATAGTAAGAGTCTAATGCCTTTCAGGAGTAATTGTCCTTTTATTATGCATTATTTATTGCATGTCATATAAAAATAAAACTCTCAAAAATCCTGGCAGGCAATCCGAATTACAACCATCATCGAATGCGTTCATTTCTAAACTCAGTGACTGCAACTACGCTGCTAGTGGATTCGAAAAAGTCAAGTGGTTAGCTCTCTTGTCACTACTGGGCTTACAGAATCTTTTAGTGAACAAATAAAATAATTCCGAAAGAAAAGTAACTTCTATTTTTCATTTAATTTCACTAATATTTTTTTGTTTTTTTTGTTTTGTTTAAATGAAAGAATTATTTTAACATTAATCAAAATTACCTGATCTGTTTTAGTTAGATTTAAAAAAAAAAAAAAAAAAAAAAAATAATAATAAAAAAAAAAAAAAAAGCTGATACCCCATTTACAAATGTAAACCTATACTTTCAAGCCCAATTAATATTAAATTAATAAACTAAAAATTCGCTTCTTTTTCATACTTAATTATCAATAATTTTACTAAAAAAAACCTTTTAAAAATTTCAAAATTTATTTAAAACTAATTTAATTTTAAATTAATTTAGTTTCTTAAGATTTAAAAAGTTTCTTATGAACATATCATATATATTTTTATTATAAGTTTTATTTTCGTTTCGAAAGAATTTTACTCATTGCTAGACTATTTAATCCTGCACTAGATGGCAGCACCAGCGAAATTTTACAAAGAAGTTACTACTGAAGTTAATTTATGTTAAATTGTTCACTTAATTTGATTTCCAATAGATAATATACCATTGGATATAGTAATAATTTATATTATTTTATTGCTAAACAGCATTGTCAATTATTAAATAAAAAAGAAAATTTAAAAAACACAATGTAAAATTGTTATAAATTACAAATATTTGTGAAGCCATTCATTTTAAAAATATACCTACCAATTTTATTGTAACAAGGAAAAAAATAGGAGGAAAAATCATTAATTTCATGTAATTATTAACTTTTATTCTTCTTATAAAAGAATTTATTTTAATATAATCTACACGTTTTATGTCAAAAACACCTTCAATTAACTTTTGAATGCAAAGAAAGATTTTCAATTCATTTCGAAATATTTTTTTAAATATATTTAACCACTATAATTAAGCTGGAGGACATACATATATCATTCATTATTATGCCATTAGTACCTTTAAAAATAATAGTATATTGAGCAAGTTCATTTTATTGCTCTTCTAATGATCAGAAAAACTTGAAGTTATTAATACGCTTTTATTAGCTTCACCTGTATGTTTGTATGTATGTATGTATGTTTGTATGTAACTCACTTTTTGGGCTCGATTTTGGGACTGATGGCGCCATCTACTGGCGAGTCAGTCAACTGATCCGCGATCGAATTGCGCTCTTCCTATTGGCCGAAAATTTCGGTGGCTAAAAAGAGGCGGATCTCAAAGGCATAGGAGTGCGATCATGTCGAATTGCGCTCTTCCTATTGGCCGAAAATTTCGGTGGGTAAAAAGTATGTAAACTTAGCGGATAACCGGCCAAGTGGAAAACAAAGTAAAAACAATTATAGTTTAAAAAAACTAAAAAAAAATATGCTTTTAATAAAAATCAGACTAAAAAGTAAAAAAAAAAATTAATAGTTTAAAAAACTAAAAAATACGCTTTTAGAGTTAATCACGTTAGTTTAGAGCACCCCACGCTTTTAGAACAGTGACATTCATTTTCTCGTCAGTCATTTTATTCTTATGTTAACAATTATTTTTTACTTTTTAGATTGATTAACTCTAAAAGCGTATTTTTTAGTTTTTTAAACTATTAATTTTTTTTATATGAAAAAAAGTACTGAATAAGCAAATGTAACATAAAAATGAACATTTTAAATAAAAAAAAAAATTATATTACATGCTATTATTTATATTATATTTTGTTTGTATTACTTTAAAGTACGAAAAACAAGAAATGTATATCCTGCATGACAATATTAACATATACATATCAAAAAATCATTTTCTCTTACGAAAAGAAGCATTATACATCATCCAGTAAAGTTAGTTAGCTTGTTGTTCCACTAACATTTTTTAAATTTTTTTTTGCACACTTTGGGCTAGTTATACCGGGGCCTACAGTTTAACGTGAATTCCGAACCACTGACAAACATCACTGCCACCACCAGGACTCGAACTTGACACCGCAGGTGCTAAAAGTCAGAGCACTAGCCAATTGACCATCAGGCAGCATTACCTAATAAGAGGCTTTATATACATTCTACGTTTGAGGTGAAGTCAACCAACCTTGACAAAACAGACTTGTAGTGAATTCAGCGTATTTAAGTGCACGAAAGGAAAGCTGCTATATTACATCTAGAGGTGGGAAAAGAGGAAGGTCATTCAAAGGGTAATTAGCTTGCTTTTTATTACAAGTAAGGGAAAAAAACCACTTCCAATGAATAAAAAAATTAAACTACTCGAATTTTCCCAGTAAAAAAAATATCCTTGGGCCTGATAGCCGAGTGGCCAGTTCTCTGGCGCCAGGTTTCGGGTTTGAGTCCCGGCGGTGCCATGGATGTTTGCACTGATTCGAAATTCACTTTAAACCGCAGGTCCCGGTTTAATATGACTGTTAGACGTAGGGCTGACAACCCTACCCCGTAAACAGTCAGTGTCACGGAGCCAAGCCAGACTTCTACCTACGGGTGCTCCATCACAACAGAGGACGCTCCCTCCACTTTCCCTTCAATTATGAGACCACACGGGTTCTGGGCTTTTTCGAGATGTTGCTGTCTACCAAGTGGGATAAGAAACAATATCAACAGCAAAAAAAAAAAAATCCTAATTACTAAAAGAAAAAAAAATCTAATAATTTTCTTTTGTTTGAAATTAATATCTTTAAACATATTCAATTACTTGAGCTTATTATCATAATTATTGTTTTTTAATTATTCCAATAATTCTTGTCGCAACTGTTTCTGTTTCATTATTTTACCACATCAAAAAAGAATTTTTAGATAGAATAGATCCATCTTGATTAAGAATGTGGGAAGAAAAGCAGAAATTCTTATGTAAAACAGCAAGCAAAAAACCCCTCTCTTTGATATATCTTTACGACAGCTATTAAATACTCCAAAAAAGGGAAGGAACGGGGAAAAAAAAGAAAAAAATCCTCATCTTTACGCGCATCTGCCTCTGAATTTTTTTATATCCCAAATAATCGCTATTCCTCCGGATATATTAAACAGCCCTATCTCAAAAGAATTTACTACATACAATCCAAAACTCCGTCTGGTATAGTAGAATAAAAGAGTTTACCTTCTACATGTAACAACATTATTTTTTTTAATTCCCCTCTTTTTATAACGATCATTATAGCGTGAGGCGGCTATTTAGTGTATAGCCAACAAAAAGATCCTGTGTTGTTATACAGGCAAGGGGGAAGGGAGGTGATGCCAAATTCTACGATGCATGCCAAGCCATCGGCATCGTAAAAGCACTTGCATAGAATGGCAGCTATTGTCAGTGGACGTTTTTATGCCAACAATTATTTCTTTGCCAAAAAGGGTTGCATGCGTGGTGTATAAGGGAAATAATAATAATGATAAACGGGGTCGGATCTTCACTGGCGCCATTTTACATGCTATTACGTACTTTTTCTTTACTTTCATATATGTTTTTTTTTAATTCGAGAGAAGGTTTTTTAAGATTAAGGAATGATTGCAGAGGATTTCCTGCCGATAATATATGTACTATAGATTTGTCTTTGGTAAGAGATTTTGTGTGCATAAATGAGTGCCGGAAGACATAGATCCATCTCTCTTATCGTGCAAATGGAATAGCAAATTGTTTTGTTAGCAGATTGTTATTTAAGATACCCATTCATTCGAAACAATGTTTCCATGGATGATTGAAACAAGGTTTACATGGATGATTGAAACAATGTTTGCAGTAGTCATAGACGAATTTACTAAGATTTGCGAGTATGTGATGCATTTTATAGTGTTTATTTCAGAGATTATGGTTAAGATAATACATTAGTAAGCTGAACTTATAAGAAAAATTGAATTCAACGTTTAAGAAGGAGTATTGGAAACATATCTCTATGGCATATGGCCTTTTACATGTATACTATATGCATACATATATTATACTTTTTCAGTTTTATATATATATTTCGCTTGAAGATTTTTAAGATTAAGGAATGATTGCAGAGGATTTCCTGCCGATAATATGTGCTATAGATTTGTGAGTTTTTGGTAAGAGATTTTGTGCATAAATGAATGCCGGAAGACATTGATCCGTCTCTCTTATCTCTGCAATGGAATGGTAAATTGTTTTGTTAGCAGATTGGTATTTAAGATACCCATTTATTCGTAACAATGTTTTCATGGATGGCTGAAACAATGTTTGCAGTAGTCATGGATGAATTTACTAAGAATTGCAAGTATTTGAGGCATCTCATAGCTCTTATTTCAGAGATGATAGTTAAGAAAATGCATTAGTAAGGTATACTATAAGGAAAAGGGAATTCAATATTTAGGGAGTAGTATTGGAAATATATCTCTTATGGTATATGGCCTTTTATATATATCTTTTTTTTTTCTTAAACACATATAAAAATTTTATTCACTATTCATACAGAGAGGTAAATTATTTCGATTTGGATAATTTCAGGCAACTTTCGAAACGCTGCTAATTAAAAATAAATTTATGGAAAACTTATTAGTAAATAATTAAAGAATAAACTGGAATGATTATTAATATTTTATAATAATCTTAATAAAAACAATCAATAATCAAATCAAGAAGTGATGATTAATAATTAATGATAACAAAGAGGAAAACGTTATTAACTCTTAATGATTAAAACAAATAGATTTAAAAAGAATCAACGTGAGAAATTAAAAAAAGACTTATTTTTTCGAGTAACAGAAACCCCATTGACTTATATTCAATATGCACAAACATTTAAATGTATAAAAAAAAATAAAGATCGTCTTTAAACGCATACAATTTAAGAGAATATATTTCAAAAGTAAGATGTGCTTAAATGAGACCGCAAATAAGCATCTTAGGAATACTGCAATGCAAAATACAAAATGAATAATATTACACAATAGTTTGTTGAAATAAGTTATTGAAAAAAGGTTATTAAAATAGTTTGAGTTAGTGAAAATATGTTTATTAATTTATTGGTTTTATAAGAGAAGTTTTTTTTTCCAAATAATCATAATAATAATCGCAAAATAATTACATTATCATTCAGGTACTCGGCTTTAAGGTCTGTGGTAATATCCGGTTATTATTCCTAAGGGTATGAATCCACTAATGGCATGAATTGTAAACACTGATTTCGGAAACGAGAGATTCGGTGGAGAATATGATAGCCTGTGTAAGAGTTTCGCTTATGTTATCTTACGACAAATAAATGCAAGATAAGTTCAGTCGTAGTACTATATTCCGGAAGACATCACTTCCGACCATACCAGTCGTTGAATTTTTTGTGGTCTACATAAATGGCTATTAAAAACTTTTTTTTTTTATTTTTATTTTTATTTTTTCCACCTTTTTAAATTTTAAAATTTTCAACTAACACTAAAATTAGAGTGGAATAAAAATAGAAAATGACATTATATTATGTAGAACCAGAGAAAACGAGTGCGGCTAGTTTGCGAGAGGGCTGAGGTTCGAATCCACTAACAGCATTGTTGTAGTCAATGTTTTCAGAAACAAATATACTCGATGGCAATTAAAGTTGGAAAGCATCTCGTATAGCTAGTCAGGCTGATTGGTGGGAGTTTCCCGGCCTTTTCCCAATGTGATACTTAAATTCGGTGCATTTGCCATTAAAAGCCCACATGAAAAATACACAATGTAAAAATATTTTTAAAGAAAAAATAAACACCATTAATAACAAAAAGTTTAAAAGGTTAACTTCTAATATGAAAATAAAAACTGCTCAAAAGGATCAAAATTTTTTTTCACTATCCTTTTTTTCTTTCTTCCATTTTTAGAATCAATGGTCTACATAAATGTTTACAAAGATACAACTGCTCCTATATATTTATATATATATATATATATAATGTAGTTAAATGTTTTTTAATATTAAAAAAACATAATTAAATGACTTTTAATAAATTGATCTACTTAATAAAAAAGTACTATAGTCGAAATAATCTTGAAATATATATATGGCCATTTGAGGATAAAAGCGTCTCTTAGCTAAGGGCGAATTCTCAAATGAAGGGAAAAAAAAATTTCAGATCTGGATCATTTTTGTATCTCAACTTTTCAACAATAACAACAACAAAAAAAGAATAAAAGGGTAAAAAAAAAACTAGAAAGATATTAACATCGAAAAGGGGAGTCATTATAACCTACAACCCAACCCTTTCTTTCTTTCTTTTCCTTTTTTTTTTTTTTTTTTCTTTTAAAACAAAGACGGAAATGAAGACCACCCGCGAAGTGATAATCCTCCATCCACACAAGATTCCTTTTTCTTCTTTTTTTGGTTATTTTCTATGTCAGTCTTGCTTTATTTATTTATTTCGATATACGTCCAAGGCATTCAGTTTTTAGAAGGTTTTTTTTTAGAATGTCATGTCATGAACACAAAAGAGTCCACATGACAAAGGGGGAAAAAAAGTCACTGAAAATTGTAACTGATCCTTAAAGATGTAGCTGATAGCCTTATAAACTGATGAATATTATTATTATTATTATTATTTTTGAACTTAATTCTTCAGGTCTTAATGAAGAATTTAGATAATAAAATGACTTTAGGCATCTATTTAACATACACCATCATTATTGGGCGGGAGAAAAATTAAAGGCTTTTTTAGAAAATAAAACACTAGCATGATAAATATATAGGTCAAATGGTCTTTTCGGCCTATATGTCCTAAAGGGACCTGGAAAGGAGATTGTGCACCCCCACCCCACCACCACACACACAGATAAGACATTCCCGGGCTGTTTGTTCCAAATTGGTGTGGCATAGCACGTATGCTCCATAGTGTACCTAAATACTAAAACTTGAAAATGACTTCAAGACAAAGTGCCTAACATTTTAAAACATAAATCTAAAACAATTCATTTCATAAGGCACATGTGTTCCAATAGATGTTAGGAGTACTATTACTATTAAATTATACTATAACTATTTAAATTGTACTATTACTAAATTACTAGCACTATTACTATTTAAATTGTACTATTACTAAATTACTAGTACTATTACTATTTAAATTGTACTATTACTAAATTACTAGCACTATTACTATTTAAATTGTACTATTACTAAATTACTAGTACTATTACTATTTAAATTGTACTATTGCCATATATGTATTAGTTCCATCTACAAATTTTCTTTTGATAAGTGGCACTTACACAAGGAATCCTTAATAAAATTATCAATAATGCGTTCCAGTTGACTCAAGTGTTCCAATCAATAATAATAAATAAATAACAATAAAAATAAACAATAAATAACAATATAAAAATAACAATAATAATAAATAAATAACAATAAATATAAACAATAAATAACAATATACAAATAACAATAATAATAAAAACAATTTCAATAAAATTGTTTTTATTATTATTCTTCTTATTATTATTTTGGTACAAATGGCGATCAAGATTTTAATTTGATGCATATACCATGGTTCACAAAAGACTTATTTTGAAAAAAAAAATCACCTTTTTCTCTGTGATTTTATGTGTTTTCTAAATGGTAGTCAAAAGAAAATTGAAACGAAATTTTTATAGAAAAAAAAAAAAAGCTCAATGCATTAAATGATCAATGCGTGTATGTGCACACTACTCAATCATATTTGTTGATGTAATTGCCATTTTCTAGTCATATTGTTGTCATGTACTTTTTTTACTTGTAACTAGTTTATTTTGATAATATTAATAGCAGAGTAAATCTAATTAACAAACTATTTTAAATAAAAATGGCTTATTAATAAAAACAGTAAAAAATCTTATTATATCACGAAAAAAAAAAAATAATATAATAGGGTTTTCCTACTGTTTTTATTAATAAACCATTTAAATTAAAATTATGGGTTAATTATTAAAAAATTTTGGTTTTATTAAAATGGTTTAATTTAATTGAATCATTAAATCAAATCCAAAATTGGATCACAGTAATGATTTTAATTATTAAATAAATTTTGAATATATTTAGAATATTTTACACTAGCTTATGATGAGGTATCATAAATCTAATTTTTTCAATTCTATAGTATTGCATATATGCGTATACAGTTATAGTCACACCTAACCAATTGCTTATTTATTTTTATTGAATTAGAAATAATGTAGGTACAATATAATAATTGATAAAATTATTATTTTAAAATAATACATATATATATATATAATAAATATACATATATACATATATATATATAAAATAATAATACATATATATTAATTTTAAAACATTTCTTTTTATATAAATTCGATTTGAAATTTATAACCATTTTTATTTTTATTTAAAAAATTGAAATAAAAATGGTTTTAATGCATGCAAATTGAAAATCAAAATTAACTAACTTTTTAAACTTGAAAACGTAAGGATATTTTTTTTAAAAATCACATATAAACACCATTTTAATATTTCTAGAGACAATGATCTATTTTCTTTGAAAAAAAATTTTTTTTTTTTTTTTTTTTTTTTTTTGGCAATCACAAGAATTTATACTCAGCAGTAAAATTTCATCAGAAAATATACCCATCTTCTTTTCTCAGAATGATTACTCCTCCTTTCTAGCCATTGATAACAATATTCGAAAAAAATAAAAACTCAGAACTTTTCCATAATAGCACGTTACGTTCCTTTCATTACCTTCACTTCATTTGTGAAAAAATTGTCATCCGTCGCCACTCATCCTTAATGCTAAAATAATAACAATACTTTTGGTCATGTGAGTGAAAAAAAGTCGGCTGCTCCATCCCTATAATTTTACAGGGGAATGCAGCGAAGTATCCGGCTTTCTTCCCTGGCAAATGGTGGATCCTCCCTCTCCCTAATGATTCTTTTCTTGCCATAAAGAATACAATCATCAGCTGTTCGGTAATAGTTTTTTTCTTCTTTTATTTATCGTCTGTGCACAATGATCAGAATATTTCGTATCGTTTGGTGGCTTTATTTCGAAAGTTTTTTTCTTTTATTTATTATTATTATTTTTCCTTAAATGACTAGTTTTAAGAATCGAATTTTTTTTTTTTATTTATCGTCTGGGCACAATGAAAATTCGATGATCAGAATATTTAGTATCGTTTGGTGGCTTTATTTCGAACGTTTTTTTCCTTTTATTTATTATTATTATTATTTTTTTCTTCTTAAATTAGTTTTAAGAATAGAACTTTTTATTTTTTTATTTATCGTCTGGCACAATGAAAATTCGGTGATCAGAATATTTCGTATCGTTTGGTGGCTATATTTCGAACGTTTTTTCCCTTTTATTTATTATTATTATTTTTTTTCTTAAATGACTAGTTTTAGGAATCGAAAATTATTATTATTTTTTTTTTCTTTTCGCATGGAGATATCAGAATGAAGGGGGAAATATATATTTATATAATGTTTTATGCTGAACGTTTATATTTTACAAAAAAGTTTAATGATCTTCATTGTGCATTGTTTTCTTTCGAAAAAAAAAGGGATGATTTTTCCCAGAATTTGATGAACCATTAAACAAATAAGTATATTTAAGTTACTGACGGAAAAAAGTATTTTTAAATATAATATTTAGAATATGATTGGTCTTTCTTAGAAAAAAAATATTTGATCATTATTTTGTACATCTATAGAAGTGCTATGATCATCATGAAATTTCACTTTTGTAATGTTGTTTAGCCAAAGATATAGGGAGAAAAAATTCCAGGATATGTTTAGGAAATGACTCAGAAGAATTCATAAAATAGACAAATCCTTTAATTTTAAATTAATTTTTTTACTGCGAAATGCTTTGACCTTGAATTTATTAAATTGTATGTGCAGAAGGATTAAAATTTTTTCGGATTTTATTTTTCACCATATTTCCTTTAGGCTAATCTTTTATTAATTTCAGACACTTCCAGTACTTTAATAGATTACTCAATAATACTTAACGAGTTTGACATCCATAGAAAAATTTCATACAGTTGAATATGAATATGAATAGGAAATATGTCTGAATGGTCAAAGCTGTATTGCCTCTCAACAAATTAAGTATATCATTCTCAGAGTACAATGATTATTTTAATTGTACACAAACTAACTAATTACACATGATAAAATAATATGATTATATATAATACTTTTAAAAACTACTGCATGGGGACAACTTATCACATTAATCTGCATATTGTCAATTCGAATTTATTATTATATATTCTTTTAATTGCGCCTGCAGATTAAAATTTCAGGTTCTTCAATGGGGAAAGCTTGGTTTGAAATCAGACAAATGCTGCTGAAAATTTCTCGAGTCTGCCAGGTAAGGGCCATAGATAAAATGCAGAACCTTTATTATTAGCATTTCCCACACAGCTTTGTAGAATCGTATTAATTTTGGTCCAGATAAGTGATATAAAAAGAGAGTATTCCCTTCAAACTGTGATGAGTGATGATACAAGGGAATATAGTTGACCCACCGAAGTGGTTTTGTTCAATATAAAACATTTGAAATTCCTTTCAGAAGATTCTACATTTACTAGTAGCATCCTTGGAACAACGTTCACCCTCCGAAGAATAGTTTTGTTCAATATGAGACGTTTAAAAATCTTCTCAGAAGATTATACTCTTACGAGTAACATCCTTGGAACAAAGTTCACCCACTGAAGTGGTTTAGTTCGATTTAAGACATTGGAATTCTTCTCAGAAGATTCTACACTTACTAGCAGCATCCTTGGAACAAAGTTCACCCACCAAAGCGGTTTTATTCAATAAGCGACGGTTGGAACTTTTCTTAGAGGATTCTACTCATACTAGCAGCATATATGGAACAAAGCTCATCCACCAAAATGGTTTTGTTCAACATAAGATGTTTGAAATTCTTCTCAGAAGATTCTACACTTACTAGCAGCATCTTTGAAACAAAGTTTACCCACTAAAGTGGTGTTACCAGTTATAAAATGGACAATAAACTAATAATTTCACCGGTTTCATACTTGGTTTAATGTTTGGATTCCTGGAGCTTCCTAGGCCCAATGGGCCTCATCTGTGGTAGAATAAGGTATAAACAGCTAATATTAGTTAAATTTCCCAGAATAATAGAAATTATTAAAATAAAACTTAAAAAAAATACTAAATTAAAATATGGATTCCATGCTTAAGCGTTGAAAGTTGAAGCGTAGCATGTAAGGCAGTTGTATTTTGTAGTGTCAAAAAAAAAAAAAAAAAAAAAAAAGTGATGAAAAAAATGCAACCTTTATTATCGTGCAAACTTCAAAACTTTCATCTTATTCTCCACTATAATTTTAATTCAATCCTTCATCTCCATCCTCTCAACTCAAAAAACAATCCCCGTGGTGCCATCAAAACCGATAAATATCGATCATCCCCACCCTCATCCATCATCTCCTAATCCCTCATCACTCCAAGTAGCATCCCAAATCATCTCTCACCATCCCTCAATCCTCAGCTGACGATGACACCGCCATAAAGAACATCGTGTTGGTAGGTTCATCGGCCACTGGCGATTGTTGTCGCTCGCCAGAATGACCTTCGTCGGCGCCAACAGTCTTCGAAACCCAACTAACAATGGCGAGACTGTGCCACACGAATGACGATGAATTGTATCGCCAAAGGATCAGGGGCGTAATTGAATGAGAAAAATAATAATAAAAGAGTAGTAAAGTTCGTGTTGCAATTGTAGACAACTTTGTTATTAAATAGACTTTATCATGCACGCGCGCACGTCTATGATTCAATGGAGTCGTTATGGATATCTAGGCAGTAGCTCAAGGCCATCTTTAAATAGTAGTTACTGCATGTAAGCTAGTTTACTTACAGAGAAAAAATTGTTTGTTTTTATTATGGAAACATGAATATTTTAGATTATAAAGTTTAAGAAAATATTATCATTAGCAAAAATAGGACATTTCTTTTTATTAAGTTTTTTTTCTAACGCGTTTCCACTTGACTTGATGACCACTTCATAATAACATCAGTAACATCATTTCCGTGAGCTAGCATTACTCACTAGGACTTCTTTTTTCCATTGATGTCGAACATCGGTGGTACTCCATTTATGTAAGTCAAAACAACCCACCCTTTATGTATACCATCTCGTACTCAATTTATGTATGCCAAAACAACCCACAGGTGGGTGATGAGGGGAAAACATTGCTTTGCGGGATGACTTTTGGGAAGGTGTGAGGTGGGGAGCACCCATTTGCTTGTAGTAAGGGAGAAAACCCGGAAATTCTCACCATGTAGCCTGACTATCGATACCACATTTTTTATACGTACTGTCACAATTCTTATCGAATCACATCGTTTCTGAAAGCAGTGACTGTAACGATGTCAACAGAGAGTTCAAAACCTATGCCGTCTTACACGTTAGAGGACCCAGGTTTGTATTGGAGAAAATCTAAAAAACTCCGGTTAGGTTGTCGATGAGAAATGTTCTTCCCAATATCCACCGAATCCTCCCATTTGTGAGCGAGATCATTGCTGAGCAGCAAGGAACCTTTATGTTTAAAATTATAATCCTATTTATAAGGACTTAAAATAATAGCTCAGTATCTGTCTTTTGAAAAGAGTTTGGACATTTATGATGTAATTAAAAAAAAAAAAAAAAAAATTGAATACTAGTTTTTGAATAAGATTTAGATTGCGTTTTCCCCCACATATACCACGATGTTAATTTAAAGACACAGAAATGATTTCCAAAAGATTTTTTTTTAACAAGAGAACTGACCTATATTTACTCTTTTAAACACGAAAAAACAATCAAGAATGCATAAGCAGACGTATGATTCAAAAGTACATCATCAAAACGCGCATTTATAAACCATTTTTATCAATCGTTATTAAAAGATGAGAATTGATTTCTTAAACTCTTTTTTGAGTATGATTCCTGCTAAACAATCGCATCATAGTTGGCCTTACAAGATTATAAATGAAAAAAAATTAATACATAATAAAAATATAAGTAATTTGAAACCGTTCAATCCTTCATTGTTGAATAAATAACTTGAGTTTCTTACAATGTAATAATTAAAATTTTTATTTATATGTCATATTTTACTCTGGATTAACATAATTTTTATCTCATATAAATTTATAAAGTTAAATTACAAAGGATAGTTTAAATGAAAAAATAGTTTTAATTAGTGGGATCTCCTAAAAAACATAATAACAATTTTAATAAATTATTCCTAAATAAAGTATAATAAACATATTAAAAACTATAAAGAAAAAAATTAAACGTATAAAAGAAACAAATGTTAGAAATATAGAAAAAGTAAATTATAAGTAAGTAAAAATAAAAGGTAAAAAGTAAATAAAAATTAAATGTAAAAAGTGCGTAAAAACTAAATGTAAAAAGTAAAATATAGAAAAATAAATTATAAGTAAATTTTTTATTTAAGAACGAAAGGGAACAACTTTTTTATTACACAAGTTATTCAATGATTCAATCAAATATTAGGTTTGTTAAATGACAAAAGAATTTGAATCAAAATAGTTATTTGAGCTAAATAAGTTTTTAAAAAATTATTAAAATATTTACTATTTTTTTAAATTCCAAAATGTTACTTTAAAAAAAAAATTACCAAAATTTGAGAAGACAATTTAATCCAAAATTAACATATTTTTGAACAAAAAGTAGCAAAATTGGAATACTTACAGGAAAAGCTAAATTCTAAATTGAATTGAAGATAAAGTTTTCATATTTTTATATTCATTATAAGGAATTGTTAAATGAAAATCGACAATTAATATTCGAAGTCGATTTAATTAAAGCTTTCTAAATATTTTAACAGATGGCAGCACCAACAGCTTCTCAATACCAACAGCTAGACAAGCACAATGTCGTCTTTTTCATATTATTCGTTTTTTTCATTTAATTGTAAATCTACTTTCATTCGTAATTTTCATTTATAATTAACGTATAATAATTATTGCATCTATAAAATTAAGTAAAATAACAATTAATAATAACAATAGATTAAAAAATTATTTCTTAAAATTTTTTGTATTAGATAAAAATTGATTCTATTATTAAAATAAACAAATTTACAACTAAATGGTTAAATTTATATTTATTTAAATTCATATAGTTCTGAATTATTCTCTTTCAATTTCTTTATGCTGTTTTTCAGCTAAAACATGACAATTCAATTAACTTTTTATGACCTTAAAAATTAAAGAAAAAATTGTAATTTGTCTGAAGAATTCGATGGCAATATGTCTCATTAACTTTTACTATAAAAACTTGTATTGAATTTAATAAATTTGTCTAGAAGATATTTGTCTTTTGCTTGCAGATACTTTTTTTTTTATGCACGTATTTTTACTAAATTTAAAATACATTAAATTAGATCAATAAAATAACTATTAAAATATAATCCCTTCTCTTACAAACGATAACTATTACCTGAATTAAATTTAAAAAAATTCAGCTAACATACTAATTTAAAAAAGAAAACAGTTAAAGTTATAAATAATAATAATTATATTTTCAGGACTTGTTTGTAAGATTTTATTTTTAAGGCAATTAAAAAATAATTGCTTATTTCTCCTCTCTCTCTCTATTTTTTTTTCATGTTGCATGAAAGAAATAAACTTCTTTTTGACAAATTGTTTACAATTGAATAAGAATTTATCAAATAAAGAAAGAAAAAAAAAAAATCGTTTGGCTTTATTCTATCCAAGATAAAATGAAAGAATTCGAGGATTTTAAAAGCAATTGCGGCAAGAGTAATTATTTTTTTCCTAACTTTTTTTTTTCTTGTTTCACCAATTAAAAAAAAAAAAAAAATGAGAGTTGAAATAACTCGTCGGATGCAGTCACTATGTAATCATTAGACTCACACAAACTTCAACTCGCTTCAATACGAAATGAATGAATGGATATCGTTTGGAGAAGACATCTATTGTTCTTGCAGATTTAATAAAAGAGTGGCGTTATTAAAAAAAAAAAAAACATGAAAGCTGAAATTACCTGGCGTTCATATTGCCAGAACATACAGTTCTAACTGACAAGTTCACAAAAGATAAACCAGTTGGAACTTTTTACTTCACTAGAAAAAACGAACAATACTCACGAACGTAAAAATAAAAAGAAAAGAAAAAAAAAAAAAAAAAAAGTTGCTTGTGTACATAAGCTCTGTGACAAAATTACCGAGGGAGATTTCGATGGCACAATTAGAAGAGGGTAAAGGGGTGTAGGTAAAGGTGGTTTGCGATTGGTGGATAGGTTTAGAGGAGGATAATTACTGAGTTTTTATTTTATTTTTTTACCCCTTCGGGGGAATTAGCAAAGGTTTTCTTTGAAATAAGCGGTTATAAAAGATGTCGATATTTGAAAGAGAAAAACCTTATCTAAACAAAGACTAAACTCGGTGAAAAAGGTGTATAAAAATGTCTTTTTTTCTTGAAAAAAGGGTCAAAGATGAAGGAAATGTCAGTGTAAAGTATCTTATTTATGTGAGAAATCCACATTTTCTTTATTTATATATATAATTTTAGAAGTTCTAGACGCATTACGGCAGTCAATGGGCCTAAATTGTGCAAAGAGTTTTGAACTTGAACGCCATGAAATATTTTTATTTGCCAATTTCTTTTTTTTTTTTTTTGAGTTTAAAAGAGAATGTTTTTAGTAAGTAATTTATTTTTCTTTTTTACAACAAAAAATTATTTGGTTTATTTTTCAGCTATTTTTATAATTTTCAAACGAATTTCAATATTTGAACTGCGTTGAATTATGTTTTTGTTCCGTTGGCCAGTTCAATAATGGAAGTAACACAGATGGGTCATACTCGAAAGAAATTATGAGTTCAGTCATCGTCATTACTTTCCAAGTTATCTACCAGAAGTAAAAGTGTACTTGTTCATTTTAAATTTTCCCATGACGGTCTTCAATGTCCACCGTAATTTTTACAGTTGGTGAAAAACGAAATTACTTGAGATACATAAGAGTGGAACGGAAAAAAAGTTAGCATTTCTATTAATTAAAGAAGAAAATTTTCTGTTATATAAAATTCACTTTAATGTATCAGTATTTTTCGAAACAACTCCGATTCTATATAAACATAAAAAACAACAATCATGTCCGACTCGTGACAACGTGCGCCGCTGGTGAGCATTAGGGTTGAGGTTCAATCCTCTAGCGGCATTGTTGCAGACACTGTTTCACAAAAATCGAGCAGACTCGATGGCGTTTGTGATGTTCAACATCTTCCCTCATGATGGACGGACTACCTGGTGGTAGTTTTTCGCATTCAATATGCAAATACGGGGTAGTTCTACCCTAAAAAGACCTCTCGGAAGGAACTTCTTCCGCGACACGGAACCAAGTCAGACTTCTACTCATGGGTGTTTCATCACAACAGAAGCTACCATCCCCTTCCCTCCTTCCATGAGAACACACGGATTCATGGATTTAAACTAGATGTTGCTGTCGACCAAGTGTAATAAGAAACAGAAACACCAATTAAATCGCTGGAACAAGAAGATATTGTTATTAATGGGATTAATTATTAAGCATAAAAATTAATTAATAACAGTTATTAATTCTTCAACCTTCTTATTGAGTTTAAACATCTCAAGTTGAGGAATACCTTTCTCATATCGTTTCTACATTCATTGTAATAAATATTTTATATAAGAATATATATATATTTTCTTCTAATATTAAAAAAATTATAATGAGTTTGATTTTTGTCTACAAAACACCATCAACTTATATTTTATCAAAGTCTTTCTTACAACCCACTTTAAGACTAGAGAAAATATTCTAGAATGGCCTTTCTCAGATAAATAGATTAATAATAAAAAAGAAAACCCATTAAATATATTTCTTTTAATTTTTATCGAGCACATTCACCTTCCAATACAAGCAGTCAATAGAATCGATAATTGTTTTTAAGGTAAAAAGGTAAAGGTAGCTTAAATTACGAAGTGCTTGGAGCCTGAGAAGATACAGCTTCAAGGCCATTATAATTTGTTATGAAGTGGTAAATCTCTATACAGAATTTCATCTGATAGATATTAGTGCTATACCATCTTCGCTGCCTCTTCTTTATGCAATAAAACATCTTTTGCTCAAATCTTCCACCTCAGACATAACAAAACTAAACCTAACCGTAACGTTTAATGATAATTTTTCGATGAAGTTTTCAATGAACACATCATCATCACCAATCGGATATTTTTAGAACCTTGAAATCGCGATAAATCGCACCGATTAAAGAAAAGAAAAGCATCGCCCATTCACAAATCCACCATCCAAACATAAAGCGGGCATTGAAAAAAACAGAGATCCCCAGTAAAGAAAGACACGGCGGACATTTGTGTAGCTCCACAGGTATTCCAGACCATTAAGAGAGAAGTCGTCATTATTTCCGCCCTGAAATCAACCTTCAACCTTCTTCTTATTGAATTTCAACATCACAATTTGATGAATATCTTTTCATATCATCTCTACATCCTATATTTCTTTCCAAAAACAAAAATAAAAAGTTTGGTTTCTGTTTTGAAAACGCGGTCGACTTACATTTTATCAAAGCCTTTCTTACAACCCCCTCTAAGACTAGAGGAAATTTTCTAGAATGGCCTTTCTCAGTTAAACATATGATAAATAGATTAATAATAATAGTAAGAAAAAGAAAGTCCATTAAATATACTTCGTTAATTATCAGCAAGCACAGTCACCTACCATTACCAGCAGCCAGTAGAATCGATAATTGCTTTTGAGGTGAAAAGGTAAAAGGTAACTTAAATTATGGAGTGGCTGCTGAGAAGACAAATTCAAGGCCACTATAATTTGTTATGAACTGGTGAATCTCTATAGAGAATTTCATCTGATAGCTTATCATCTTGAATACCTCTTCTTACGTCTTTTTCCCAAATCTTTCAACTAAATGTTCTTAAACTAAACCTAATAGTAACATCTAACGACCATTAAGTTTTCAATGAACACATCACCATCACCAATCGGATACTTTTTCAACCTTGAAATCGCGATAAATCGCACCGATAAAAGAAAAGAAAAGCATCATGCAATCGCCATTCACAAATCCACAATCCAAACATAAAGCGGGCATTCAAAAAACCGAGATCCCCAGTAAAGAAAGACACAGCGGACATTTGTGTGGCTCCACAGGTATGCCAGACCATTAAGGGTAGTAGTCGTCATTATTTCCGCCCTGAAATTCCCGCACCGCCCCTCCGACGCAAACAAAGGAATGAGAGAGACTTTTCTTTTTTTGTCCGAGTGTGTGTTCGTTCCCCGTAATCAGTGAGGGTTGGTTTTTTCGGGAGCCCCGCTTGGCTGGCTGGCCATTGGAAACGCCCTGGCTGGGCTCAGGGTGCCAATTTTGAGCCATCCGCCGTGACCGCCCACTCGCCATCATTAGGAAAGAATTGGATACAGGGACTGCCATGGTGGCACAATTATCGCATTGTTGGCACCATTCAAGGTCGTTTACTGAGTATAAGAGATGACCGATTTCATGGCGATTTTCTACATAAAAAATCGCGGTTTTCTACATTAAAAAAAAAGTAATGTGTATATATATATAATTTGATACTTAAAAAACCAGTCTGAAAATATGCTTTGTGTTTTTTAAAGGTGATTTTTGTTACAAAATGATGCAATGATAATATTGTTATTAAAATATTCATTAATATGCAATTTAAATGTCAAAGCAGTTTTACTGTCTTCAATCTTGCACTGAAATACATTTATATAACTTCACAAAAAGAAAATGAATGCATAGAATGATCAAAAATTTATAGTAATTACTTTTTTACTTTTTAGTTGTAAATTTTCTGTTATTATTATTATTTTTACGGGATTTAATTAAGTAATTAATTAATTTCAAATAAAAAGACATGATTTATTACGTAATAAATTACATTATTAAAACATTTAAAAATGAATTTGATGCATTCTGTGTTGCAAATTCTTTTTGTATTATGATAGCAACTAATTTCCCTATCTACGAATTTAATTCTTATATTACAGGCTAATTGTTATCTACTTATAAGATCCATAGCATTTAAAAGAAAACCTTAGAAACCCAGAAAAAAGAAGAAAAGATTTAAATGAATATGAAAAATATTAGTACAATTTATTACATTAAAGAAATTTATAAATATTTTATTAATGGAAAGATTGAAACAATTAAAGATTACGATTTAAATATGATTAAATTATTTTCAATATTTTTTCAAGAACCCTAGCATTTATAATATATCAAGTATATTTAAAAAAAGTTTAAAATCTTTAACGAACAGTAACTGACATTTCTTTTGAGCACATAATACATGTATAGTCTTGCGTGCCACAGTGTACAACGAATTCTAAAGACTGTCTTAATATAAAGTCCCATCAAATGAACAGACGTGCAGCCTTTTCTCCATGCAATATAGATATATATATATATAATATTACAGAGATTTATCAAGAACTGTGTACCATTTATAGAGGGAAAAGTGCGACAATAACTGCCCATGCTGTCCAGTTGTTATCACCTTGCAGCCCCGACCTTGCGTCTAGTGACTTTAATTTTAAACACATTTCTTTCATTCAAAAACGCTTCAGCATTTGGCCGACAATCAAAGTTAAAATCATCAGCTCTGAAGTGGTTGAACTCCCGAATGATAAAATTATATCTAAAGGATTCTAAGAAAACTTATTCCGTGGTATCAGATGAGTGGTGATTACATGGGAAAATATTTAAGGCGTGTATGTATGAGAAATTATTTCAAATGTTTTGTTTCTTTTCATTTATTTTTATAACCAATTTGCTTGAAATGCATCTCAAATTTCCCTATCGTGCATGCAAAGAAATCTTAGAATAACCATTTTTAGTATGGTTAATGGCAACAAATATGCAAACGAATAAAATTCAAATAAGTGAAATATATTTTTTAGACAAAATCAGAATTACGAAAATAAAACAAGCAATAATGATTTTCTGATTGTATTCTAAGAATATTCTCTAAAGGATTGTTCTAATAGAAAACAGAATTTTGTTTTGAAAGAAAATAGAACACTGTTTTGAACGAAAACAGAATTCTGTTTTGTAAGAAAATAGAATACATATAATTCTGTTTGGCGCAAATAATAAATGTTTTTTACATCAATTTTGTTCTTATTTTTAATGTTTACTGAAAATACGATAAGAATTTCAAAATATATATATTTTTTTATCCAAGAATGATTAATGTACTTATTAAAAGGTCTTATGAACTTTTTAATTTAATATGTATACAGGCATTATTAGTCTGTTCTTATAATTATTATTATTCTTCAAATAAGATTAGGTTTTTAAAAACCATAATCTAATGAAATTAATTTTTTTCTGAATATAATTTAATAAAAATGCATATAAATCATTTACTACAAAAGATAAATATATGAAGCTCAGATATCGATGCAATCTGTTATAAAAAAATTATTATCATGCGTCAATGCTAATGCTATTCATATTTTAAGAAATTTGTTAAATACATTTAATGTAATCATATGAAAATATTTGATTTTTGCTTTTCAAATTAATTATGCACAGTGGAAAATGGTGTTATTAATTTCTCTTTAAAAAAACATTAAATTAAATATTACTAATTATTATTAAAATCAATAACTATTTATTATTTTTTATAAAAATAAAATGTTTCTTTTTTCATTTATTTCATATTTCTCCATTTATATAACACATTTCATTTATTTAATTTACATCTTCATATAAATTTTATTATACTAAAATTTGATTCAAAAATAATTTTAAAAAAACCTTAGAAATGCAGAATTACAAACAACTTGTTCTTACGGTTTTGTTAATATAGTTAAAAGAATTTTTCATTTTTAATTAATCAACAATTTACGTTTTCCTAAGAATAAAGAAAAAATGGTAATATGTAAAAACATTTTAAATGAAATTATTACAGAATGTTTTTAAAAAATAAAATATAACGAAGAATAATACTCACATATAAAAGTGTAAAGAGTTTACCGAATGAAATAAGTGAATCTTCTAAAATAATTAACATTCAGTTGCCAGTTAACACAATACAAATCACGTTTAAATAAATTAATATTATTGCCAATTTTATCAAAAAATAATTTATACTTTTAAATATTCTAAAACACGAATTATTTGAATATGCATAATGTAAGCACTGCCGTTGCAATTTAAATACAATAATTATTTATATTTTTATTTGCAATGGAATAGAATTTTTCCGATTCTATCTATATGTAATTTATAATCAAACGATTTTTTTTTTTTCAAATAATTTTTTGCCATTTTATTAAAATTCAAATATTTTATATATTCAATATTCATTTAATGACATATAATTTAATAGTATAATTTATAAAATATGCCATGAATGCAATTTAATTTATATATCTTTTTTTCTTTAATTGTTTAAATAAATTAAAAAAGAATAGCTCTAATAGGTTTATCATAAAAAACAATTAGAATGTTTTATAAAAAGAAAAAGGATTAAAATTTGGCAACGCTTGGCGACATTTCAAAGCGCAAACGATAGTTTTTTTTCTCCTGTCGCGTGACTTCGAATGTTCGTTTTGTGATCAGCATTCCGGTTTTGGCAGTGCGGGAAGACAGATGCTACCATTTTTTTGTCTTGTAACCCATTCCCGAACCATGTAATCATGCAAGCCAATTAAGAACGGTCTGAATTGAAATGATTTGAAGGTTTTCCACCGAAGAGAACTTTTTATGGGAGAAGGAAATACCAGTTTGTAGCTCGAAGTTATTAGTTTTTTTTTCTTTCTTTTCTAGTATTACTCTTTTGTCCTATTCTTTCGTTATTCTTTTTTTATATACCACTTTTTTTGTTGAACATTCTTGGGACTAATAAAAGGTGGAAATTACATTATTTTCGATGGAATTGATATAAATAATTGTGTTGCTATGTTTAAAAAAAAAACCCTTACTGAATGAATTTTATTTTTATTTATTTATTATTATTATTTTATTCTCTTTAATTTGTTGAAGAGAAGAAAAAAAAAAAGACATTATTTGTAATATTAAAGAAAACAACGGTACTTACGTATTAACGGTACCTTGGCGACAGACTTGGCGATTTTTAAGTGTCGCCAATCTTTATTATTTGGAATAAAAATATTTTGAAAGCGTTTTGATTTTAAATGAAGTGTTTCATACATATTTTATTATTTGGAACAAAAATTTTAAGTGTATATTGGCGCCAAATCTGTAGCTGCGGTTGGCGCGTGTGCTCTTTATTGGCGCAACTGTCGCCAAGGTACCGTTAATACGTAAGTACCAAAACAACATTTAATAATTAAAATTACACTAATTCTTTTTAAAATCTATTTATTTTCTTTTATTAAATTCTGTTTATTTTCTTTTTTCTATTTATTTCTTTTAAATCCTATTATCTAATTTTTTTTTCTAATTCTATCTTATTATTCTTTAATTTATATATATATTAGATTAGTTTATATATCTTATTTTTCATTTGTTTCAATAAATTAAAAAATAATAACTCTAATAACTTAATCATAAAAAACAATTACTTTTTGGTGTTTGAAATAATTTTCGTTTTATTACTTAGTTTAAATAATAATTTTTTGAGTACTGAAATGAAATAAACGATTTCTTATTTTTATAAAGATAAAATATTTTTTAAGTAATGTTGTCGTTAATTCTAACAAAAATCAAATACTACTTAAATAAGGATAATTAATTTACTAACGAAGTATTCAATAGCTTATTATTTATCTTGAGTTAAAAAAGACTCATTTAAATTTTGTTAATTTAACTAAATAAAGTATTTTAATTGATTTGTTTACACTTTTAAAAATCCATATAATAAAATTTCAATTCAATAAATAAAAATTCAATACATTTCGTCTGGTGGATAGCGATTTCATAAAATGAAAATCTTCCGAAAACTCCAATAAAAAACGAAGATAGGAATAAATGTATTAGTTTGGTTATAAAATTGAGCAACTTAAAGTCAATTAAATTATGCCTTACTTTATATAGTAATTTTTAAGTAAATTTTTTAAACAAAAATAATTAATAAATTTTAACTTGCTTCTATTTCATTCATTTCAATAAGATTCTTAAAATCATTAGAATGTGTACTATACAATAGTTACAATACGTGACAACCAAAGCAATGAGTTCTACAGAATGAAAAATGTTCAGGTCTTAGTTTTCATTGTTCAGGGATTTTGTAATACATCAGTCTTGAACATTTTAATTATTTTTTCAGTTAGTTTAGTACTTAAAAATATAAATAAAAGCATGCACATATGTGTTAATTTCACTAATAAAGGTTAATAAACACATTGAGAGAATAAATCATACATGAAAATGTAAAATCGCAATGCTAATTAAAATTTGGAGTGAAATAAATGACGACTGTTTATTCCTAGTTCGTGAATTGCATGTTTTCCAGAGCAACAACAAAAAAACAACATATTGTAAACAACATATTTTGAAAGAGAAAGTGACAACTACTAAATATTAAGGCTCCATTGAATAATTCTGTTAAGATATTTAAATTTTGTACTACAACAAATCAGTGTAAACAAATTATTAATCTGTCTTGTACATTTGTAAGTTTCAAAGCTACCACATTTTTTTCGATTTAACGAAATATATGATGTAATTAATGAAAACATATTATATCAGAATCTCCCAAAATGAATGATTTCTTCAAAAATAATATTATGTAAGATATAAAAGTAGTAATAATCTATTCAAACTAGTGAGTTATAACTGTAAAAAATTGCTTGTTAAAGCTAGCTACTGAAACTAAAAGAAAAATAAAAGGTAAAACGTAGTGATTTTGGTATTTTATTGCATCTTTATTCAACATATCTGTCGTTTAAAGATCTCAATGTTTGGCGTTATTTTTTTTTTTTTAGCTATAACAACATAATAAAATTTTCATGGTTTAAATATGTTAATTTTTTATATTTTTCTAAAAATTTTAATTTTTGAAAAATATTAACTATAAATTATTTAATTACGTGAGTCTTAAAAAAAAAAAATAATAATAATAGTTTAAATACTACTAATTTCATTCATAATTCTTCTTATTTTTTTTTTTTTGGAAAAAAATCATCTAAATTATCTGTTATAAATATAGTTTCTTAGTTAGATATATATATAGTTTAATTATAGATATATATATAATTTCTTGGTTAGATATATATAGTCTAATTATAGATAAATATAGAGTTTCTTAGTTAGATATAGATAGTTTAGTTATAGATATATATATAGTTTTACTCATATTTTATTACCTAAAGTTAAAAATTTGTTAAGAACAATAGAACTTGTTAAGTATTTTTTTCTAACATTTTTTTTAATTAAAAACGTATTTAATTGCCTTAAAAAAAGTAAAATTTTTTAGCAGACATAACTCTAAAAAAATTAACTTCGAAAAATATTAACTATAAATTATTTAATTACGTGAGCCTTCAAACAAAAATAATTTTTTTTTTTTTGGAAGGGGGAATCATCTTTAGTTATAGATATATACAGCTTCTCGGTTAGATTTATATAGTTTCTTGGTTATAGATATATAGTTTAATTATGGATATGTATATAGTTTCTTGGTTAGATATATATATATATATATAGTTTAGTTGTAGATATAGTAGTATATAGTTTCACTCATATTTTATTATCTAAACTTAAAGATTTGCTATAAAAAATAGAACTTGTTAAGAAATTTTCTAAATCTACTTCAATTAAAACTCCAATTCTTCAATTAATTAATCAATTCTTCAATTCACTATTTAATTACTTGAGTCTTCAAATAAAAATAAATCAAATTAATAATTTAAATACTACTAATTAGATGTGTGATTCTTTTTATCTTATTCTTTTTATTTTACCATCTAAAGTTAAAATTTCATTACGAATAATAAAATTTGCTAAGTATATTTCCAAACATTCTTTAATTAAAAACACATTTAATTGCTTTAAAAAGTAAAATATTTTGACAGACATAATTCTACAATCTTTTTCAAACATGTTTCTGACCCAAACGAAACCGAAACACTCTCACAAAAGCCAACGAACAAAAACAGAAACGGTCAAACTCACCTTGCACCAGAAATAATGGAAACGCAGACAGGAAAGTGAGTATCACCGCGAGGCCCATATCATTGGCGTCGGCACGCGGCCGAATTCTGGCTGTCAACTGATGATTATAAAGATCCCCTCCTGCGGAACTCGATTCCCAGGGTTACTGCAACACACACACTTCGTTTGCCAAAGATTTCGCCAAATGGTCACACGCCCGGTAGCTAGCTCTGCCAAGGTTGGTATGAAGCCACCGGCCAGCTGAAGTTTGGTTTTATGGATGAGTGGAAAGGAAGGGGAGGGAGGGTTGAGATTGGGGGTGGAGTTTTGTTTTGGACACAATGCAGTCAGTCGTCGGATGTTTGTTTTATTTGTGGGTTTTGGTTTATTTTTTTTTCTTCCCCCTTTCACGTGTATGGTTAAAAAGGAATATAGATAAGATTGGGGAAGAAAATTTTTGACGAATAGGGAAATACTGGACTTGAAATTTTGGAGATGTGATAGAGTTTAGCATTTGGTAAAATTAACAAAGAGAAAAATTCTTAAAGGGGACTATCTTATGATGGTAATTAAAAAAATGAAATTAAAAGCCAAAACTGCGGCGAAAGTAACTTCATCAACTGGCATTTTTTTTTTTTTTCCTTTTTGCAATTTTTAAAATGGTCACCTATATATCATTTATCCACCTATATAATAATATATAACCTTCTATATCATTTCCTAATGATATAGAAACACTGTAGACATTATATTATACGAGGTCTTTGATTACAGTTCTACATAGAATATGTTAAGTAGAACATTCCAGCTCTAACATAAATCTGAATTTTTTTTATTCTCAACTTCGCGATAATTCTTTGCATAAACAATTGCTCTCCAGGGTCCTGAATGGCCGAGAGGTTAGCGCTCTGGAGCGCGGTACCACAGGTTTTGAGTTGGAGTCTCGGCAGAGCCATGGATGTTTGTAATGGTTCGGAATCCACTTTAAACCGCGGTCCCTGTCTAACATGATCGTAGAGCGTTGCCGGGGTACTGTTACTCCACATCCGTGGCTTATCTTCAAGCTACACGCACCTGCTAGGTAGTGCTATGTGAGTAATGTCGGTGCAGCGCTTGCCTTAAGGCATCCAAGACAATTGTCTAAGTGTTTGCCAGCTGCATTAGAACAAAAAAAAAAAATTGCTCTCCAATATACATACTATTCTGAAATCCACTTTTTGCAATACTTTCTTTTGTTTTTAATAGATGAATCTTTTACACCGAGAACTTCATATTACTTTAACTGATTAAATAACTATTTATATTCGGGGGAGGGGATAGGGAAGATTCATAGGTTATCGATCTTAAAGATAAAAACATTATAAAAAATGCTGCATCCCAGCTGAATTATAAAAAGGAAAAAAGTTTTTCTTAAGTTTAACAATAGAACAGCTTTCATTTCCTTAGGGTAAGAAAGCTCAACATCTGCCTCTCACAATCTGCGCGTGCTAGAACAAACCCCGAGAAGCTATTGCTCCCAACAAAATCTTGTGCAGTTTTTTATACAGTGCTGCTTATTTTTAAATTTTTTTTTCATTACTTTATTTAATGATAAAATTTAAACTAAAGAATATCAGAAAGAATTTTTATTTATTTATTTTTTGTGTTGTACGTGGGTTTGCATCATGTATTGCTTATGTATACTTTGAATAGCTCATCGTCAGACAATGGAAGGAAACAAACTACCTCTCATAAGAGGGTTACTTCCATTGAATTTGAGTATTGCATGGTGGAAAAAAATCAGAAAACTCCCATCAGACAACTTGACTGTTGGTGTAAGACGCATCACAATCGCCATCGCATGTTTCTCAAATGTTTTTTTTTTTTTTTGTTCTAATGCAGCTGGCAAACACTTAGACAATTGTCTTGGAATCCTTAAAGCAAGCGCCGCACCGACGTTACTCACTTAGCACTACCCAGGAGGTGCATGGAGCTTGAAGATAAGCCACGGACGCGGAGTAACAATACCTTCGCAACGCTCTACGATCCTATGAGACCGGGACCTACGGTTTAAAGTGGAATCCGAACCACTACAAATATCCATGGCACCGCCGGGACTCAAACCCGAAACCTCTGATACCGAGAGCTAGAGCGCTAGCCACTCGGCCATTCAGGCCTTACGTTTCTTACTGTGATTGTAATGAGGTTTGCAGCGAATTCGAACCTGGTTAAATATTTGATTCGATTTTTGTTTAATAATCAGGTCTAATAATAAAAAATAATATATAAAAAATAAATAATATGTTGTCTAATAATAAAGATAATTAATCTGATGTTTATTATTTATCGATTTTTAAAAAATATTTATGATTAATTAAGTATGTTTTTTTACAAATATGTGCTAATCCAAAGAAGGGTTGTGTATTTTAATGCATAATTTAGCAACTATCGTATATGGTTTTGTTTAGGGCAATTTTAAAATGGAACATGCTTTTGGTAAAAGACATAACTAACTAACTCAGTAGCACTACAGTTCCATGTGGGACCATGGTCGTCTGCCGACTGGAAGATTTCTAATCAGGAGATTTTTTCTTTTTATGGGGAAGGGTTGTCAACCCTACACCCAACGTTCTACAATCATATTAGACATGGGCCTAATGACAGAGTGGCTAGCGCTCTGGTACTCGGTATCACAGTGTTTTCGGGATAGAATCAGGGCTGTGCCATGGATGCTGTAGCTTCAAGCAATAGGTCCCTGTCTCATATGACTGTAGAGCGTCACAGAGCCCAGTCAGATTTCTCAGCCACATCATTCCCAAACCGTATAGGAGCAACTCAGCTCTAGGCACAGTGATGTGATGTGGTGTGGTGTAGTAGTAGTAGTCATATTAGACCGGGACCTACGGCTTAAAGTGGATTCCGAACTACTACAAACATCCATGGCACCATCGGGACTGGTGAAAAATGTAGTTGAGATAAAAATAATTTTATAGGCAGCGATTTCTTTGCTCGATACAAATAATGATAAATTTGGATATGAAATCCCGTGATTTCTTGTAGTACATTCAAGTGGTTTCGTGATTTTCAATCATGTAATGACAAACAACTGAGAAGTTAGGAAATTAAAATTAGCTTATATCTAACGAGCAACAAATTAGAGCATAATATAGGATGAACACAACTTTTTGTAAGACATCATTTAAAAAAAAAAAAAAAATAAGCAGAGTTAAATCTGGTGACTATACATTTAGGATTCCATAACTCTTAAGTTGTTTTCCAATACACAGCATGTAATGGAACACCACTATTTGGAAGAAATACGAACAAATGAAAGATTTTATATAAAAAAAAATTTACTGACTTTTGTTAAATTGCAAGTTAGTAATAACATTTATTTTTATCTCTTCAATTCCTTTTATATAGTTTTTGTAATATGCCCAATAGCTTTTTGACACATTGGATTATTGTTGAAAAATCTTTGATGTTGCTGTAAATGTTTCTCAGAGAAAATAATTGCTGGTCATTAACTCATATATGGCTTACTAAGGTAATAGGTTTTAAGTTGCGAGTTTTTGTTGGGTAAAAATGAACACCCCTTGGATTTTCCGACGATTCGTCACCAATTCAGAAGGTGGAATTTTGTGTTGGTTTGGAATTTTGCCAAAAATAAGTTCTTTTAACATGCAAACACACAATAAATTTTCATTTGAAAATTTTTCAATACTGCTATCTGACTTAATAATATACGTTACAAGGAAATATACTTCATAGCATTTGACATTAACAGTTAACAGAGAAATTTAAAGCAGATGCACTATCATTAAAAACTTATGAATTCAATTGAAATTTATAATTAAGTTTTGAATAAAATTTTGAAAAATTCTTTGCTTTTCAAAAAATAAAAATAAAAAACTGAAATAGCCACGAAACAATTTTTTTTTTTTTATGGGATTGGCTATATAAATAAACAATAATATTTTAATTAGCGTGTAAATTTTATTTAAATTCTAACTATTTTTTTTAATAATAAATCCTTACAACAACAAAATTTTGACGGTGTTTCTATAATAAATTTTTTTCATTCGTGTATTTCAGACTTTTAACTATAATAATAATAATAATAATAATAAAAAGATAAATAAATAAAATGGGGAAAAAAAAAAAAAAAACACATTTTAGGAACGTGATATACCAGGCAGAAATGTTGACTTCGTAATATTTGTACGAAATACAGTCACGCATACACCTAGTGAAATGTGCCAGAATTTAAATTGTTTTAATTTTTGGAATACAAATTGTTAATAATATTCTGTTTTTTATATAATAAATGACCAAATACGAATTAACGAACATACGAAATATAGTTACAAATACAGAAGTTGTAAAATGTGTAAAATTTAAATTGTTTTAATTTTTGGAATACAAATTGTTAATAATATTCTGTTTTTTTTTTTATATAATAAATTACGAAATACGAATTAACGAACATACGAAATATAGTTACAAATACAGAAGTTGTAAAATGTGTAAAATTTAAATTGTTTTAATTTTTGGAATACAAATTGTTAATAATATTCTGTTTTTTTTTTATATAATAAATGACGAAATACGAATTAACGAACATACGAAATATAGTTACAAATACAGAAGTTGTAAAATGTGTAAAATTTAAATTGTTTTAATTTTTGGAATACAAATTGTTAATAATATTCTGTTTTTTTTTTTATATAATAAATGACGAAATACGAATTAACGAACATACGAAATATAGTTACAAATACAGAAGTTGTAAAATGTGTAAAATTTAAATTGTTTTAATTTTTGGAATACAAATTGTTAATAATATTCTGTTTTTTTTTTATATAATAAATTACGAAATACGAATTAACGAACATACGAAATATAGTTACAAATACAGAAGTTGTAAAATGTGTAAAATTTAAATTGTTTTAATTTTTGGAATACAAATTGTTAATAATATTCTGGTTTTTTTATATAATAAATTACGAAATACGAATTAACGAACATACGAAATATAGTTACAAATACAGAAGTTGTAAAATGTGTAAAATTTAAATTGTTTTAATTTTTGGAATACAAATTGTTAATAATATTCTGTTTTTTTTTTTTTTTTATATAATAAATTACGAAATACGAATTAACGAACATACGAAATATAGTTACAAATACAGAAGTTGTAAAATGTGTAAAATTTAAATTGTTTTAATTTTTGGAATACAAATTGTTAATAATATTCTGTTTTTTTTTTTTTATATAATAAATTACGAAATACGAATTAACGAACATACGAAATATAGTTACAAATACAGAAGTTGTAAAATGTGTAAAATTTAAATTGTTTTAATTTTTGGAATACAAATTGTTAATAATATTCTGTTTTTTTTTTTTTTTTTATATAATAAATTACGAAATACGAATTAACGAACATACGAAATATAGTTACAAATACAGAAGTTGTAAAATGTGTAAAATTTAAATTGTTTTAATTTTTGGAATACAAATTGTTAATAATATTCTGTTTTTTTTTATATAATAAATTACGAAATACGAATTAACGAACATACGAAATATAGTTACAAATACAGAAGTTGTAAAATGTGTAAAATTTAAATTGTTTTAATTTTTGGAATACAAATTGTTAATAATATTTTTTTTTATATAATAAATTACGAAATACGAATTAACGAACATACGAAATATAGTTACAAATACAGAAGTTGTAAAATGTGTAAAATTTAAATTGTTTTAATTTTTTGGAATACAAATTGTTAATAATATTCTTTTTTTTTTTTTTATATAATAAATTACGAAATACGAATTAACGAACATACGAAATATAGTTACAAATACAGAAGTTGTAAAATGTGTAAAATTTAAATTGTTTTAATTTTTGGAATACAAATTGTTAATAATATTCTGTTTTTTTTTTATATAATAAATTACGAAATACGAATTAACGAACATACGAAATATAGTTACAAATACAGAAGTTGTAAAATGTGTAAAATTTAAATTGTTTTAATTTTTGGAATACAAATTGTTAATAATATTCTGGTTTTTTTATATAATAAATTACGAAATACGAATTAACGAACATACGAAATATAGTTACAAATACAGAAGTTGTAAAATGTGTAAAATTTAAATTGTTTTAATTTTTGGAATACAAATTGTTAATAATATTCTGTTTTTTTTTTTTTTTTATATAATAAATTACGAAATACGAATTAACGAACATACGAAATATAGTTACAAATACAGAAGTTGTAAAATGTGTAAAATTTAAATTGTTTTAATTTTTGGAATACAAATTGTTAATAATATTCTGTTTTTTTTTTATATAATAAATTACGAAATACGAATTAACGAACATACGAAATATAGTTACAAATACAGAAGTTGTAAAATGTGTAAAATTTAAATTGTTTTAATTTTTGGAATACAAATTGTTAATAATATTCTGTTTTTTTTTTTTATATAATAAATTACGAAATACGAATTAACGAACATACGAAATATAGTTACAAATACAGAAGTTGTAAAATGTGTAAAATTTAAATTGTTTTAATTTTTGGAATACAAATTGTTAATAATATTCTGTTTTTTTTTTTTTATATAATAAATTACGAAATACGAATTAACGAACATACGAAATATAGTTACAAATACAGAAGTTGTAAAATGTGTAAAATTTAAATTGTTTTAATTTTTGGAATACAAATTGTTAATAATATTCTGTTTTTTTTTATATAATAAATTACGAAATACGAATTAACGAACATACGAAATATAGTTACAAATACAGAAGTTGTAAAATGTGTAAAATTTAAATTGTTTTAATTTTTGGAATACAAATTGTTAATAATATTCTGTTTTTTTTTTTTATATAATAAATTACGAAATACGAATTAACGAACATACGAAATATAGTTACAAATACAGAAGTTGTAAAATGTGTAAAATTTAAATTGTTTTAATTTTTGGAATACAAATTGTTAATAATATTCTGTTTTTTTTTTATATAATAAATTACGAAATACGAATTAACGAACATACGAAATATAGTTACAAATACAGAAGTTGTAAAATGTGTAAAATTTAAATTGTTTTAATTTTTGGAATACAAATTGTTAATAATATTCTGTTTTTTTTTTTTATATAATAAATTACGAAATACGAATTAACGAACATACGAAATATAGTTACAAATACAGAAGTTGTAAAATGTGTAAAATTTAAATTGTTTTAATTTTTGGAATACAAATTGTTAATAATATTCTGTTTTTTTTTTTTTATATAATAAATGACGAAATACGAATTAACGAACATACGAAATATAGTTACAAATACAGAAGTTGTAAAATGTGTAAAATTTAAATTGTTTTAATTTTTGGAATACAAATTGTTAATAATATTCTGTTTTTTTTATATAATAAATTTAATTAACGAACATAGAAATATGCAAATACAGAAGTTGTAAAATGTGTAAAATTTAAATTGTTTTAATTTTGGAATACAAATTGTTAATAATATTCTGTTTTTTATATAATAAATTACGAAATACGAATTAACGAACATACGAAATATAGTTACAAATACAGAAGTTGTAAAATGGTAAAATTTAAATTGTTTTAATTTTTGAATACAAATTGTTAAAAATTCTGTTTTTTTTTTTTATATAATTAACGAAATACGAATTTTGAACATACGAAATATGTTACAAATACAGAATAATAAATTTTTTTTTTTTTTATATATTTGAGAATTAACGAAATAATAACAGAAGTTGTAAAATGCGTAAAATTTAAATTGTTTTAATTTTTGGAATACAAAAATAATAAAATAATAAAAGATAAATAAAATATAGTTAGGAAAATACAGAAGTTTAAGTAAAAAAAGTTTTAATTTTTGACGTCTTAAAATTTGTGCGAAATACAATCACGGATACAGCTAAGTTGTAAAATGTGTCGGAATTTAAATTGCTTTAATTTTTTGGAATACAAATTGCTAATAGTATTCTTTTTATTAAACTCGTTTTAAAGACTCTAAGTTCTACTTTTTGCTACTACATTCTTGTTCCAGTTATGTACAGATTTTGGAAATGTAAATAAGGCAAACTTTGATTCTTTCTTTATTTATTTATTTTTTCTTAATAGAGGAAATTTGAGGAAAGCAAAATGATGTTTCAGACGCTGAAATAAAAATAATTTCAAACACGGAATGTGGAAGAAAGTATTGAAATCAAAGGTCATTTTGGTAGACACTGCATTAAATTTTGTGCACAACAAGGGTTCTTTATTCGAAATAATAAAGAATAGTGGAACATGGGCGTCAGCAGGGGAGGTTTCGAGGCAGCTCAAAAAATAAAATAAAATATATAAATAAAAAAATTTTTTTAAGTCTTGAACAATTCTTAATTTAAAATATATCAATAATATAAATAAATAAATAAAACTGTTCGTATTTTATACTCTGAAAATTCAAATATGGATCAAACAAAAACCTTAAAAATGTTTTTAGATATAATTTAAGAAACAAATGAAAAATAAGTCCTGGTATACAAAGTATCTCATTACTTTCCGGAAAAACTGTTTTAGATTTTTTTTTTACTAATCAATCATACTTCACTCGTTACAACTTTTCATTCAATCGAAATACACATTTGTAGATATTTCATCCACAGCTGTGCTATTTTTTTATTTTTTTTTAAACACTTCTACTTTGGCGCAATAGCTCCCTGGTGGGCCAAGACAGTCTCCCTATTGGCAGATTTCGAGACAGGAGGCTCTCTTTTAACGGAAGTTTGTTTTGTCACTCTACGGTCATTTTTTGCACACTTTAGGCTAATCAGATCAGGACCTATAGTTTAACGTTGATTCCGAAGCACTAACAACCATCCATGCCATAGCCAGGATTCGAACCTGAAACCTGTGGTAGCAAAAGCCAGAGTGCTAGCCAATTGGCCATCAGGCAGCCTCTTTTAACGGGGTAGGGTTGTCAGCCATACGCCTAACTCTCTATGGTCATATCAGACTGGCACCTACGATTTAAATTGGATTTTGAACCACTACAAATATCCATGGCATGGCCGTAACTTGAACCTGAAATATGCATTATTGTGTGCCAAAATGCTAGTCACTCGGCCATTAGGCCCATTTTAACTCTTCATCTACAGCTATTCTTAAGGATGTTGCAACTCGATGTTTTGTGTCGTTCACAGGTGCTAAATCATTTTTGAATTTTCTACTCCATTTAATTGCTGATGTGATAAAAATGTCCCATACTGCACTTTCATTGGACCATTAACTTCGATAGGTTTAGCACTTTCAATTGTCAAAAATTTATGAATAGATCGTTCTTTAATTTTTTAGTGTTTTTCATCAGTAAGTGGTCAGTTTGATACTGATATTGAAAGAAGTTAATTTTTGTTACACTATTCTATAACATGCTGGACATTTCTGACAGTATTAACAAGTTACAAGTCAGTGGGGTAAGTTTTGAAATTTTCTGAAAAAACAGGTTTTCCTACGATTGACCTTCGTATTTTAATAATAATAACATTTGGAATAATAGAACAAAATTTTAAATGTAGAGGGTGGAAGAACCATGTACTTCTCTCTATCTCTTTATGTGTTAATGCAAGCAATCACTGGCAAGATACAGGAAATAATTCTTATTCAGTTGGTGGTCCATCCTCAAGAAAAATCAAATCAACATTTAAATTGAATGTTACTACTATCAGATGATAGATATTTTGCCCTGAATTTATTCACTATTAAAATATTACCCATATAGTAGATAGCGCTTTATTTTCTAGATTGGCTGTTACACTACACTTGCGCCATTGCAATATGGAGTGAACACTTCAAAGGCAGCATTTTCCTTCCAAAGCCCAACAGAAGATCTTACTGGTCTACGGATTTATCATGCCATGTCAATCACAGACAAGAAAAATTTCTCCACTTGTCGCGTTTTGAACTTATTGTCAATGCTGTCATAATCACCATCGATCGTAAATCTCAAAGCAGTGACTGCAACATGCAACATTCAACATGATGGTATCTGAATCTTTCTGCAACTAGCCCATGAGTTGAATTAGGTTTAAAATATTTTGCGATTAAAATAAATAAAATAAAATAGCATTCCCTCTGATTTTCCCAAAGTTTTAGGACATAAAAACATAACCCAAAAAACCTCAAAACGCCCCCGCCTCTAAATGCTCTCATTCCTCGAAAAGGCAGCATGTGGTCACTTACAAAGTCATCATGTCGTTTGCATCCATGGCGCCGTGAACGATTGCAAGAACCTTTACTAATGACCACTCAACACACACCAAACATCAAAAGAGCGCAACACCGCCAAATCCGGCTACTCCTCCTCCTCCGAGTCTTAGGGGGCTAATTTTTTCGCCATTAGCCACAAGTCCCAAAGGGGGCGGTGGGAAGTTAATAATGATTCTTTCTTCACCGTTTTTTTTCTTCCCTTTCCACCTTTTCCCACGAACTATAGAAGAAAAGTTACCGCGTCCTTTAACCGCACATTAAGGGGACAATTCTTTTGTTCCAATGTTTATTTTTTCCCCACACCATTATTAGGTATATACCGTGGCACGATGTCTTGGTTCCTATGTTATCAGTTCCGCATGGACAGAACAGGTGGTGTACCATCGGTATCCACCCTGTACCGATTGATGCACCGTTGAAATTGTTTGGTCTGCAAGAGTTTTTGAATTTCGGGGAAAACAATTGCAGGTTTAATCCTCACCACCCACAACGCCATCCTTTGACTACTGGACCGGAAATTTTAAAGTATAAACATCATAATTACAGCTTTTCTTTGCATAAGAAGAATCCTGATGAGACAGCCGCACTTTGAAATGGAGAACAAGATGCCTACTAAAACCAGCTATTCCGTGATCATTAGTGAAGTTTATAAACTTTAATCGCAATGCAAAATGCTTTGTTTGGTTTTAAAAAATAAAAAAATTGCGTTGTTGGTAGGTAACAAATGCATCTGGTTTTTTGCCTTTGAATTCTTTACGGATACATTATGGCAGTTTGTTCCTCATTAAGCAAAAAATGTTTTTTATCTATTATTGCATTCTAGTGTTCAGCTTCATTGGATATCAAAGTTTGGATTCATATAAAATTTACTTAATTAGGAGAAATTCTATCTCATTTTAAAATTATGTGTGGATAATGTTTATCTCCATAATGAGCCTTTTTTTTTTTTTTTTTTTTTTTTTTTTTTCAAAATGGAGCCAAATTTGGGAGTAAAAATCTTAGAAAGAGTTCAATAAATAGGGTGAAATAAAAATAAACGAAAATCAATGTTAAAAATCTAAATAGCTAGTAAAAAAAATCTTTTATAAAATCGTAACTAAAAGATACAAATATAATCTAGTCTATGTAAATCGTTTATGCATTGAAAGCATACCATTTCAGTATTTCGGTTGTTGGTAACAAATGCATCTAGTTCTTTACCTTTGAATTCTTTACGAATATATTATTGTAGTTTGTTCATCATTAAGACAAAAAGGTTTATTGGATTTTATTGTTCAACTCCATTGGTTATCAAAGTTTTAATCCATATAGAATTTACTTAATTAGGGGAACTTTCGCCTCTTTTTAAAGTTATGTGTGGATGATGTTTATTTCTGTAATGTTATTTCTGTAAATGTTATTTCTCTTTTCAAAAGGAACAGGAACGATTCTTTATGAAAGATGAATAATTCTTTTCACAATGTTAACCGATGAAAAAAAAATTTTTTTTTTTTTTTTTTATAATGCTAACCGATGTACAAGAAAATAATATATTTGTTTCACAATTTTAACAGAAAAAAAAAATGAAGTAATGATAATAATTCTATCAATTAATTCCATCTTTTCCTTCTCATCCATGAAGAATTTCCAGGAAGAAAAAAAACTCTCCTTAAACCAACAATTATAATTCTCAAAAATCAACATACAATGTTTCAAACACACACAGTAATTCTGAATCGAAGAAACCAAGTTCCCAATATACAAAATTCCAAGTAATGCATTCTCTATCACTACCAACACAATAAAAAAAAAAAAAAAAAAAAAAAAAACACACAGCAGACACACTTCAAATGTTTTATTTTGCAGCCTTAAGAGCCTAGCCCAGACGATTTTAATGCACTGCAAGTGGAATGTAGTAACGTTATCTTCCCGACTGCACCACTTTAGCCAGGGAGAGACGACATAGTTTCACCTTCAGAATCCATTATCTTTATCAGGTAACTCTTGGCCTCCATTGCACACCCCTCTGAAGACACCCCTCTTTCACCCTCCCCCGTCATCCCCTCGCTAAAAGCCCACGATAGGAATGGACTGTCTATCTTTCATTGATGGCAAAAAGTCTGCACAAATTGGCGACACTATTTGTTGTTTCTTTTGTCTTCAGTTGAAAATTGCTCTGGTGTCTCCAAAACCGCATTTCTGTAAGTACGTTTTGTAGGATTGCTCAATAAAATACAAGTGGCAGTTGAGGTGGTGACTTATTGGCTAACGTAAAATTGTTTTTCCTTTTAATTTTTAATATTTTGGTTTGGGATCTTCCTTTATGTAAACAAGGGATTCAGAGTCGTTAAAGTTACGGGTAAAACGTCCTTACTTATACCTGGGGAGAAGGGAAATCCAAAATTATCTGACATACATATATATATATATATCTATTTGAGTTAGAATATTTTATAGAATTGATTATTGTATTTACTGTATACTCATACATTGTTTTCTAAGAAACAATGACGAGCATTGTCGGCAAATCCTTAAAGTCAGCAACTTATTTTTCTTCGAGCTGTAGAGGTAATTAGTTTCAAATGATCGAGTTGTAAAAAAGATTGTAAAATCAAACATTGCTAATGTTCAAGATACAGAGGTCCAATTTCTTTTTTTTTTCAAGTTACGGAAACCTCTAAAAGAAGGAGACTCCTCCTTTTCCCTTCTAGGGAAAATATATACCAAAATGACTTGTAGGGATTGACTAATTATTTCGACATATAGAGGGTTGAAATTTCTAGTAATGGAGGTTTTAGGGCATGAAGGGAAGGGAACAAAAAAATTTTTTTCGAGTTTTGGAGGTTTTCGATTTATTGAGGTTCGACTTAAAGAGGTTCTACTGTATATATATATTATGGAATAAAAGATAAATAAATAAAAGCAAACAACAAATTTGAGGCATGTTATTAAATAAATTTAATAAATATATTTGTGGTTAAACAAAAGCAAAATTAATTAGTTAAATGGTTTTTATTTTTCATGTGTTGTTATTACTAATCCTCCTGATGCAGAAAGTCTACACCAGGTCCAGAAGACCCCGTCAAAGGCCACGGGGCCCATGGCTAAGAGTAATAAGCAGCTTTATGTTAGCGATCAACCATGTGGGCTGAAGACTGACTAAACCTCAAGACAGCGTTCTGCGATCATATTAGATCGGAATTAAGGTTTTAAAGTGGATTCCAAAGCTCTACACACATCCATATCACCACCGGGACTCGAATCTGAAACCTGCGGCACCGAGCCTCAGAGTGCTAGACACTCGGCCATTCAGGCCCTTTTTTTATGTTCATGTCACATGTTGATAATAACAGGCTTCCCTCTTACTCCCCCCTCCCCAATCTCCGTGCTAAAAGCTCACGATAGGATGGACCATCTATCTTTTATTCATGGCAAAAAGTCTGCACAAATTGGCTGCACTCTTTGTTGCTGCCTTTGTCTTCATATGTAAGATTGCTGTGGTGTCTCCAAAATCACATTTCTGTAAGCACGTCTCGTAGGATTGCTTAATACATTGCAAGTGCCAACTGAGATGGTGTCTTATTGTTTACGCAAAGTTGTTTTTGCTTTTAATTTTTAATATTTTGATTTGATTTGAATATTTCCTTTTTGTAAACAAGGGATATCAGACTTGTTAAGACTTGCCACATGTGTTTTCTGTAACATGGCCGCAAGCCGGGAGGGGGGGATACAATCATATCTAACACATATATATCATATATATTTCATGTCTTATAGATTAAAATTAAGCAACAAATTTGATTCATGTTATTAAATAAATTTAATAAATATATTTGTGGTTAACCAAATACAAAAGTAATTAGTTAAATGGCTTTTATTTTATGTTAATGTCTTAAACTCTTTTTTTCACATATGCTAGTATGTGTTGATAAAAACATGCTTGCGAATTTTAATATAATATTTAGCAATAACCACATCTACTCTGTTTAGCGCAATTTTAAAATGAATAACTTATTTGGCAATAATTATTGGGGGGGGAAACCATAGAAAAGGATAAAAGGATTTATATTATTTTCTATGAATTTTGAAATGAAACGCATTGCATATTATTTGTTTATTTTATTTTATTTTTTTCAACAATGGAGAGAAATTCTCAGATCTAAGATGGAGGGAGGAGGAGAAGATGACTGAGGAATTTGTTTAAAAAAAAAAAAAAAAAAACTCTCTGTCGGCATAAACTGTCACTTAAATAATGGAAATTGAAAGGTTTCTTAGTGTAAAATACAGATCGGAGTACATTTCGGGAAGAATTGTCAGAAAACATGAAGCTAAATGACGCACAGTGTTAAAAATTTGGGGACCACTGTGGATAAAGAGATAAAGATAGGAGATCCATAATCAAGAAGGCCTCGTATAGTGGTTTGGTTTGGTTCGTCGCTTTACGGTCATTTTGTGCACAGTTTGGGTAAATTAGACCTGGACCTACAGTTTAACGTGGACTCCGAACCATCAACGAACATCCATACCATCGCCAATACATAGCAGGAAGCATGGTTACAAACCATGGCTCTGTCTGTGAAACCAAAGGTCATATCTCTAGTCAATTGGCCATTAGGCAGCTTCGTATAGAGGAATTTGGAATCTGAATAATATGCCAAGACCGACAACCCCAGAATTAATTATTCTTGTTTTGATGGCATTTAATATTTTAATGGGTTTCTTTTGTAGATATAGAAAGTGTTGCCATATGATAGGTAGAGAGAACTTTGGACGGACTGCTAAAATTGTCCAGTTTTTTTCTTTAACGATTAATTTTTCTTTAAATGTAGTTATTGGAGTTGTACTGTTTGGAGTAGAGAACTTTTTTTATCGCTTGACTGAGGAAGATAAGATATAGTTATATTTTCTGTGAGAACTTTAATTGAGTCTTAAGAAAAGGAGACTTGTACATGATAGGTTTCTTTGATCAATTGTTGGGATTCCATGTCTTGCTGTTTGAATAATTTAGTGATTTTGTCTTTTGTAATATAATTAGAAGATAAAATAGTGCCAGCTTTGAGTTTAGATGAAAATGAATCCACCTTTGGAGTACGATGTAGTCTTCGGGCTTCTATAAAATAAAGATGATAGAAGGTTTTTAAATTAAAAAAAAATTATACTCCTTTGCGTTTAGGACAGTTGTTGTTTGTGACCTTATGTTCTCCTATGCAATTAGCACATTTAGGAAATTATTCCTAAAATAGTTACTTAGACGTGTGAATTGACTATACGTAGCTCGTTTTCCTGAAAATCTGCTGAGTTCTGTGACTGTATAGCTATTCTGAGTTTTTAGTTCTTTCACAAATACTTCTAGAGTTATATTAGCAAGAATATTAAGAAATATTATTTAGATTGCGATTTTTTTCCCCGAGTAAAGCGACATTGAAATTGTAATGCTCATGATAGCTTTCATATTTACCAGTTCTCTAGTGGTATCATAATGATAGGTGGATATAATCAATTTGCCTTATGGAGTGATACTCAATATATTCGCTGTATTTTGAACTAATGATCTTAGACGATGTATTATCCTTCAATACCTTAGGGGAATTGGGAACTTCTAGTTTTATAGTGAAAGATATTGCGCCTTGATTGAATTTTATTTGTAAATCTGTTAGAATATCACAACGAACTTTGAAACTAAGCTCTTCATTAGAGTTATCATCATCATCCTAATCATCCTCATTAGCGCAACAGCCCCCTGATGGGTTCAGACAGTAGCACCTGCATATCAATGTCAAAATGAAAATTTGATTTTGTTGAGCTATGATGCATGGAATTTTTCATATTTAAGTACTTTTTAATGTAGAGAGAACATTTTTTGATTGCTCAACTTTAAAAATGTTGATTAATAATTAACATTTTTGAACAATTTTACTTAATCATGATATATTTTCAGAGTTTAAAACAATGTTAACCTTCTGCAGTATTTTTTAAAAAATATATCGTGCATAAATGACATGTTATAGTGTCATGAATTTTTTCAATGCCATAGGTACTCGCTATTTCAATATCTGACATTTGAAATTCAATTTAAAATGTTGTCATTAATAAGCAGAGATTGAGTTAAAATGTTGACAACAGAGAGTTTTTGCATACCGTACGTTAGTTACCGTAGGACGTCCGTTAGCTTTTTCTCCCTAGCGCGCATGCTCATAGGAAACATAATTTCCTATGAGCATGCGCGCTAGGGAGAAAAAGCCAACGGACGTTCTACGGTAACTGACGTACGGTATGCAAAAACTCTCTAATAATAAGCAGAGCAATAATAATGAGAGGTTTCAGGCGTTAGCAGCTTCGTATTTAATTTCGTCAGTGATAAACTCAAAGAATCTGAAACAAAGGATAATTTTTTTTTAAAGTTCTAAGAATAAACATTAATTCATCAAGGTTCCCACATACAAATTTTCAAAAGTTTTGTTTGTAATTTTTAAAATAAAAAATGCTTAACTCTTGGCTCAGTGGCAATGTGCGTCGCTGGTGAACATTAGTGTTGAGGTTCTGTCCGCTGGCGGCATTGTTGTACTGTTTCAAAAAACGAGGAGACTCGATAGCGTTTGTGATGTTCAGCCTCTTACCTCGTTACTCGGACTACCTCGTGGGAGTTTTCTGGAATTTCTTCCATACGATACGCAAATACGAGGCAGTTGCCCCTAAAAGTCCCTGTGTAAGGCACTCCCCTTCGACTTCAGAGGCTTGCCAAGCCAGACTTCTACCTACGAGGGCTCCATCACAACAGAAGCTGCTCCTCTTCCTTTCCCTCCTTCCATGAGAACACACGGGTTCTTGGACTTGGTCAAGATGTTGCTGTCGATCAAGTGGGATAAGAAACAACATAAGGAAAATAAATTAAGATTTTTTAAAGATCGGCCATGATTTTCTTAATATTGCGCTGTGGTCATTTGTGATTGATATAGCGGATAAGTAGCAAGTTCAGCGTTACCCAAGATGCGCCATCACAGGGCTAAACTCACCAGAAAGAAAGAGCTAGAGTGAGGCTTTTCTAAGGGCGTAATTAGTTTGCATTTCGTTGCAGACTTCAAGGACAATCGAAGAAAATCGAGGACAATCTAGAAGGATTTTATTGAAACTTCTTTTTACCATTTTAAATATTTTAAATCAGACTGATATCAAGTCCATAATCTCTTTCTCCGAAAAGTCCTTTTCGTTGAAATTCTGTGCTACTGTGTATCTTTAGTGAAGCATAAAACAAGCTCCAAAATGTAATAAAATATTCTTTCTTCCATATTTTAGGCGAAACAATTGAATGACCTATTTTAGATGGATGAATTGATCTCAACAGTAAGTTAAAGGAATAAAATGAAATGTCGTCTTTCTAGGTCAAGGATGCCTAGACCGCAACCTATCTTCTCATATGTTTTTTTTTCTTTAAATATATTTAGATAATTTAAAAAAAAAAAATCAGATTTCGATGATTAATACAGGATTTTATGAAAACCTAAACTTTTAAACACCATAAAAATATTTTATTCGATGTTTTCTATTCAAACTAAAAAATGAGACGTTTTTCAATAATTTGGATCTATCTATTGTTCGACCACCGAAAATTGGCGAGCAGCCAAGTCGGATGGATTCAAATAGAGAGGCGTAATAGTTGAGAAAGGCATTTTCGGAGAAGTTTTAATTACAATAGAAATGATTTTAATTAAAATTTTAAATTGCATAATATTAAAAGAGATAAAAAAAATATCGCAATAACTATTAAATGGTTTTTTTTTTTCAAAAAAATTATTTGATCTGATTAATACCCCTAATATGTAACGGATTTGTCGATTTCCGCTTTTAAACCGGATGTTTACATTTCCACACACACAATCGCTACAAGTAAGAATGTTGTAGAAGTTATACTTGTAATTTTTTTTTTTTTATCTCTACGATGTTTATTACCAAAAACGTGTTTCATTTTAAATTTGTGATAAAAAAAGTAAATGTGATTGTTGCTTATTGCAGTGATTCTCCAATCAAAGCGCAATTAAAGACCGACAAACAATTATATATACTACTGCGTCCAAAAAGAAAGACCAATTTTCAATTTAAAATTCCCGGGGCTTATGGAATTTCATTTTTTTTTCTGTTTTAGGTTGGTGGCACTGTCCTTGACATCTGTGGGAAATATGATGTCAAAATATTCATTAGTGTTTGAGTTACGCTTGGCTTTGTGAGACGCTAAAATTGATTCCGACGATTTTTGAAATGTCTGAATTCATTGAGCAAAGAATTCATATTCAATTTTGCTTACGGAAACGTATAGAATGTGGCAGAAGGCATTCGGTGAGCATTTCTATATTAGAAAGAAATGTTTAGAAGTGGTATAAACAGTTCAAAGAAGGCAGACGAAGAGCCCTCTGGTTGACCATCAACCTCAACCGACGAAACTCACGTGCAAAAAAATAAAGGTTTGGTGCTTGCAAACCGCCGATTTACAATTAGAGACCTTGATGATGATGTTGGAATGTCAAAAGGATCGGTCCATTCCATTTTGGGCCTCAAATGCAATCAAATCTCGATTGGTGCCGAAAACACTGAATGGGCCAACTCACACTGCATTGATTCTTCGTGACTTTTTCGTCAAAAATGAAACCCATATCATTCCACAACCACCGTATTCACATCGTACGACTTCTGGCTATTCCCTAAACTCAAAAGACCACTCCGGGGACACCGTTTTGAGTCGATTGAAGAGATTTAACGAGAATCGACGCGCGCTTTGAAGGCCATCCCTGCGGATGACTTTTTACCATGCATTGAGGATTGGATAAAACGTTTGCATAAGTGCATTGTGTCCGGAGGGGATTACTTTGAAAGCGATGAAATAAATTTTGAAGAATAAATGAAGAGTTTTTGAAAAAAAAAAAAAAATGGTCTTACTTTTTGGGCACAGTAGTATATTATATAAAATTAATTTTATGTTATTATATATTATTCTCCGCATTATATACAAATTTTCTAATATGCTACTGACACCTCACATTTTATATATCCAGATGGACAGTTCCACAGACAACTACTTACGGACGACGGAGTCTCATAGGCTGAAATGGAAATTTTTTTAGCAACGAAAATCGCATAGACACCAACTCTTCTAGTAGCCAACTATGGCAGTTACCGCTAATAGTTTCTCGGAAACCTTCTTTGGCGCATTACTGCTGTTTGGCATTTTTTATTAAATAACGAAGGAAAACAATCAACCAGTGATGTCAATTATTTATAATGATAGTTTTATTTGAAAAGGCTGTTGTTCTAATGCAGCTGGCAAACACTTAGACACTTGCCTTTGATGCCTTAAGGCAAGCGCTGCACAGATGTTACTCACTTTGCTCTACCCAGGAGGTGCGTGGAGCTTGAAGATTAGCTACGGACGCGGAGTAACACTACCTCCGTAACGCTCTACGATCTTGTTAGACCGGGACTTACGATTTAAAGTGGATTCCGAACCACTACAAACATCCATGGCGCCGCCGGGACTCGAACTCGAAACCTGTGGTACCGAGCGCCAGAGCGGTAGCCACTCGACCAGTCAGGCCCCTATTTGAAAAGGAAAACTGATAAAAAAAAAAAGTAATTATATTTATTTTTATGTCTGTCCACATATTTCAGTGAAATACCTCATCCAGAAATCTTCTAGACCCTTCTACAAATCTTCTTCTACATATAACCTGTGGTATTCACAGGTCTTTGTATCGTTATTCTAGGTTCTTATCCTTTTCCTATCCTTAATCTTTTTTAGCCTTATTACTTTAATATTTACCCTAAGGCCTATTTGAGCAAAGTGACAACTCTACCCCATAAAAAGAAAACATTTTCTGTCTAGAAATCTGCCAGTAGGCAGACGGACCATGGGGCTGTTGCATCACTGATGATGATATGTATGAAAAATAGTAAATAAGAACCATCAGGCTAATCATATTTACGCTTTGTTACAATAAAAACCGAACCAAACACTTATAAAATTAATGTAATAGCACACATCAAATTTTTTATTAGCTTTCTTACTATATTTTCATCTCATGCAGCTGGCAAACACTTTAGCACTCCCCAGTAGGAGCGTGTAGCTTGAAGATAAGCTACGGACGCAGAGTAACAATACCCTCGAACACTCTACGGTCATGTTAGACTGGGACCTACGGTTTAAAGTGGGTTCCGAACCCCCACTACAAACATCCATGGCACCGACGGGACTCGAACCCTATATATATATACATATATATATATATAATATACATTAATAATAGATAGTTTTCGATTTTATTTTTCTTATTTTTTGGGGGGTTTCTGTATGTTGCAAGTTACAGTGAATACATAAAGCCCGTGGTAGTCACAAGTCTTTGTATCCCTGTTCTTATCCTTTTCCAATCCTTAATCTTTATTAGCCTTATTACTTTAATATTTACCCTAAGTCCTATTTGCTCAAAATGGCTTCATACCAAGGTTTGCCAACACAAAGACTCCACTGAATGGACTTATACTACAATAATTTTCCATTGTCAAAAGCCTCGCTATCTTGTTGTCACAAGATTAAATACGGACTTAACGCTTCCGTGCCAACACTTATTTCCTCCTCTGTTCACAGAATTTCCCACGTCCGCTGGGACAGCTAGGCACCAGGCCTTTGCGACACTTCTCCTATTGAAAATTCTGTGGCCGTTACGGGGCCTTATCTGAATCGTTTGGTGGCTTGAAAGAGTTCCTCTTCGACCCCGGGCTCTTATCTTAATAAGAAATGCTTACAGTGTACGAAATGGACTAATTGCTTCTCAGTGTGATACAACCTAAGAAGTGGATGTTTTTTTAATTGATGTTCGTTCAAATTGAAATGTTTCAAACGTGTGTTTTCAGAGAAAGAAGAAAATGTTTTCTTTCCCAATCTCATAAAGTCATTCTTGTGGCACTCGTTATTATTATTTTTTTTTTAGTAACGAGTGCCACATTCTCGTAAATTGACGCTGTTTGTTTAGAGTTGTCTGAGTCATGTTTGTAGAACGGATTTGGAAATGAATACTCATTGTGAATCATTTTGTGACTCATATGCATGTATGGATAGCGAGCGGGTTAAATTATTGATGGAATGAAGTCGAAAGTATTTTTAACTGAATTGCGTAATTCTACTTAATGGGCCCACTGGATGTTTTTAAATTGGGGACGGGGGGGGGGGGTGTAGTCTCATGAAGATTCGAATCAGTAATTGACCAACAAGAGAAGACAGTTAAATGTCTGAATGATTCAAATTTAATAATTTTAAGTACTTCGTCAGGTGTATGGTTTCTTTCCTTTTTTTAATTAATTTTGGTGGACCTCGTGTTACACTTACCACGAATATTCCACCGACGGGTACGGACTGATGGACAAATTTTCTAGCCTTTGGTACCACAGGCTTCAGGTTCGAATCCTGGAGAGGGAAATTGATGTTTGTGAGTGTTTCGGAATCCACTTTAAACTGTAGGTCCCGGTCTGATCAGACCTCGTGTACACATGATGACCGTAGAGCAACAAACCAAACATTCAACGGCGGGTAATGAAGGGTGGGCAATGCCTTACGGGTGAAAATCCAAAAATAACTGCCCAGTATTTGCGTGTCTTTTAGAAGGAAACTTGGAAAATTCCCACCAGATAGCCTAATTATGAATGTGAGATCACACAAGCCGTCAAAATAGCTATTAAATCTACTCCTTTCTGAAAGCAGTGTGTGGAACAGTTGCCGAATCTCAAGATCTACTGCAAGCTGCGGCTTGATTCCAATATGCTAGCTTCCTGGGCTTTGGTACCACAGGCTTTATGTTCGATTCCTGCGGTGGCATGCATGCTTGTTAATTGGTTCGGAATCCATGTTAAACAGTAGGTCCCGATCTAATTTGTCTAAAGGGTGCAAAAAAATGACCGAAGAGATCTTTATAAGAAATGCTTCCAGTGTACGAAATGGACTAATTGCTTCTCAGTGTGATACAGCGTAAGAAGTGGATGTTTTTTTAACTGATGTTCCTCAAATTGAAATGTTTCAAACGTGTGTTTTCGGAAGAAAGTAAATGTTTTCTTTCCCAATCTCATAATTTTTTTTTTTTTTTTAATAACGAGTGCCACATTCTCGTAAATCGACACTGTTTGTTTAGAGTTGTCTGAGTCATGTTTGTTGAAAGGATTTCGAAATGAATACTCATTACGAATCATGTGTGACTCATGTGCATATATGGATAGCGAAACGGGTTAAATTATTGATGAAAGGAAGTCAAGAGTATTTTTAACTGAGTTGCATAATTCTACGTAATGGCCAATCGGATGTTTTTAAATTGGGGTGTAGTTGCACGATGATTCGAATCAGAAATTGACCAATAAGAGAATACAGTTAAATGTCTTAATAATTCGAGTTTAACAATTTTAAATGCAGCTCTAGGTGAATTATTTCTTTTTATTTTTATTATTAAATTTGTTGGACCTCGTTGCCACGATCATTCCATCGATGGGGAATGCCTTATGGGTGAAATTTAACGAATAACTGCCCAGTATTTGCGCAACAGTCGGTGGAGTATTCGTAAGGCTCGTTCCCACCGAGGCGAGAGACGTGAAGATGCAAGAGGCAAGCGACCAAATTTTTTCGACCCCTTCACAGCGAAACGTCAGAAATAGCATTACGCCTAGTGAAAAACCGCTTCGAGTTGAAAGTTGGCCAACTCCAAGCGGAGGACTGCAAACCGGTTTCAAGGCGACCGCGGTGAGGCTAGTGAGTGGTCAAATTTTTTTCGCTTGCATCTTGTCGCCTTGGTGAGCACGAGCCTGTACTAAACCACTCACTGTCTCTAAAGAGATTAAGGTGCAATCGTAGAAATATTCAACCCATTACGAACCAGATGCGCTTATGAATCGAAGGAAAATAATAAAATTTCATTTTTGCACTTTATTAATAATAAAACATTAATACTCATTCAATGCCTGCTATGTTGTACAATTTGTTAAACATAGAGTTATACTTTATATTTGAGGAATTTTAAATTTATCATGCATTTCATTAATGTTCAGCACTTTAATTAAATATTCTTTAATATTGTAACATTATAAAACTCATAAGGCCTTCTAATTTCTTTCTCACGATTCCCATTTATTTATTCATAAATCAGTTACTTTATACGTTCTTTTTAAACTTTTACATTATAAAGATATGAATTCCTTATTTTTGAATTATGGAAAGATTTTAAACGAGGATTAATGCATGGATTCATACAAATAAAACAAAATGATGCAAAGTTTTAATTGTTTCTTCTTAATATTTGATTAAAAATGAATTATTTTGTAAAACAAAATCGCATTCTTTTTCTTCTTTTTTTTTTTTATTTAAAGAAAAAATTTCACTTTAATCATCATTGGGTGATTTTCAAATTGGCATTCTTACATTTTTAAATATAATGCCACTCAATCTGAAAACTAAAATTGTATTACTATTTTTAGCAAGCATCGAATACATGCACACATACATACATACAAGCACATATACATATAAATGTATAGAAAAATATAGGTACACACATACAAATAGGCACATACGCAAATGCACACACACATACAAGTACGCACACACACACCCACACACACACACACACACACACACACACACACACATATATATATATATATACACTCAAGAGCCAAAACATTATGACCACCTGTCAATAACAAGTTGGCCCACCTTTGGCGCGCAACACAGCTTCAATCATGGATTAATTCAGCATGGATTAATACCACCACTTAATATCAGTTAAATACCACTTCCACCTGATCACGTGCCTTCCACGTCATCCAGGCGAGTTCATTGCAAAATGTAGGGGTGGTCATAATGTTTTGGCTCTTGAGTGTATATACAATAGAAGAGAGAGAGAGAGAGAGATACAGAAAGAGTATACATGTCACACATATATCGAAGGGTATCCATAAAAATAGATAAAACTCACATATAACAAAGAAGGAAAATATACAGTGATTTATGTAAAGATGTATTCGGTAGTTCATCAATGTGTCAATCTGAATCCTAATTATTCACAGTAAAAATTTGTTTACACAGCGGGTGTAGAAAATATTAGTATTCATTTATTTGCGTATAAAAAGTGAGGCATATAGCAAGTGGTGAAAGAAAAGTGAGTGGATGCCCAACCTGCACACTACAGATAAAGAAGTGCATTCTTCTGAAAGAGCAATTTTTATATCACTTTTGCTAGCATAGGATATTAATCTTACTTTGTCATCTAAAACATCTTGCTCAATAGGGTTGAAATCTGGAAATTGGAGAGGGAATATAGGATAGCGTAACAGCAAAAGCCTACAGGCTAACGTTACGTATAGGATCAATATCGTGTATAAAAACCTAATGTTGAGTCTAATTTTTGGGGCACTTGATTGTAAACAATTCTTAAAGATACTAATGTGCATATTGTGATTCATGAGCTCATCAATAAGGATCCGTTTTTCCACACCAAGTTCTCATAAAACCCCAAACAAGTATAGAACTATCTGAATATTTGTCTGTTAGAAGAAGATTCTTTCAATGCATTTCTGTGTTTTTTTTTTTTTCTATTTCTTTTTCGCTTCATAAAAATTAATTCTCATCTGACAAGGCAGTTTTTTTTTTCACCCAAAAATTCGAAACCTTTGTGTAGATTTTTTTTGTAGTAGTTTATGATTATTTTCGAGTAATTAATGGAATTATCAATTTCCAGAAATCATGCTGTTTAAACAAGTTTCTCAGCGTGTATTTCGTATTGCACTTATTTAGAAGTGTGTTTTGAAGGCTCAATTGCACTTATGGCAGTACTAACTTTCGATTTTTTTTTTTTGCAACTGGCGACCAAAGATCGATGATCAAAAGAGCTGAGGAGTGATGGTCGATCACTGAGTACTTGATTAAATAGCAAATAATTTGTTTTTTAGAGACAATCTTAATCATCCTCTGATTTTAATGAGGGAAATAAAATTTTCAGAGAAATTATATACCACACAGAGGGGCCTGTTGGCTTAGTGGCGCTTTGGCGTTCAGTACCGCGGGGTTCGATGGATGTTTGTAATGGTTCGGAATTCACTTTAAGCCGTAGATCCCAGTCTAACACGATAGTAGAGCGTAGCGGAGGTAGTGTTGCTCCGTGTCCGTAGCTTATCTTCAAGCTACGCGCACTTCCTGGGTAGTTGCTAAGTGAGTAACGTCGGTGCAAGGCTTTCCTTAAGGCATCCAAGACAATTGTCTAAGTGTTTGCCAGCTGCATTAGAACGAAAAAAATATTCAGCATAGTGATTAATCACTTGAATCAATGCATTCGGTAAATCAATTTTAAAAAATTGAGGAAAGCAGAGGAATTTTTAAATTTGAAAGAATGAGTTATGTTACGAATTATTTTTTGTTTACGTATCCTTTTTCCATTTTCTTGTGTTATAGAAACATGCGAACACGTGTCTGTCATCTTAATGACCAATCAGTTATAGCATTATTTTTTTATCATATTTTATTACCTTTTAAAATAGGGGTGGTTCAAAAACGCCAACCTTCAAATATGTATTGTATTGAGTAATGGTTATAATAAAAGATTTTGCATATTAAAGATTATTACATACCTTTGGTAATAATTATTGTATATTATTAGGATTATTAATTACTGTATATTAATTATTGCCTAGTATTATGAGAGAGTATAATAATAATTATTAATAATCTACAGTATAATAATAATTATTAATTAATTGTGTATAATTAATTGTGTATTGTGTATAATTAATTTTGTGTTGTGCATAATTAATTGTACATTGTGCATAATTAATAGTGTATTTATAAATTATTTATTCATTAATTTAAAATTTTAAAATAATTTCTTTAAAAATTTAATAATTCTCATAGAATCATTGAATCGGTCACTTTTATAGATTATTGCATACCTTTGATATTAATTATACATTATTATGATTAATTACTGTATATTAATACTATTAATTATTGCATAGTAGTATGAGAGATTATTGTATATTGCTTATTTTGATTATTGCATAGTTAAACATTTTTTTTACACATGTAACATTGAAATTTTTTTTAAAAATTCCCTTAGATATCTAGTATTTCAATTGCTGTATATTTGTTTTAAGTTAATTCAAAATATCTAAAAAACAATGGTATGGATATTTTTTTCATGTGTATGCTGTGATTTCTTAAACATTTATGAAAAACTCGTATATGGTAAACACTTGATTGTATGGAACATAAAAACTTAATGAAATCGATATGAGAGTCATTGAACTAGGCACCGACTCCAATTCGCACTTCTCACTATCACACTGCAACCATAACTTTTAATGGTCCTCGGTCTTGTTTGTAGAAGAGTTATGGCGGCTTCCTGACTAAAGTGGTTAAATGTGTTTCTGGTTGTACTTATCAGATGCACAGGCTCCCCCCGCCTGCAGCTATGGGCAGCACGTTCCCCAGACTGATCGTGCGGATATCCTGGCTTCTTGAAATCCCTCCTCTAAGCCCAAATCGTGACATCTAGGCCTGGAGACGCCAAGACTATTAGTTCGACAGAAGGGACTACCTAATGTTTTCGTCTATCTTAAGCTATAAAATTAAGTACAAGTGTCTCTATATAGCAGGAGTTTCGTTGCTGATATTGCAAGTACTAAGAGGTTCAAATTATTATTCTGTACACCGTTCATTGGAACCACTACCACTAGGACCACTCTAAAAATGCGAATTTTGAAATGATCATTGTCAACAGTGGTGCTTATAGCTTGAATTTTGCGGCAAACTTACAGATTAAAAGCATAAAGCACCAATTTCTTGTTGTGGACCCAACGCGAAATAAAGAGATTATCTTCACTCTTTAATTGAAAAAAAAAAAAAAAAAAAAAGCTGAAAATCATGAAAATCAGGAAAATCATGCATTATATTCCATCTCAATATGTTTTCTCCTTAATTCATACGTGACCTGATGGCCTCTGGCCTTTGGTACCACATGCCTCAGGTTCGAATCCTGGCGGTGATGGATGTTTGTTGGTAATTCGAAATCCACGTTAAACTGTAGTTCCTGGTATAATTAGCCTAAAGTGTGCAAAAAAATGATCGTAAAGCAAAATCAAAAACACAAACCAAACCCTAATCCATACAGCTTACTCCTTTATCCATTTATTATGCATTTGATTCTGATTTCAAAGGCAGCAAAAATTGTTGTTGCTGTCTCTTATCCCACTTGATAGAGACACCAACATCTAGTCAAAGAACCTGGGTAGTCTCATGAAAGGAAGGTAAAGGAGGGGGAAGGGGGGCAGCTTCTGTTGGGATGGAACACATATAGATAGAAGTCTGACTTAGCTCCGTGTTGCTGATTTTTCACGGAGTAGGGTTGTCAGCCTTACACCCACGCTTTACGGTCATATGAGACGGCACCTACGGCTTAAATTGGATTCCGAATCACTACAAGCATCAATCATCTCCGGGACTCGAACCATGTGGCTTCGAGAACCAGAGCGCTAGTCACTCGCCCCTCAAGTCCCACCAAAAACTTTTAAACACGTTTACCCAAAACTTAATCTTTCCAGCTGCGTTAGCATTGCAGCCCATAAACTATATGATCTATAGACAGTATTTGATGTTGCAGTGTTTTAATAATCCTTAATTAAAAAATTGACATTATGTGAGGTGCATTTGAATCATAAGAGCAGGTTGCTTAAAAAATGAATAGACGCATAATTTCATTAATGTTTTTTTTTTATGTACGTATTTGATAATTTCGCCACAAATTTACTATTCACATGTTGGCACTTTTAATATCGTGGACAAAAGTGTTTAGAATTCGTCACCGGAGATTCCAGTCAGTTCAGCATTGGTTGACATTGATGATTTTGACATTTCATGTTCAGTAAATGGTTGGAATGAAGGCCATGTCTTTAGATGAAAGGAAATGAGGAAGTTACTATGTGCTATGTTAGGGCTTTAAGAATGTAACAAACAATTCAGATAGAAATTTGGAATCATTTAACAGTACGTTATTGTATGAATGCCATATTCATTCTTTACTCATTACTTCAAATTCATAAATGACACAATAGTTCTGGGGAATTTCAACTACTACTACTACCACACCACATCACTGTGCGTAGAGCTGAGTTGCCCCTTTACAGTTTAGGCATGATGTGTGTGAGAAGAAATCTGATTGGGCTCTGTGAGGCTCTACATACGCTTACTCACATGAGACCGGGACCTACGGCTTAAAGTGGATTCCGAACCACTACAAACATCCATGGCACCTACGAAATCTATGGCACCGAGCGCTAACCACTCGGCCATCTGGCCCCAGGTGAATTTCAACTGTATTATGACTTTTTGCAGGGAGAAAGCGAATCCCCATCTCACATTCGATGCCATTTATGTTATAGAAGTCACTGTAATTCAGTGCCAAACGAAAGCCATCAATACGAAAGTTAAGATAGTATGCAAAAGATATGCCTTTATTGGTGTTGCCAATCGGAATTTATTTTTTTTTCTTTTACAAATCTGCGTCGTATTTTCTTTCTTTTACAAGAACATCGAACAGGATTAATTAGAACAAAGCCATATATAATTTTTAAATTAAGGCAATAATTTATTAATTAACTTTTATAATTAAAAGTTTAGATACCTTTCTCGAAATAATCATTTATTTATGTTTATTTTAAAAATAATTCTTAAAATTTTTTTAAAGAAGCACTCGCTGTTAATTAAATATTACTTTAATAAGAATTTTTAAACCTTTATTGGCATTATCTTTTTTGTTTTTATTCGAAGATTAATTTGCAAATATTTTTTTTATAATTCTAATCCGAAATCAAAGTATGCAATATTTTTTAGCACGGAGAATATTAATTAAGTTTCTTTTATTTGAATGCATTTATTTCTAACTGATAACAATATTGAGAAGATAAGACATTAACTAACTGATAAGACATTTTTTATGCAAATTATTATTAAAGATTTTATCTCTTAAGTCATTATTAACTAAATAATATGGCGACAAAAAAATTAAGTAAAATGGCCGTGACATATATTAAAAATTAATGACCCTATTTAGATTAAAAAATATCGCTATTTTGAATATTTTTAGTATTTTTTTAAATCATTCCATCATTAGAAAATATTAATTTATAAAAGCACGTTTACATTTCTCTCCAAAACCGTGGTGAATGGCAACACTATGTCCCCAATTGATAATTTTTGACATAATTTGTTACTATGGCAACCATGTTTCAATTAGTATCAGAATTTTGATAATTCCTTGAGAATTTTTCAACAACTGAATATCATTAAATAATTTAGTGTTATCGTTTTATGAATCAGATACATACTTTTGTTTTATTTGTTTTTGTACTATTTATCAACCGTTAAGAACAAAACTACATATAATTTTTAAATTTAGTCAATGAATTGTTAAACAACTTTTATAATTAAAAGATTTAGGTACTTTTTTTGTAATAATTATTTATTTACGTTTATTTTAAAAGTAATTTTTAAATTTTTTTTCTGAAGAAGCGTTGTTAGTTAAATACTACTTTAATAAGGCAGGGAATTATTTTTAGGGATTTTTTTTTTCTGAAAGTGATATCGAACTAAATCCCCTTCAGATAATTTTGTTCAATTCTTTTTTTATCTGAAAATCATTAGTATAAACCCTTCATAAATAATTTTCCAGCAATCATGAATCCCCTCCAGTTAATTTTTTTCAATTCTCTATCTCAAAAACATTAGTTTAAATCCTTTATAAATATTTTTTCAGCAATCAAAAAATCTTATTCAGTTAATTTTTTTTTCAATTTTTTTATCTCAAAAACATTAATTTAAACATTTTTCCTGCACAATCAAAATATCTCATTCAATTAATTTTTTTTCAACTCTTTATCACAAAAACATAAACTTAACCTTTCATAAACTTTTTTCCAGCAATCAAAAAATCTCATTCAGTTAATTTTTTTCAATTATTTATCTCAAAAACATTAACTTAAACATTTTTCCTGCACAATCAAAATATCTCATTCAGTTAGTTTTTTTCAATTCTTTATCTCAAAAACATTAACTTAAACCTTTCATAAACTTTTTTCCAGCAATCAAAAAATCTCATTCAGTTAATTTTTATTCAATTCTTTATCTCAAAAACATAAACTTAAATCTTTTATAATAAATATTTCTTCAGTAATCCAAAAAATCTCATTCAGTTAATTTTTTTCAATTCTTTATCTCAAATACATAAACTTAAATCCTTCATAAATATTTTTTCCAGCAATAAAAAAAATGTCATTCAGTTATTATTATTTTTTTTTTCAATTATTTTTTTATCTCAAAAACATTAACTTAAACCTTTCATAAATATTTTCTAGCACAATCAAAAAATCTCATTCGGTTAATTTTTTTTCAATTCTTTATCTCCAAAACATAAACTTAAACCTTTCATAAATACTTTTCTAGCAATCAAAAAATTGATTCAGTTATTATTTTTTTTCCTAATTCTTTCTTTATCTCAAAAACATTAACTTAAACTCTCCATTCGTCGAATTCTATCCTTAGCAAACGATCCCAGAATGCACAAAATCGAATGGAACCCAAAAACCTTTTGAAAGTTCTTCACGAAATTTCCTACGAAGACGAAATGGACCCAAACTATGACAGGTGATATCGCAGATAACAGCAGAGTCCTCTAAATGGTTAAAAAAATAAAAATAAAAATATTCATCTACCATCAAGCTTTCTCAAAATCACAGCAAAAAAAAACTTTCCAAAGGCAAAAGCAAAACAAAAGCAAGAACGTTTTGTCGTGATGCCTGAAGTGCTAAAGGTTAGGGGGGAAATTCCCTATGGGGAAAAAACACACCAGTCGTTGGTGTTTGGTAAATGGGCTCGAGTCGCCGGTCTTAAAATGTTTTTGTGGACCACTTACTAGAGAAGATAAAAAGACTTTCGATTCTGGGATTCAGAGGGACCTCTTCAATGCTGTGGTGCGCGATATTATCGGGGGAATGTATGCATTTGATAACTTTCTTAGAACAGTAGAGAAACCAGTTTGTAGGCTGGGTTTGATAGCTGCTGAAATGAAAATTTCGATGTCCCGCCCCCATATATATATATATATATATATTCATATATATATGTGTGTGTGAATATATATATATACATATAAATATATATATTCCTATATCGCTTACGATTGATTTATTTTTACTTAACAACAAACCATTTAAAAATAAATACTTTATCTTCGTTTAATTTTCAATTTGATTATGGCTGAGTGGCTAGCATTCTGGCGCTCGATACCATAGGTTTCGGATACGAATCCCGGCGATGCCATGGATGTTTGTGTAGTGGTTCGGAATACGTAGGACCTGCTCCTAATAGGATCGTAGAGTGTTATGGGGCTAGTGTTACTTGCGTCCGTAGCATATCTTTAAGCTACACGTGCTCCCTGGGTAGTGCTAAGTGAGTAACATAAGTGCAGCCCTTTTGGCATAAAAGATCACGGTCTAAGTATTTGCTAGCTGCGTTAGAAATATATAATTTTGAAATATATATTTTCCTAACTTGTTTAAGATTTAATATTCATTTCATATTATATTCATTTTCATAAATATATTCATTTTTTCTTAAATCCTAACAATTTAAAAATAAATATTTTATCTTCGTACAATAATCAGTTTCTTTCATGAACAAATTACTTAGAAATATTTTAATTTATTTATCTGTTTTGGCATTGCACATGTATATATATATGGGGACGTGATGGCTGAGTAACTAGCGTTTTGGTGCTAGGTGCCACAGGTTTAGATTCGAGTATCGGTGGTGCCCTGGATGTTCATAGTGGTTCAGAATCCACTTTAAATCTAAGTCCCAGTTTAAAATGACTACTAATACTACGTCACTACTACTACTGTGCCTAGAGCTGAATTGCCCCTATACAGTTAAGGAATGATGTGGGTGAGAAGTCTGACTGTAGAGCGTTGGACGTAGATCTGACAACCCTACTCCGGAAAAAGAAAACATCTGATGTCTCGAAATCTACCAGTAGCAGACGTCTTTGGTCCAAAATGGGGCAGTTGCGGAACTGATGATGATTACATGCATATATATGTATTTAATTTTGTTTATTTTGAAATATATATTTCCCTACCTTGCTTAAGATTGATTCATTTTTATTTAACAACAAACCATTTAAAAATAACTATTTTATCACCTTACAAATTTCAATTTTCACGAAAAATATTTTATTATTTATTTTTATCTGTTTTAGCATTGCACATATACATATATTTGTACGACGATAAAATATTTGTTTTTAAATCGTTTATTGTTAAATAAAATTGAATCAATCATAAGCAAGATAGGAAAATATGTATTTCAAAATAAAAGTAATTAAAACTTTTATTACTCCTTTTTGAAATTAGTATTTTATATATGCAAAAGATTTCATAATAAAAAGATATATCTAGTAAACATCATTATGTTTCTTAAAAAGAATATGAATATGAATATAAATTTAAGTCTATAATAAAATATAATGAGTCAAAACATCAGTATGAAATCGAATAGTGAAAAAAAAATCATTAATTGTGCAAATTTTTAATAATTATTTCAGTTTTTTAAACTTTTTTATTAGTATGCATTGCTATATGTAGATAGCTTTTACAAATAAATTTCCCCAAACCTGTTTTAAATTTCCATATTAAAATGCAACAGAAATTACGTTATTTAAACCTGCATTATTTTATCGAATCACGACATCAGTAGGAAAATTTTTCTACACCAAGAAAAGTTTTTTTACTAATGACTTGTCTGCGTGAAATATGAATATGCACATATGAAACCATCATTATCTAACCTCAAAATTATTCAATTTATTGCAGAAATTAAGAAATAATTTATTACTAAACTATTGTCTTAATAACATAAAATAAAGCCCCTTATCCATGTACATAAAACATTTTCTACGTTTGCTGTTTCATGCATCAAGTACAGGGATAGCGACTTTTTTCTACTTGCCTTGCTTTATTAGATGCAATACTAATAACATTCTTATACTTTTACTATATTATTTACACTTTATTACTATATTATTATTTATTATATTATTTGACAAATACGTAAAATTCTATTCTATATCTCTTTACATATATTCTTATGAATTTTTATTCTTACGTTATTGTTCTAATATAGCTGGCAATACATACAGACAGCTAATCTTTATGCCATAAGCAACTGCATTGTTGCTCATTTAGCACTTCCCAGGGGGTACGTGTAGCTTGACGAACGCGAGTAACACTACCCCCACAACGCTCTACGCTCTTGTTAGGACCGGGACCTACCGTTTAAAGTGGATTCCAAATCAATACAAACATCCATGGCACAGCCGGGATCGATATGGCCATCCATCAGGCTCATTTTTATTCTTATGAATTTTATGATTTTATTTTATTATTATCTTCTCATTTATTTTTATTATGCATGCATGATTAAAAATTTTAATGTATAAATTCATATGACTTAAATAACAAAATTTCTGTTCTAATTACTCAATAAATTTAAAAACAAAATCCAAAAAGAAATTTACTTGTAAAAGCTTTTGAAGATTTTGAATATACCAATAGAAGTTCGAGTTAAAACAACTCGTAAAAAGCCTTCTTAATTATGAATATTTGTTAAAATCTACCACCGACCGGTTCCGAAAACTTCATTAAGAACAAATATATATTCACGAAAAGCACTGAGAGTAATACTAAAACTTCCTACGATATAGATAAAAAGACTATTAATTTTGCAACTTTTTTCATGTTAAACATGTTTTTCTACTCGCAGTTAAATACTGAATGCGGTTGACTTGAATTTCTAATGCAGATATTTTCTTAGATTTACTTTGAATAAAATTATACTTTTCCATGTAAATTCATTAAAATATTCCGAAAGTAATATTTTTTCTAAAACATGTTTATTTCTGCCAAAGACAACGAACAACTTTCTGTAACTGATATCTGTTATCTATATGATGCCAAATCTTATCTTTTTTTCCCCTTAAAACTTAGAAATTAAATTTTTTTTCTCAGAATATATTAATATTTTTATCTGATGTGCAAACTGAAAATTGTGAAAATATTCTTCTTTTGTTTTTTAAATATATGACAGGCTAATTATTTTTTATTTTAAAATTTCACTGGTGTTCATTGAA